>OY982572.1:4907653-4971553 GCA_963859945.1 Euplagia quadripunctaria
ATTGCAGTTTACTGGCTATTGTAAGACCTAGAAATACTGTTAAGTTACACAATATTAACAACAAATTGTTGATAGTAAACCATTGAGATACCAGCAAGACAGCACTATTTACTTCGTCATATACCGCATTACCTCTATTAGCCTTAAAAATTAAGGAATGTCTCGCAGATATTCTCTAAATGGTATGGCAGGTCATTTATATAAATGAGAAAAAGCAAAGGACTTACAATTGAACCTTGTGGTACTCCCACAGGCATTGGGGCACCCGAAGAGTTAGTTCCATTAATGTGAATTTGTTGAGTTCTGTTGGTCAGGTACGATTCTAATAAACTCAATGTGAAATCCGATACACCGTAATGACTTAATTTCAGTAGTAAAGTTTCATGTTGCACACAATCAAACACTTTGAAAAGATCGCAAATAATACCTACTGCGTTTTTCTTGCACTCCCACGCGTCAAAGATATGTTTGATGAAAGCAACGCTTGCATCAGTAGTGCTTTTGTTTGTAGTAAAACCGAATTGATTTTCATGTAACAAGTTATTACTTGAAAAATGCTCCAATAATTGAGTACACAAGATTTTTTCAAAAATTTTACTTAACGCTGGTAAAATAGAGATTGGCCTAAAATTAGATGGATTACTTTTATTGCTTGATTTAAATAAAGGTATTGCTTTACTGTATTTCATCAAATCAGGAAAATGACCTTTATCTACACAATTATTAAAAATTATAGTAAAATGGGGTGATATGCTATCCATTATTGATTTTAATATGTTAGAAGATATACCCCATAAGTCTTCAGTTTTCTTAATATTAATTTATTTAAAAAGAATTTGATAGTCAATTTTAATTTAACGCTATAGTTACAAGAAATATTATCTAAACAGTTAGCTGAATTGAGGTTCATTAAAGATAGGTAGTAAGGCAAAATATTTAAATAAGTTTAAAAACCTTGTAGAAATGATGTGACGTATTTAAAATATTAACGTTAAAGTCTCCACAAACATTTACCCTTTTTGTTAGAGTTACAGATTTTTCACAATACTTCTTCCATAGTGGACTCGAATGTTAAGTAGTCAAAAGAGGGGGGCCTGTATACACAAACAATGATACACTATTCAAGTTCTGCACTAGACAGTTCAATAGTTTGCTTAATCGATTGAAGATACAGTGGATATCTTTGCCTTCCTTACATGTAAATTTATTATGGATTAATATTAGTGATATCCACCCCACATAGCTGATCCTCTCAAGAACGAGCTAATGACACTAATTATCAATACTTATCATTAACTCACATTGTCTTAACCAGTGTTCAGTTAGATATAATATATGTACATTCATAGTATCTAAGACCAATCCAACTGCTAAATCCTTACCAGAAAAAAATAGCATATTTTGGTGTGCAAAATTATGAATTTACTATTTTACCTAATTTATGGCTACAATTTCTGAACTGGCATGTTACATCTCTATGATTATTACGATTCTTGGTGTTGAGATCTCAAGTAACGTACAATACCGTTGTCTTATAGGTGAAAAACTGATTATTTTATAAAATCAAAGGCGAAAAAATGTTTTTTTACAGAATTAAGAAGCAACTCTAAAAATTTAACAACATTAATAAACAATGATGACATGTTAATTATTTTTTAAAGTTACTTTTGGCAGTAAAACAAATTAACTAATTTGTTTTACTGCCAAAAGTAACTTTGTTTTTCGCAACATGATGAGGTTTTTAATTTTCCTGGTCAGGCCATACCTTCCTGGTGGCCATAAGACTGTGTTCCACTTTAGTAGAATGAAGATAAAAACAAACTAAAAATACCAGTATCCAAGTGAAATTCAATAGAGTAAATTTGATTTTATTAAATTTTAGATAATGTTCCTTCCTGTTCATTGTTTCTAGAATGGTTTCTGCTCAGCGTGACCAAATGTAGTAGATTTCTACTTTTTCAGTAGATTTAGGCCTATCAAGTAACTTTAACGGTAGAAAAAAAATATTGAGTATTTCTTGGTAGATTTAGGAACTTTGTCACTATGTTTAGTAGTTTTATTTTCATTTTAGTAATAGCCACCATATAACTTCAAAATTATCGTGAATTCAAAATTAAAAAATCAACATAGATTTTTATTAGAGTTCACTAGAAGTCTAGAAAGCAGGATAGCCTATTAAGTGTTTAGAAAGTATGGAAAAACAGACTAACCAGAAGATTTGAAACTTACTATTAAATTTGAATTAAACCGGTCCTGTGCTTTAAAATGGAAACAATCGCGACTTCACAATGCCATTGAAGTGGCTAAATTTCTTCCAAGAAAAAAAATATAACTCCAAAACGATAAAACCTAGAATAAAAATATTTGTAAGTGCGAGTGGAAGACAAAAGATCCAGAGGTCTCTAACCAACTAGACGGACCGACACTATTAAATCTCTGAACAAAACCCCCATCGCAGACTGCGCTCACCAAGCAGCTAACCGGGACCGATGGAGCAGGATTGCAAGGGTGCAATAATTGAAAACGACGTTACCACGACCACTCTACACTAATCTACCACGACCACGATACACTAATAAAGTTTATCTCATACATTAATATTTACATAACTTAGGTAATTCATAATATAGTTTACTTTTCAAGAGGAATGGGCCCAAGCTTAAAAAAAAACATGATTTGTTTATTTTGAGATTGCAGAAAACAGTTTATTTTTTATTACGATATGTATAATACGATTATGTTGAATATTTTACCAGCTGTTGCCCGCGACTTCATTCGCGTGAAAATTTTGATATAAAATTTTAGAAGATGAACTATTTCAGAATATAATCTATCTCTATGCAAAATTTCATCCAGACCCGTTTAGCCTTTCTGGCATGATCGGTTAACAAACATCCATCCATCCCAACTTTCGCATTTATAATAGTAATAATAAGATAACTATAAAAACATTAATTTGAAACTTATTGAATCATTTAACAGATATAATTAAGTACTTATACGGGAATTAACGCGATCACGAAAAGGTATTACATACCTCTGAATTGCCTGACGTTTCGACCAGGTTGCACTGGCCGTGGTCACAGGCTGACTGATTTAACAGATTTTTCTGTGTTTTTACAGGAAATACAACTCTGTAGTTGAACTTAAAATGCAGAACTGTATTTGTACACAAAGTTTCATCAAAATCGTTAGAGCCGTTTCCGAGATAACCGAAATATAATTTCATACATAAATAAATACATATACACAAGAATTGCTCGTTTAAAGTAATAAGATATTTTTTTCAATATATCTACCATAATTTGCCTGTAGTAAAGTATAAATAGAAGTAGTTTATGTAATGGAGTATAGAAAATAAGCGATTATAATATATTTGTTATGCGATTTAAATAAAGTAAATTTGCTATCCAGTGTTCGGCTGGATACTTGCTCACCATCCGGTATTCGGCTGAATGGTAAATTTAGGGCAGATATCGTATACTGGCCGGATATTCATTTCATCTCTAATTATGATTCTAAACAAACTGAGTAATGTGTCGTTTCATTATTAAAACTACGGTTCTTTAAAATATACTTGCTCACCATCCGGTATTCGGCTGAATGGTAAATTTAGGGCAGATATCGTATACTGGCCGGATATTCATTTCATCTCTAATTATGATTCTAAACAAACTGAGTAATGTGTCGTTTCATTATTAAAACTACGGTTCTTTAAAATATGTTTAATGTTTTATATATATATATATATATATATATATAAATGAATCCCGGTTTCCCTTGGTCACGGCATCACGCGTGAATGGCTGGACTGATAAGTAAGCTTAACGAGGGACATACGCGGGTGAAACTGCGACGCCTAGCTAGTAAAATATAAAAAACCATAGTAAAAAACCGACGAGTACATTTTTGGTAGATTAAGTTCTCTGTTCAGTAGAATTTGGTAGAATTTCTTAGGAGGCTACAGTAGATTGGTAAAAATAAATCTGGTAAGGCTGTTTCTGGTCTCTGTCAAGAATTTGATCTTTCTTTCACTTAGTGCGTCGGGCCTAGAGTGTTGGTGCCTAATCGCTCAACAGTTGTAATTTTAAAATGACTGAAACTTTGAAGCTCAGAGGAACCCTTTGCGGCCATAATGGCTGGGTTACGCAAATCGCCACCAATCCGAAATACCCTGACATGATTTTGTCTTCATCGCGAGGTAAGGTTATATTCATGTTTCTACGGTCTTGAAATAAAATCCGTATTCATCACATTTATATCATCCACATTCTCAAAACAGAATTCAAATAGTTCAAATATAACCATTATTCATTACTAAGTTTAACTTATTTACGTGATGAAACCATTTTTGCCACGCGAATCCTGAGCGGCAAGCGGATATGGGGCTGATAGTTTTCTTTCTAACAAGTGGTTAACACTAATGCGTTTCATCATATTATAGTCTTCAAATTTCATTTACAGACAAAACCCTGATCGTATGGAAGTTAACTCGTGATGAAACAAACTACGGTGTGCCACAGAAGCGTCTATACGGTCACTCCCACTTCATCTCGGATGTTGTTCTCTCCAGTGACGGCAACTACGCTCTCTCTGGTTCATGGGACAAGACTCTGCGTCTGTGGGATCTCGCCGCCGGAAAGACAACTAGGCGTTTTGAGGACCATACTAAGGTGTGATAGAACTTTACCTTTGTGATAGGGTTATAGTTTAAGTGCCGATGCGCGGCAGAAGACCAGTGTACATGTGCCTTTGCGAGGCAGAAGATCTCTTGCTACTAGTGTAATGTGTGATAATCCGAGGATTTGCGGGAGGTAAGATTGTACCCAGCCACGATGCATGTTTTCATCTAACACGTCTAGGCATTGCACAATTAAATATTAATATGTAACAATTTTTTATATACACAGTTGTACCATAATGTGCTCTGCATGTCGCAGTTTAAGAACCAGATGAACGTATGTACAATAAAGTAAAAAATCGTTTTTTTTTTTTTCATAATACGGGTCACAAAGTGCTCCTTTATGAGATGCCAAAACGCAATAAATAAATGCAATATTTCACAAATTCAAAAATAGCTAAGGAACTAGGTAAATTCTCAGAGTATTTATGCTCTTTTTTAAATTAAAAAATATGCAGATACATTCATCTGGTTCTTTAACTGTGATATTGTGCAGATTGTATCTACATGTATTATAAAAGAAAATACATCATGTACTTATATATTTTTGTGTTATCCAGGATGTCCTGTCCGTGGCTTTCTCAGTAGACAATCGTCAGATTGTATCTGGGTCTCGAGACAAGACTATCAAGCTATGGAACACATTAGCTGAGTGCAAGTATACCATTCAAGATGATGGCCATTCTGACTGGGTATCCTGCGTCAGGTTCTCACCTAACCATGCCAACCCCATCATTGTGTCTGCTGGTTGGGATCGCACTGTCAAGGTTTGTTCTAATATTTAATATTCTGCAATAAAGGTTTAATTAAATTTGTGAAAGTTTTAACTGATTGAGTAAATTTTATTGTTTCAGGTTTGGCATCTTACTAACTGCAAACTCAAGATCAACCACTTAGGTCACTCAGGCTACTTGAACACCGTCACAGTTTCACCTGATGGTTCCCTGTGTGCCTCTGGTGGCAAGGACATGAAGGCTATGCTATGGGACCTCAACGATGGCAAGCACCTTCACACCCTGGATCACAATGACATCATCACATCATTGTGCTTCTCACCAAACAGATACTGGCTGTGTGCTGCCTTTGGACCTTCTATCAAGATCTGGGTATGTTCATGATTTTTGTGTGCGACTTTTGAAATCCAATTAAAATAAACTATTGTGTGCTTGTATAGAATAAAGTTGTGTTTATTTAGTAATTTTATCTTAATCTTGTAATGAACAATTATTTATCACATTTAAAAATCAACTTAA
This sequence comes from Euplagia quadripunctaria, assembly GCA_963859945.1. Taxonomy (NCBI): domain Eukaryota; kingdom Metazoa; phylum Arthropoda; class Insecta; order Lepidoptera; family Erebidae; genus Euplagia; species Euplagia quadripunctaria. The sequence goes on from OY982572.1 coordinate 4,913,588, forward strand.
AAATCATTGTACCCAAATAAGGGTATAATATCTTAAATAACAAATTTCATTATATACAATGAATTGTTTTCTCACAAAATCATTATCAGATTATGCCATATTAATTAGCAGTATCAATCTATACCATCTTTATGTAAATTGAATCCAAGCATTTGATAGAATAATCAATAACATTTTCTTTATTTCTAGGATCTGGAAAGCAAGGAGATGGTTGAGGAGCTCAAACCAGAGATCATCAACCAAACCCAGACGTCCAAGTCGGACCCACCTCAGTGCCTGTCTCTAGCTTGGTCTACAGATGGCCAGACCCTCTTTGCTGGATATTCCGACAACATCATCAGAGTCTGGCAGGTTTCAGTCTCTGCACGATAATGTATCTAACATATTAGTTTCATTTATTTTTGTACTTCCATTTTTTAACAATGTAATGACAGTGAGGATAAAAATAAATGAAATTGTTTGACTTTACTTTAGCATTTTCATTGTGATCTCCTTTTAAGGTTAGATTTAAGATATGTTAGTTTCCAATACAAGCATAGGGTTAAACATGTAAGATCAATAATACATGTCATGTATATTTATGTATATTTTATGTAAATAAAACTGTTTTCTATACAGAAATATTTTTCTTCCTTTTAACAAAATTATAATAATAAAAACTATGCATAGCTGCCATTTATCAGTTTTACATCATAAATACAAAACGCACTTTATACCTACCTGCACGAGAACTAATTCTGATGTCAATCGTTCGAGGTGGTGTGAAATGTTGCATTTCGCCCTGGCACAAGTTACTGTTGGTACAATGAGGTACCTAGGGTACATAGGGGTAGACGGGCTTGACGCAAAATGTGCACTTCGCAAAGTGTACACACAACAAAAATGTGCACTTTGAGATTTTATCCCGATAATGTAAAATTAGTGTAAATGCAATACAAACTGCAAATTAATGAAGTGAATATCCTCCTAGTTCAGTATTTCATCACGTATCAGTTTTAGTTCTGTATTTAAAAAAACTTTACAAATCACTTAAGCATTTCTGTACCTGTACTATGAACAGAAATTAACATGGATTTTTTAATTATTCCACTGCGAATTCGCATAAAGTATTTACACTAATAGAGGCAGAATTTCCCGCACTGTTTATACATATAGCATTTATTAAAAGAAAAGTTGCCTTTCTATAAGAACTATTATGTGTACGCTGCCATAACGCCAGCTCCGAATGTCATTGAAAAGTCTTGTTCAATATCTCTGTTCCTACAAGAGCAATCGTTATGAAATTTTGCATAGTGGGAGAAGTATTAGAGCACTATTTTTGTGTGTAAACTCTGTTGCTTTACAATTAGCAGTTTTCGAGTACGACCATGTGTACGCTAGCTTGATCGTGACGCCAGCGTACACATTGAAATTGGTGTTTATTTCCTAGACTAAAGAGAAAGAGTTTTTTTTATTTTTACACTAATTAGGCAGTATTTACACAGAATTTAATGGCATAGTAACCAACTCGATACAGCTCTGGTGTACGCTAACATAACGGACACTAAAATGGCATGGAAATAAAAATAATGTTTTAGCCAGCCAGCGCGTAAATGCATTGGCGTGCCACCACGCCAAAGTGTACTTTACCCCAGCTGGAAAGTTGCTCCTAGAGTGATATGAGTGGAACGTATAATTAATGCTTAATCTGCTGTAAACGTGCGCCGCATAAAAAAATTGTGCCTGTTGTCGTTTTAGAAAAAAACGGAAAAAACGATTCCTGCTGGGGTAACGTTCTTCCAGCAGGAAAATTCTAAACTAAGTATCGTAGAGAGAAATTTTGTGGATGGGCAGAGAGCTTATATTTGTGCTAAAATGTGGGCTGAAAATATAATTTGTGCGTCTTCAGGTTTTCGAGAAATTGATTTTCCTGCTGGGGTAACGTTTTGCAGAATCGGGTATCTCAAAAACTATTGTATGTGCGCCTGTAGAATAAACATACACGAGTAGCTCTTAATTTGTGACAGAATAATATTGAAGAAAATATTTATAATTTTCAAGTAATCGTGCTTTTTTGAAAACCCAAACACATATCGCAGCGCCTAACCGAGAAAACGTAGAAGCTCGCTGATAACTGTATTCAGTCCTTCTTGATGCCTATAATCACCATAATAAGTTTCAAAAGTGTACATACATGCGATGTGTAGGTGTAAACCAAAAATTAGTGCGTTTAGTCAATAAAATATAGTGAAAATATCCAGCTTGTATGTTTCGCTTATAAGTAGATATAAACAAAAATCAAAATTTTAAACAACGGCTGGTTATCCGATCAAATTCGAATGGCTACAAAAAAGCGACGGATTCATACATATACGCGTGGCGTTCAAAAGGTAAATGCTGTAAATTTCACATTGAAAATGGACATAGGTTCTGGTAGTTCTATACATGGAACTAGATCCAGTAAGAGAAAAAATTAAGAAAAGGATAAGTCCGGCAGCACTACTTTGAAATTTAAAAATGTTCCTTGTTTGAAAGGTAACTCGATCGAGTGTTCTTAGATATAATTCAAGAAAATCTGTTCAGCCGTTCGAACATCCGCTCTTTTCTAATCGTAAACGGGATTTTCAAGTCAGGGGTATTTTAAAATTATGATTATTTCTAACTTATTCAATTAAGTGCAGCAAGTTGCCAGGCAAACTAAAAATCTTACCACCTTATCTAAATAAAGTATCGGGCTAATTAAACTAAAGTTAATATAATCTAACGAACTGCAGTTCAGTAATTTACATTACAGAAATTAATGTTCTAACTACTGTATCTACTCAATACCTTACACTAAAAATAGAAAAATAAACATTAGAAAAAAAGGTAAACCGATTTCAAAAAGCAAGAAAGGGCACTGAAAAGTAAAAAATAGTCAATTTCAAACTTATTTGAAAAGACTACATAAATGTGATATTTAAAAAAAAATAGGTAACGTTTTAAAGGCACTAGGTACCTACTGATCGGTATGTATGAAGTCGGTGCCTTTTTTTAAGTGTTTATGTTTTAAGATCCTATAATGAATACTAGTACTACTACCATAAACGAATGCGAGGAACGGCCCTCGCATCCGTTTATGGTCGGTGATTGACTGATAGTTTATGATTTTAGCCCGTTTAAACAAATCAACACTGAACTTATTAGGCAGTATATTACATGAAAAGGGGTAACCCTCCACTCACGGCCACGTAACATACCTACATACTGGAAAGAGTAGGCGGTTAAAACAGTAAGTATGGTTTTTAAGGAGTGATTTTTTGTAACATAGTAACTATTCAGTAGTCCTGCGGTTACGTGGTAAATAGGAATTTGAATATTGTCGGCGTCGCCTGGTAAATTCACATTCGCCATATTAATACCGGTCGGATGCCGCAGGAAAACTTTCGCCTCGACTCACCGAGGTCATAAGGTTTTTACGTACATTTATAGACCTATATAATCTGAGTATGTAGGTATAACCTTTGATTGTTGATGTGTAAATTTTTTATTTTTTCCCTTAGATTATATATAGGTCCAGATACCGTGACTAGTACAAAAGTCACCGTTTACTTTGAAGCCACTTTCTGGTGCTGTGTGAGTGAACCCCGCCCAACGCGAGTGTCTACGTACAATGTTTATGCTTGTGTGCATTGACGGTTTTACTACCAGTGCATAGAGGTTACCCCAAAATTCAGGGACTTTTTTAATATACATATTTTTTTTTATGTAATTAATATTAAATAAATACATTTTGAATGTATTTAAATCAGTTACAAATATTCGTTAATTTCATTTTTTCGATTTTTCATTTAATTCGTTTAGTTAAAAAGACAAATGTAAATAAAACTACTTAGTAGGAACTATTTATTTATAACAATATTTTTTGGTTTGTTTTCAAGACGTTTTTTTTTAGAGTTTCCTCCTTAAGAATCGATTTTCATATAAGGCCGTATGAAAAAAAATATGAGAATAAGAGTATTTTTTTTATGGTAAATATAACATAAAAGCACTTTTGAGTAATAAAATTAAATGCAACTTAATTCACAGGAACAGAGTAACAAAAGGTGTTTTGATAAAATAAAGTTAATGTTTTGCCTTGGTTTGTAGGACTTGGATATATATATATATATTTATAAAGTATCAAGAAACTAGCAAAATTTTACAAGTCCTAAGTGCTCTATAGCTGTGTTCGTTAGGAGTAGTAATAATAAGTTATAATACGAGTACAATCCCACAGCTAAAGTATCGTTTGACGGACACATTGAACTCCGGGTACTAGAGTTTAGAAATTAAGAATATTTGAAGGATTCCAGTTTCGCGAACATTAACATTAAGCATATTTCTCGTCTTTCTATAAATAACAAGTTTGGCAAAGAAAAATATATATACTGCTAGAATGCGTTATGGGTAAATGAAATTCACGTCCTGGCAACATCTCTAGTAATGGCGTCGTAATTTTATTAATTTGAAATTTTGTTCTATTGTTTATAAATACATTAGGAAATAGAATACTTACATATGAAATGTGATGTTCGGACACTTAAGATTTTTTTTTGTATAATTTTTACAGAATGTGACAGCACAAGCAGGCATTTTTAAATATTTTATGTAGCGACTCGAGACGTACTTCAGCGGCGAACGTTCGCTCGCGTGTGACGAGTGAGACGCTTGTATTTATATTAGACGCTTATATTTTTTGGCTTCAGTTTTGAGGCACGGATTAGGCATCTGGACCTATATATAATCTAAGTTTTTTCCGTTACTTTTCTGGGTAATGATGAATGATGAGAATCACTTTAAAAAGAAACACATAGGTATGGTGCCCATTGAAATATCGACAGTTCTCAACGTTATGATTTCATGCTGTACCTACTTCGTAAAAGGGCAGGAATTCGTTTCGTCAAATTCGGTGATTTTTTTCGAAGTTTTTCACGATCCGAATTCGTTTCGAGGTACGATTTCCTCCACCGCCTGTTTAACTACGATAGGAGCAAGACGATTTCTACAAATCTTGCATAGGACCTCAAAAATGAGATAGATGACAGACGAGGGCAACAGGAGCACATTGACTTAACATCTGTGTTACGTAAAAATGTTTATACCAGTAAGATGTCAAGCAAGCATACGGCTCGCCTGACGGATTAGAACACCAGGTGTTACACACTCCTGAGCATGTAGACTGTAAAATTAATAAAAGTAAAATGTACTTTAAGAAATATATTTTAATTCATCAGTTTATATTTATTATACACTCTTCATTTCTAGAAGAACTCGCCCTGGTAAAGAAAAACACTTAAATTGCATCATTCCCACAACCTGTGTTTTTATAAATATTTTTATGTATAATTTTTTTTATACACTACAATAAGTGGAACTTTTTTTTATAATAGTATACTTAAATTAAAAATTACTATTCCGTTTCAGAGATTATTGTCTCACAGTATTTATTGTTATGTTACAGCTTTTAAAACTGCTAACTAGTGAAAATTGGCAAATAATATTTGAAAATATTGAATTATGAGTTTGAAAATTAACACTGTTAGTAAATGTATGTCAGTGAAGTGATCAGTCACTGAAGAGAATGTGTATGTTGGGTTACGTCTTATATTGCAATATTGTTCTGTCTGAATATTTAGGACTTGTTAATAACAATTAATAGTGTGTAGTGCATGACGTAGATCGTGATGTAGGTTCTGACATATTAAGTTATAAAATGGAAGTTCATACATTCTTAAAATTCCTTTAAGTGAATAATATTGTTATGTCATAGATACATAACATACTACATATTGTAACCTAGTTTCAATTCCTATATAAGCTCATGTATTTCATCACAAAATATAGTTATTCTACAGTTCTAACAAGAAGTGGTTTCATTTCAATTAGAGATAATCTCCACATACTTCAAGTGAAAGGGAATATAAGGAAAAAAAATATTAAACATCAATTTTTCCTATTGTGGAACATAATATAAAAAAATTATTTAAATTCTTAGAAATACATTGTTTGAATAAACACCTAAAACTACTGGTTCTAGGGAACCTCCTCCTCCAAAAAAAAAAAAAATCTATTCACATATAGAACTAACAAGTGTGAGAGTAATCAAATATTTAGCGATCCATCTTCATTTAAAAGATGAGACCCATCTGTTACTTCAGTGGGCCCTTCACCAACTTTAGTATAAATAACATATTTTATCAAATCTTTGTCTTTTGGTTGAAACATATTTGGAATTTTAGAGTTTACATCTTCAACATGTGAAAGACCTGTTACAAAAGAATCATTGTTTGATGAAGGATAAACATATTTTATCAAAGAGATTACTTCTGGGACATCTTCTTCGAGAAGATAGAGACATGCATTTGAACCTGCATCAAACGTGTAAGCAACCTTCACTTTACCAGAAATTTCATTGTATTTATGAATCAGTGCAACAATAGAATGAGAAATATCATTCATGTAGACAAATGGTGGATATGAGTCTAAACAAATGGCATGGAATTGATTACTGTCTTTCATAGTGATCTCAGCAAAGTTTGGGAAATCTTTATTTTTAATTGCATCAACTATGGCTTCAGTTCTCTGTGGCACACAAAACTGTACTCTATGTTTCATCAATACTGAAGTTTTAACTGACACAGCCATTCCACCAGTTGAACTAGTCTCTTTCTTTTTGTCTCTAATTACAAGGATTAAGGCTCTCATTTCTGGCCAGTGTGAGGCATCCGCAACTTGAGTAGCCACAGAATCAGAGCCATCAGGTTTTAATCCCGTGTGCCATCTGACAAACCCTCCGTACACACTTCTACAAGCACTGCCAGAACCCAATCTTGCAATAGAACTAATATCAGATTTCACCTTGTACAGTTTAGCTAGTGCGAATACAAAACACGCGTAACCTGCAGCCGAAGACGCTAACCCCGCCGCTGTTGGGAAATTGTTTTCTGAGCACGCTCGAATTTTTAATTGGAGAAAAACTTGGTCGATGCTCTTTTCGGCTGCGGCTCTAGCTTTTATTTCTTTCAAGCAATTCTGTAGTCGTTTAGAAAACGGTACTTTCTCCTTGTTCAGCCAGATTTCGTCTTCAGTGAGGTCCTGGCGAGCACAGACCGAAGTTTTGGCACACATCACACTTGTATCTAAAGTAGCACTAACGGAATCGTTCAACGGTAATATTAATTCTTCATCGCGTTTGCCCCAATATTTAATGACAGCTATATTTACCGGCGCTATAACTGTAATAATATCACTTATCATGTTTCTCCCAAAGAAGTAAAAGTTATATATTATACTATTTGATTTTAACTCCCGCGATAAGTTCGTATTGACAGCACAGAAACTGTCTTCGGACCTAAGGAATTTATACACTATAACGTGACGTTGTCAACGTCTACAACTGCACAAGTGCCAACAAGTGCACACTGCACAGGACCACGGTAAATACGGTTACCGATTGGTTGGTAGAGTTTACTCTTTGGTTGGTAGTCTCTACTCTAAAGCGCTCCTTAGCAGATCATGCAGCATGACATGCTGAATCATCATGCTGCATGAAGGACCTATTGAGAGTCCATTATGCAGCATGACAATCGCTTGGTATAATCATTTTATTCAGTCGATATAGATAGTACAATGAAGATCGCAATTTATTTTAGAATTATTGATTCCGATTTATTCTTATTTTGAAACATTGTATCTCAGGTTTTAGTACTTAGTATTAGTTTTAGTAATATTAGGGTATTTTACTGTATGTGAGAATAAATCTAAAAATGTATAACAAAGATAGCATTAGCAAAATACAATCGGTGAACATTAGTTTCACTTCATAAAAGTTTATAATAAATTTTATAATTCATTTTAAAGATTTCACTTTTTTTATCTGTTCAATAAACATGCGAAACGGTAGACGCCATGATGAATGGGGATGCCAAGTTAAAGCTAATCTCAGATGGCGCTGCGTACGGTTGTTCTCAGTGGCGTCAGTTTGACATTCTTAAAGCGTGTAAACAAAGCAAGAAAAAACACATTGCGTGGGATTAGTGTGGTTTAATTGACAACATGGACACGAAAATGTATTCTACTTGGAGCGTGCTTGAACTCAAAACTGAGTTAAAGAGAAGAGGGGCGTCTGTAAAAGGAAGAAAAGCTGATTTAGTGGAAAGGTAGGACTCTTGAAGAAAATTCTTTTATGAACTGTTTGCGTATACATAGGCCAACTTAGACCTTTGAAATCAATACGCTTACAATGTTTGAACAAATAATATTATAATTGAGTAACTTATTAATCAATAGTATGTATATTTATTATATATTTTTACATTTTTCTATGGTAGGTAAGAATGCAGTTGTATAACTAATCTTATTGTGTTTAAGTTAAAATTATTGAATTAAACTAATTCTCCTGAATTAGTTTTAGTTACAAATGCTGAGGCTATTTAAGAAATGTTTCTTTTAACTTTCGGAGATATAAAGTGATATTTAATTGTTTTTTTTTCAGGTTAGAGCTGTATGACAAAAATTTTAACTTTAGTACACCACAACTCTCTCCAAATCCAGCAGAACCCTCTATTGTACTTCCACCACTGGAGATGTACCATGACATAAATAGTAACTCTATTTTACCTCCGCTTGAAAGACAATGTATTAGATATTTTTTTGAAAGGTAAATATTTAATTAATGGTTTTAATTTTTGTGATGGTAGTTGCTATTTTACTATAATACTAAATAATTCTGTCATTTTGCAGATTCAACAAAAAAACAGATGCATCAGAGAAATTATATGAAGCCAGATTCCTCTTATTGATAAGATCTGCATTTGTCGGTGAATACTTTTATATAAAAGGATTTGTCAAGAAAACAATGAAAAAACTTGCCTATCAAGTTGACATCAAGTTAGATGACCAGGGTGGGATTGAGGAATGTCATTGTGAATGTCCAGCTGGAGCAGGTAACGAAGCACACTGTAAACATGTTGGTGTGATACTATTTGCTGTACTGCATATGCGTAAAGATAAAATAATATTAACAACAGAGTCACAAACTCAGCAGCTGCAAACATTCCACAGACCAAGAAAAATATTCTCAGGAACTCCAGTTAAGGCTCAAAACCTTACAAAACGAAGATACAGTAAAAATGTTATTTTTGAGGCATATCCTATAAATTCTATAAATAAAATCAGCTATAATAACAAAATTCGAAACCTTGTCCTAAATTTGAAGTCCAACATGCCAATGAAACAACTGTATAGACCAGCTAACCCCATTGCAGTCAGTCAAGATCATGATTATTTAAAAGATACTAAAGATGTGTTGCTTTTGAAAAATCTCAATTTATTAGAAATTACTTCTAATCAAATAAAAGCAATAGAAATTGAAACTAGGAATCAAGATTCTAACTCTCTTTGGTATGAATACCGTAGTTGTAGAATAACAGCTAGTGTTTTTCATACTGTTTGTAATTTAAGAGCACAATCTCTAGAATCATTTGCAAAACAGTTACTCGAACGAAAGCAATTTTCATCTAGAGCCACAGCACATGGTTTAATAAATGAACCAAATGCACTGAAGAAATACTCAGAAATGTACGGTCTGGTTCCTGTGCAATGTGGAATGTTTATATCAAAAGATAGGCCCTACTTAAGTGCGTCACCAGATGCCTTACTTGGCGAAGATACTGTTTTAGAAATAAAATGCCCATATGTAAGCAGAAACAGGCTTATTAGCCCTGAATCTGTACCTTATATACAGACTCAAAATGGGGAATTGATATTAAAAAAAACCAGTCCATATTATTCTCAAGTACAAGGACAAATGTACTGCAGTGGCAGAAAATTCTGTAATTTTGTTATATATACTTTTAAAGACATGAAAGTGATTTTTATTGAAAAAGATGAGTTATTCTTAAATAACATGTTATTAAAATTAGATAATTTTTACAATAATTATATGAAGGCTGCAATTATAAATAAATATCTGTATAAGGATTATTATAATATAATAAAAACACCTAAAAGTTATTTATAAGTTTTATTTATGATACACTCTCGGAAATTGCATAACATTAAACATACAAAAAATATTTTTGAAGCTAAAGGAACATAGTAAGCATTAAGCTCTGTTTTTAATATCTTATAAGTCTTAGTCAAGCCAATTAAGCGTTCTATATGTACACGTTGTGAGGCTATTTTCCTATCATGTAGTAGGGCAAGACCTGGCAATTGAGCTTTTCCACGTAAGAAACTAGGGATATTTATACCAATGTTCTTGGATGCAAATAGGTCCTGAACATTAAAACCCCGGTCTGCCATTATGCTATCTCCTTCGTCGCACAATTTTATCAGCTTGCTTCTCTCAATCATTTGCGGATCACTGATTGAGCCTCCAAAACCGTCGGAACAATAGGATAACAATCCTCCAGGGGTAGAGCCTACTAAAAACTTTATGGTATTTTTATTTTTATAGGAACTAAAAGTAATTTGCTGTGATTTTGGGTCACTTGGTTTTGTGATAGGTATTTCGGTGCAGTCTATAATCACCCTTGTTGGCATTTTATTATGTTTGTATTCTGCCGGCATGTAAAAATTAACAAGGTCTCTTTGAGGCCAAATGTCTATCATTGACCATAAGTCATTGACAAAGTTGACCCATGTTATGAATATGTTTGACACTTGTGTCTTACTGACACCAAACATTTTTGATAGTTCAAGATCAGCACTTGCTCTTCGGAGTTTTATCAGCATCATAATAAACTGATCTTCTGTAGAAACTCCACTTACCCCACACCACCTGTATTTCAGATGATTTGCCATAGGCAGTAATGTTGACAAAACAAATTTAAATTTCTCATAATTTTCTAATCCAGTGTAAAACTTTACTGACTCATCGTCACTTAGTAAAATGTCTGCTGAAAAAAGAGACAGCATTGTGGCAGTTTGAGTAGCAACTGATGTTTTGGTATTTTTATCATTAACATTGTCACCACAATCAACGGGTGTATCAAGAGATGAAATTTCTAATTCTCTTTGATATTCCATTATATATAGTGGATCTAGAGAAGTAGATGGCTGTGGGTCTGTAGACGTTGAAGGCTGTGGGTGACTTGAAGTAGAAGGATGTTTACTAAGCTGTTGAAAAAGATTCTTTTGAATATTTCTTTTTGCATGTCTTTCGTCTCTTGCACGAGCACTGGCTGATGTTCTTTTCTGGTTCCAGGAAAAGAGACTCGGTACTGCGTCTTTCTTTAAAAATTTGTGTGCACAAGGCAAACCTTGAAACAAGATAATCAATTATGAATATTTAAAGACATTATGTAATGTTATCAATTTAGGTATATACAGGCTACCTTAAATAAAAGAACTATCGTTTATAACACTCACCTGTAGTCACACTTAATGTTTGGTAATCATTTTCATGAAAATGATCTCGACATAACCTCGTCGTTCTAGTAGGCTCAAAGTTTTTAATTCTTACGGCAGCTATCCACTTTCTTCTTATACTAGGATTTATTGGGAATTTGTGAGAGCCTACGTTTTTACACCCAATTGCACAACACTTAGTCATTTTTGTGATATTTGTGATCAACTTTTAAATAATGCTATACAATTTGACAGATACTTTAGAACAATCGTACGCAGCGCCACTTTGACACTTGTCTTCCCCATTCCGACATTACGTCATTAGAAGAGTAAGCAAAGAAGCGTCTATAGCTACTGTTTCATGTCAAGTGTAAATATTACATTAGACTCCAAATAGAGTTTACTTTTCTATATTATAAGTACCTAAATTTTAAATAACAACATGGAAGATGTTAGTAGGTACTCAATGCAAACATTACGTATAATGCGAGGTGTGGGTGTCTATAATGTTAAGCACAATATTGCATATGTATATTGTTGATGCTCCTTAATAAATAAATAAATAAATAGAAACAGGATACATAAGATTACGATTAATTATAAGAATTTTGTTTCCTATTATACAATCCGGCAACCCTGTTATTTTGCTATTGCATGACATGCCGATATATAGACGATGCGTGCATGTCAATCATAGCTTGCAGGATGAAAAATAGAAGGACTTGTCAATCAACTGCCAGCACGTAGTTTGCATGTCATTCGCATCAATCAATGCATTTAAACATCATGCATGCATGACAGCACATTACGCATGTCACGCCGCACGATCGTATAAGGAGCGCTTAATAATCCATTAGTGTATTTTCCGATATACACTGAGAGCACTGTAAGGTGTAATTTCAATCACGTCAATTTAGGGTATGTTCCGTTATACACTCAGAGCACGGCTGTCTTAAGTTGGCGGGGAGAAGTTGCTTTTTTTCCTTTTTTTGGCTATTTCAACTGTTCTTAATTGTTTTGATCAAATTTGTTTTTTGTTTGACCTTGGTTTTTTTTGAAATAAAATAAAAATTTACCCGCAAGTTGGCGGGGGGAAGTCGTTCTTTTCCTTTTTTTTTACTATTTCAAATGTTCTTTAACTGTTCTTCATTGTTCGATCAAAATATGAATGTAAAAAATAAAATAAAAAAAAAATCCCCTCAAGTTGGCGTAGCGAAGTCATTTTTTGTCATTTTATTTATAAAAAAAAAATAAGGTCGAACAAATAAAAATTTTGATCGAACAATGACGAACAGTTAAGGAACAATTGAAATAGCAAAAAAAAAAATGTAAAAAAACGACTTCTCCCCGCCAACTTAAGACAGCCCTTGAGACCACGGCTGTTTTAAGTTGGCGGCGAGAAATCGTTTTTTTACATTTTTTTTTTGCTCTTTCAACTGTTCGTTAACTGTTCTTAACTCTTCGATCAAAATTTTTATTTGTTCGATCTTAGTTTTTTCTTTTTTTAAATAAAAAAAATTGCTTTCTTAAGTTGGCGGGGAGAAGTCGTTTTTAACCTTTTTTTTTTGCTATTTCAACTGTTCGTTAACTGTTCTTCATTGTTCTATCAAAATTTTTATTTGTTCGAAATTAGCTTTTTTTTTAAATAAAATAAAAAATTACCCTCAAGTTGGCGGGGAGAAGTAGTTTTTTGACATTTTTTTTTTGCTCTTTCAACTGTTCGTTAACTGTTCTTCATTGTTCGATCAAATTTTTTATTTGTTTGATCTTAGTTTTTTTTTTTAAATAAAATAAAAATTTACCCAGCCGGTCTCAGGTGGTCTCAGTGTATTTCGGAACGCACCTTAAGAGATGTTATAAAATCAAATATTGTTTCTGAACGACCTATTTCCTTTCTTATAAACGTTTTGTTATTACATGATTCCAACAAGGGTACAACAAAATAAAATTATTATAATTTACAAATACATAAAATTGTGCATTATTGTAACATTTGTTAATTACATACAAGGAAACTAAAGTTGCAAACAAATTGCATTTCGTCAATTTATAATTGCAAGTGCTGCTCCGGTGATATCTTTAGGAACTAGTACAATCCGACAAAATATAAATGGTAATTTGGTATCTGAGATGCAGGTAGCACTAGGTTGGATTTGCAAGACCAGGGTGTGGAGGTAGGGGTCTTGTAAAATTAGTTAGATTATACTACACATTTTAATTCAACGCTGCCATTTTCGTTTTGTGGCACGGTTATAGCGGCAGTCTAACTGTGAATTTGCTAAAAAATCTGGCATTTATTTATTTACAAAGTGTCGAAAATATATTTCAGTGAGGTGGTTTTCTCAAAAAACACTTAGAAGTGGCGATTGCAGTGTTATTACCGGATAATTGTTGACTTCTTTGGGTGGAGAGGGTGAGTAGGTACTTATTATCAATATTTCAGGGATTTACGGCTTACTAATCCTGCTTCATACTCTTATATTTTGTGTAAAACACTTACTATACGTGTCCCATCGTCTTAAACATTGTTATATACGGTATCTGAAGGTTTACTGGTATTTGCAGTTTACTTGGCTAAAATGGGCGTTGTGATGATGAGTGAAGGTTTATGATGTGTTACATCGTCAGCGCGCCTTATGAATGTTTTAATTTACTTAGAATCGGCTAGCACTGTCCTCTGTTATAACGCTGTAAATTTTTTCAATTAATTAACATCGTGCTGAATAATATCATCGGTAACAATTAGAATATGTCGCTTTTTGAAGCGTAATGATTAGGCTGAACAGTTTTGTTTCGTAGATTAAACATTGCTGTAACAGTCGATCTTACTGAACTTATAATTATCTCAGAAGCACTGCTGAAATCAAAACAAGCTTTGTTTTTGGTTTTCATATAAACTTGTATAAACATTCAGTGGATAATGAAACTATTGTAAAAAAAAATACCATGTATGACAATTTTAAATCCTATTGAACTCTCTATGTCTTGTACACCAAGGCAGAAACTTTAACTATAAAACTGTAGTCATCTGTTTCTTATTAATATTTCACATACAACGCTATGATTGAGGAACTTTTATTACAATTATAAATGACTTCATAAAATTGATTATGAGAAATATGTATAATTGAAAGGATCAGTTTACAGACAATTCTATGAATATATGATTAGAACATGATTCCCATGTAAAAATGGACTGTAAACCGTAATGGACTGTAAATGGAGCGTAACATTTGCCTTGCCTACATGGAGATAATAAATAATAGGTCAATGTCATAAAAACTTATTAGAACTGTCTTGACTGGACACATGATAAAGCCCGAAATCACAACAAGATAAGGGCTTATTCAAATTAGCAATTATGGTGTCAGTAAATAATCTGTAAAACATATTTATTATTTATGTTATTCAAGCTAGTTATAATGAGATAAAGAATATGAATTTAATATTTTGTACTTAAAAAGGCATCATGGAATATTTAGTGTCGTACATGTCAAATGCAGTTTTCTCTTTTTTATTCTTGTTTTTTAGTAGGAGTTTTTTTGAAGTTTCCAAGTTCAGAAATAATCTAATAGAGTTAGCCTGAAAACCTACCTTGACAGGTTACTTACCTTAGTATAGGACTCAATTTTAGACTCACAGGTGGTCCATTAGATAAAGATTAATAACTAGTTCATATTTATGAAATTTAATAGCCTCACTGCAGTATAAGTTCTGAGATGCTTTATATGTATAAGCTCTTAAATATTTTGTCTCCTTTGAACATACATACACTCATGCCTATATCTGCAAAGGGGTAGACAGAATTTTCCTAAAAGAATATTGGGGGGTCCGTGTCTTAAATCATATGACTGTCACAGTCTATTCCTACTTTTTACAGAAAAGTTCTTACGCATCTCCTTTGAAAGCTTGACTTGTACTGTGTTATTGCCTGTGTTATGAATCATATGATAAAACAAAAGCAAAACAAGAACAAAATAAAAAAAAATAATAATAAATATGTTCTTGTAGATAAAAATATATTTTGCAGCAAAATATGAATATTGTTAGATTTTTGTTAGAACGTCTGAAATCTGATTTCTTTAAATCTATGGTAATGTATTTTTATTCCACTGTGAGTACAGGCTTTATTCCACTGCGAGTTCCGGCTAGTAATTCACATTAAGCCTAAATAGTAGTTTAACTCCACTGCATCTTTGTTAAGAATATAATTATTTTATAACTGCTAAAAAATAACAAAGAAAATATATCAAAGCACATTAAAGTAGTATTCATTTGTAGTTTGACCTTGTACAAAGGTCGATCATATAAATGTATTAAAAATATTAAGTTGTTTATGTACTAATTGGAATAATATCAGCTGATGTAGTTGGTAATGTTTGTTTTAATGCAATTTAACATGTTGTTTTCTTTTTAATTATAAGTGCAAATTACAGACAGCATCAAATCCAATAAGAATTTATTATGTCATAGTGTAACAAGAATTCTTCAGCACACAAATGACATGTAAGGGGTTGGCAAAGGGAAAAGTACTGGTGCAGCTTGCTGCGCATTCCGCTGCCATCATTTTGACGTACTCAATAGTAAACATGCTTGTTTGTACGTTTGGCACAGACTCAAAATTATTTAAGAATTTACATAAGTGTCAGAGTTTTATTCTAATACTTTCTGCTTTTCAGTGATTCGCTTTTCGCTTTCTTCTTTGGGTGGTTAATGTTTTTGTTATTTAATAAAGATTTTATGGTTGATAAGATTACAAAAAACCTGAATAAGGGTACAGTTCAGCAGTCCAATAAGTATATAATGCCCAAATGGTGTTCATTAACCGTGAACATGCAATAAACCTGTTAATTACTTTAAACAGTGGCCATTAGACTCATTAGAACCTAACACATTTACATGACCACTGGCATATATTTCAATTTATGACTATTATTTCTTTGATTATTTTAACTAGTAACTAAATAATACATTCTTTCTTATGTAGAAGTAAGTAAATGTTAGAACTCAGAATTATGAAGGTTCGATGACATTTGAGAGGATGAAGGTCTCCAAAATCCCTAAAACTTCTATAAAATGAACGTATTCTATCGTGTTTTGGACATACTTAATCATTAATCGCCGGCCGGAGATCGCGTTTCCTTGCAATAATAGAAAGTGCCACCACACAAATCGACCGTTGCGATCAATTGACTTCGATTGATTGGTGTGGTAGCTTTTTCAGACCGATTGATGTGGTAACCACTGATTATCGCCGAAAACTGCTCCATTCTATCATCGATCGATGTGTATATTGGCACCCTAAGGGAGGGCCCCATCCGATGAAATAGCCACGCGCCTCAGATGGTGTAGTTACGCCACTGTCACTTCAAAAAGTTTTATTAATTCCATCAATACGTGGTTCATAATACAAGATATTATGAACTGTGTAAACACGTCGGATGGGTCGTCCACACGGTAGTCATTATGCGCGCGAGTGACATCCTCTCGCGTGACGCGTGAACGGAAACGGTGCATTGATGGGCGATCTGTGCTGGTAAGCCCGCGTCGACCTACGGAACATTAATTCTTATGGTGCTCGAAATAAATGGTTTACTGTTGATAAATCTTTGGTTTATTTACGTTTTTGGACAAATTGGATACATATCCATAAACATACACAGACGTAATACCTTGTTGAGCTTACATCGATCAGGTCCACGGTTTTTGTTCTTGGTGCAAACTGTTTGAAAGTTTAATAGGATATGTTATTTATAGACGATTTCACTCTAGAAGAACCATATGTGCGAGTAGCACTGTCTGGTTTTTATAGTCAAACCATGTGTTTGGCTATTTTATATTTATGACATCGAAAAACCGTTACATAGCTATTTGTGTCCTATTTGATAAATAGACCGATTTAGGCTTACGCTCCTCGATTTATTGTTGTATATTTGCAATTTAACAGGAGGATTTACTTTATACCATGAAGGTAGCAAACTTGCATAAGACGGTCCTTATGTAACGTTAAGTGATTACGAACCAAATTCTATTTTATCGTACGTACCGTACCAGTCTAATTGTTACTTGATAGAATTTTACATTAGACTATACTTTTGATTAGCTGTTGGTCTCTAAATGGAATTTGTTATGTAGTTTTAAACCGGTTGGCAATTAAAATTGGTGTAGTGTTTTTTTAACTGTTTAAATATACGAAAGTTCTAAAACTTAAATTATTAGCAGAAGTTTCACAAACATCATGCATCTTTCGTTTTTTTTAAACGAAATTTAGATTTTATAACTTGATAAGCACTTTCACTAGTTTATGATGTATTTAAATTAAGTTTTTATATTTTGAGTAACAATGCGATATAAAGCAAGCAGCCTTGTGATTTTCGAACAGATTTTCACATGTGATAGGTCTCATACTGGAATAATTCAGTTCGTGGGAGAGCCATGCTTCGGCAAGTATGGGCCGGCTCGACCGGAGTGATACCACGGCCTCACAGAAAACCGTCAGTGAAGCAACGTGGCATTGCTTTTCGCCGCGTGAGTGAGGTTACCGGAGGCCCTAACTCTTTGGGCGGACCCAGCGTCGCTACGAGACGGCTGTACACGGGGGTTGTCCGGTCAATGGCACTGTACGGTGCACCGGTGTGGGCGGGAGATCTGACCGCCCAGAATAGGGCGCGCGTCTGGCGCCCTCAGATGGTTATGGCGGTTAGAGCCATACGCGGATACGAGCCATACGGACGGAGGCGGCGTGCGCGTCCCACTCCCCGGTGGGATTTGGAGGCGGAAGTGCTCGCCGAAGTATATCGGCGAACGGCTGAGTTCCGGGCGGGAAGCGGCAGTCGGCCCCCGCCCGAAGAGGTACGCGAATGGCGTGAGGCCGCTCGCCGAGCCACCATGGGTCGTTGGTCGTCCCGGCTGGAGGCTCCACGTGCTGGCTTTGCTACCGTGGAGGTGCTCCAGCCGGTCATCGTCGAGTGAACAGGGCGGCAGCACGGGACCCTTTCCTTCCGACTGACGCAGGTCCATTCCGGGCACGGCTGCTTCGGGAAGTACCTGCACTCGGTCGCTAGGAGGGAACTGAGTCCCGCCTGTCACCACTGCGACTGCAGTGAGGACTCGGCTCAGCACACGCTGGCGGTTTGCGCCGCCTGGGCGACGCAGCATCGGGCCCTCACTGCAGTCATCGGAGGGGATCTTTCGCTACCGGCCGTCATACGCTCCATGGCCGGTAGCGATAGAAATTTTACCGCGGTCGCGACCTTCTGTGAGGACGTCACCTCGCAGAAGGAGGCGGCGGAAAGGGTCCGGGAGGCGAACCGGGCGGCGGAGGCGCGCATACCAGCGCCTCATGCCGCCCTGAGTGTGGCCGCGGGTGGACTGGGCGGGTTTTCCCCTCCACTCGCTGTAGTGGCCCCCCGCGAGGAGGCGGCGTCCGCGTGTGCCTGGACGTCGCCTAATTGAGAGGATTTTACCCGAAGGTGGTGCCCGCGCTTTTGCGGGCAGGCGCTAGGAGGGTTCCGGATGTCTTAATAAAGCTGTTCCCGGATCCCTCCTACTTAAGGCGCAGTACGGCACACCGTGTGGTTTTAGTCGGTTCGATTCCGACACACCGCCCCACCGAAAACCCCGGTGGGGTGACGGCCCGAGGGGGTTTACACACGCCAAAAAAAAAAGGCCCTAACTCTTCCCTCTCCCTTATTCCCGTCCTTCCTCTCCCCCCCCCCCCCCCTCACCCCCCTCTTCCCCTACTCCCACCTCAAAAGGCGGTAACGGACTTGTGACTCCTTGAGTTTCAAGTGCCCATGGGCGGCGGTAGTAATTTACCATCAGGTGACCCGTCTGCTCGTTTGCTACGTATACCATAAAAAAAAATCCTTTTTAAAGCTCTGTGCTAATAATTTTTCGTATATAATGGGTATATTACGGTACGTATATTATAGGTGGATACTAGGAATAGACTATAACAACTTTGAGTCGAGCAACTGTCGATTGCGGTCTGCATTACTTAACCGCCAATTATTTATTGATTTCCGTAGTAGACGCTACCTACTACTATGACAATAATCCAATTTTCCTACATCTATGTCAAGTTGATGACTGTTCTATTTTCTTTTTACATCGTTAACAAACTTTTAAACTTTCGCGTTCCATGAAATAATTAGGTATTTCCATGGGAATTAACACGGTCACGAAAAGGTATTACATATCGTGATCGCGTTACCTACCTACCTCAGCCTGGTACCCCTGCCAGTGCAACCTGGTCGAAACATCAGGCAATTCAGAGGTTTGTAATATCTTTTCGTGATCGCGTTAATTCCCGTGGAAATATATAATTACATCGTTAACAAACATATTATTTTTGGTTCCGACATTGTCTTGTCGAAACAAAAAATAATGTTTGTTATTTAAACATGGAAATAAATGTACCTATTTCAGGAAACCAAAGAGTTTTCTTTAATATTAGTATTGGCTTTTGTATTTTATCAAAACGTAAACGAAACGTTTTGACTGCTTGTTTTTGGTTCGAATGGCCAAGGTCTGGAATGAACTGCCAGCGTTTATTTTTCCAGACAATTATAATCTTGGAACGTTCAAGAGTAGAGTGAATAGGTTTCTCTAGGATAGACATGTACCATCTTCGTCTTCATCATAACTTTGCATCAGGTGAGTTGGAAGACAAACGCCTATTCCATCACACAATCAAAAAAACAAGTTATTAAGGCTGGTTCAGTCAACTAGGTATCATAGTACATTTTTGTACGAGTTAATGAATCTTATCAAGGTGAAGTAAACGAAGTAGTAACTGTTGAAGTCTTAATAAGTTACTAGTCATAATCATGTAACTCTGCGTTGGTATCTATCCCAAAAGAACCCATTGGCTGGGAAAGTAGAAGCAGAAAACAGCCCATGTTCTTAATTTTCTGATAAGCAAGTTCTGAGATGTACATTTTGGTGCTTGATCTTTATACTCACGACATGTAAAGTGACGGCATGAACACACCGTGTCGTATATATTAATACGTGAAGCGAAAACTTTGGATCCCTTTTGGAGGAGTATGAAATTTCGCACACTTATAGTTTATACAGAGAAGAAGTGACGAATGCTAAAATTTTTGAACAATATTTGCTACAAAGTTAAAAAAAATGTAAAACGGGTACATACAGCTATGAGTGTCCAGTATATATTTTGACCTGTCATGGAACAAAAGTCTATACAATGACAGGTCTAGTAAGTAATATTGGCCAATGAAATAAACCATGGTCGAAATTCGACCACCACGCGATCTCTAGTCTAAATAATTGCGTTAAATTGTAAACGATGCTTTACGATGATTAATTCACCGCTATGTGAATGAATTGTAACACTTCCGGCAAATCGTAGTTAAAAACAAAACCTGTTGAGTCATCAAGTGACTGACTAAATGTAATCTTCTTGAAATTATCTCACCCGAATTATCTCGAAACGTAATACATTTCTTTTATCATAACACAAGGTAAACCTTAGTCTATGGGGTGTAGATAGATATATTCTTATGTACATTTATTTTTTCACAAACAATTATACCAGTTATCTCTCACTATGTTCAAGAAATAGGTGTAGGTATATGATAATTTAAAAATAGGTGTGAACATACATTCGAAAATGATATATATCATGACCTAGACCATAAGACACAGTAGACGACCAAACTTCCAACCAAACTAGATCCGATCCACACCCTTTATTAGTATTCCACCAGAACGACACCCATGGGATGTAGGAGGCTGTTCATCATAATTAAACATAATTATTGAAGCAGTTATAACTAGGTTTTATTGACTTGTATAATATAACGCCATGAATACTTCCTCTGGTATTTTAGCAGTCGTCGGCATACCTATATGACCATAATGTGCGTGAAACTACTTGGTAAAGCTATTCCTACCAATATTATAAACGTGAAAGTTTGTGAGGATGTATGAATGGATGTTTGTTACCTTTCACGCGAAAACTACTGAACCGATTGCTATGAAACTAGGTATGTAGATAGCTGGAAACCTGCATTTACATATAGGCTACTTTTTATCCCGATATTCCCATGGAATCGGGACTTACGCGGGTGTAACCGTAGGGCGTTGCTAGTAACTAATAAAAAAAAACACATCTTAAAGTTGATGATGTCATCAACAGTGTTTAAGAGATTCTGTTCTGTTAGATTTTTGATCTTGTTGTGGCCATATGCCCAGTAATTCGCAATGCGACGATAACGGTTTTCATAATATTTTAAACGTTTACAAATACTTATTCATTGAATTTTTTTATACACAACAAAATAAAACCGATTCCCAGAGCTCAAAACCGTGTCATAAATTTGAGTGCTCTGACATTATGATAGCATACAACATAAACTTCCGGGATTCTATTTAGGGGAGCATCCAACACTTTTTTAAAGGAAGCAGATCCTTTCTCCAATTAAAAGTTATCGTACGCTGCTGCATCTGTGACCATCCTTATATCTCTCACCCTTCATATCATCCCATCTTACTTTTTCTTTGGCTTAGCTTTCTACTAACTTGTAAATGGATAGAAAAGCTATCAGTGACCATTCTATAATTTGAAATCCTCTATAACACGCGAAAGCATATATGTAGTTTCAACATTGGATGGATGAACATCAGTTGATGTAGATGGATAGATACATCCATGTTTGTAATCTATTTGATAGATTGGTGATCTCATAATCCCATCATAATCGCATAATCAATATATCATGCTTAGTAAGTAACTCTGAAACTTTCACATTCTCGGATACGGTCACAATAACAATTAATGCGATGCTGTGGGTATGTGCTTAGCTTTGAACGGTCTGATGTTTCGATTAAGTGGTCCTGGTCGTGATCACAGTCAGGCTGTGACCACAACTAGTTTTATATATTGCTTGATACAGGCCAAGCGAACGAGACTGAGCGAGAAGTTACGAACAAACACAAACGAACAAGGGTAAAGGTTATACACCGGAATCAAACGCAAGCGTAGACATTATGACTGTTGTTGGTTGTCATTGGTCGGCAACCAATATTAGGCAATTTTTTGCGCGTATTACGAGTTTACCTATCACCGCACGGCAAAAAATCGCTGCCGCATAATGTCGCGCCGCAACCTAGTAACACAAACTTTGCCTTCAATACAGTGAGTATTGCGCGCACGTGACCGCAAAGTTGTCACAGGCAGTGTCATCAAGGCTTTTACAAGTTACAACTTTTTTAGGGTGTGGCGAACCTGTGGGTCCTGGCCTTATAAAAACAGCAAGTAAGGTAGGTGACGGGTTAAAATGTGGGAAACACTGACGTACCGATGTACGAGTAAATAAAACAAATATTTAAAAAAGGAAAACAAAATCAATACTGTCTTTTCTATCGGAACGTCTATACTTGTTCCTCTGCTATGCATCTCTGCATAAATAATGCCTACTATACCCACAAACATTCATTTTTGAAGTCAGTCAAGAACATTTCCAACTGCCAGTCGATGGGGATAATTTCGCTGTCATTGATAATGAATAAAAGATTATTTATTTGTATATTTTAAAAAGTCTTACGTGGGAGAGCCATGCTTCGGCACGTATGGGCCGGCTCGACCGGAGTGATACCACGGCTTCACAGAAAACCGGCAGTGAAGCAATGCTTGCATCGCTTTTCGCCGAGTGAGTGAGGTTACCGAAGGTCCAAACCTTTCCCCCCCACCCCTCCCACACTTCCCCTATTCCCATCTTAAAGGCCGGTAACGCAGGTTGCAGGTGCCCATGAGCGAGGTTAGTCATTCGCCATCAGGTGACCCATCTGCTACCATAAAAAAAACCGACCGAAGAAAGAAAAAGAAACCACATACATAAAAAAGGTCTAGCTTTTATTACCTTATAAATATCTAATTCATCTACTGTATTTCTTTGACAACATTCTGAGTTGCTAATTTAAATATGACTTGAATACTAATGAGTTTGTTTTTTTGACAGTCTGTACGCTCGACATATTTGGTTCTACCTCTATTTTAAGTGTCATAACTCATAAAACACCATTGTCTTTTTGTTAATAACTTGCACAGTGGTCACGGTTTCATAAGTTTATAGTAATTATTTCTAAACCTTTAATACGTAAAATATATTTCATTGCAGTCAGTTTCCATGTTTCCTTACAGCGCGGGCGAGAACTCTCTCCTTACGTGTATCTAGCGACAACAGCTATCAAAGCTAGAATTCACATTAAAGTTTTATCGTTAACAACAATTCTAACTAAACGCTCATTTCTATAGACTCGTGTCTCGCTCAAATGTACTTATTGCTCGTTCTTGGTAACCGGTATTTGGTTGCTAATAACCCAGCAACTAATTTAATTTTCTAAAATAATTTCCATTCGATTAAAGAATACTGCTTCCTTTGGGGCCATCCATAAATTACGTTAGCGTTAAGGGGGGGGGGGGTCAACGAAGTGTGCCAAGGGGTGGGCGGGGGTCATAATCTTCATGACGTCACATGTCAAAATCTAAAGTATTAAACACAAAACATTACCTGTAAACGAAAGACTACATAAGCTACTACACGGGCTTGGCTGTACTCTTGTTCAACTTGAGGGTACACCGCCTGATAATAAAGACTAGAAGCTTAACCATAATGAATGTCAAGGATTGTGAAGATGTTTATAAGATAATCAAAGAACCAAAGATATCTAATAGGTTAACACATAGGCCTACGTGTGTCTATGTGTTAACCTACTACGTGTTACTGGGTTCGCAATAACCTGACAACATTTGTTTGCAAGGTAAATTTGTGTACATATAAGGCCTGAATGAAATTATTATCATGTGAAATATTCCATTATGATAATACATCGGTCAAGTGCATGGACTTATTAATATTTTCGCAGTCAAACCTTTGCAAAGTTCACCAAATCTGTTTCTACCCTACATCTGGTATAAATCGAAGCAATATTAATATGAAAAAACGTATGACGCATGTCAATGCCGCGTGTGCCGAAATGTTGTTTTCATATTTATCAGCCTGTCCTACTACAATAGTAGAAGGAATATTTCACTAACTTTATACTTAATTATGTGTCTTTATGTGTATATAGGTAATTCACTAAAAATTTATCAATTAGAGATCAATTATATTAGATTTATTAATTTGTTACAACATACTTGGGTATTTAATTCAGCTCAAAACACTGAATTAATTACAAGGAAACTTATTGTTATGTTAATAACTACATGAGATAATACCGAAATAGTTTATGATTTTCCTTGATCTGTCAACAAAAAGTTATTCTTTATAACAAATTAAATAAGACTCCTCACTCGTCATAGATTTATAAGTTATATAGTCGTCATTGCCTTCTTCACATTTTAGAATGTATTTCCTCACATATATATGGAGATATCGACTTTCTTTAAACTAGAAGCGTTAATATTAACATTCAAATGTATCGTGACACCATCTCACAGAACAACATGTAAACAATGAACCGTGAGTCTATCTCAAATGGTCGGTAGTCATAGTTATAAAATATTACACATTAATAACAAAACTAATATAGACACGTGGATATTTCTTAGTCTTTGCTATGAAGATTTAGTGAAATAAAACAAGTTTATTGTTCTTTCCCTTTACATGGCTGTTTTTTTGCATAAATCGTGTAAGTTTAATGGTCTGAACCTAAATAATTATGTAGGTTTGTAGACTCTTCCACAGTTACAGTAAAATTACTTTTTCCTCACATTCTTTCAACCAGGAATCAGAATGTTCAATGAAACGAAGCTAGTTGCTCTAGTTAGTGACGTATCAGAGCGGTATATACGCTCGCCATAACATGGTATATAGTTATCCATATAACTTTATAGATCTTTATTACCTTAATAGTGTTAGGTTAACTAATCTAAACCCTTAAGACGACAATGCCAGAAGTTCCATGTAATGTGGCACATTCAAACGTTTATTATTAAAGCCATCGGTACATGAGTAAATTTATCCAGGGTTCATGTAGAAGACGATTTTCAAAGTCCAAGTACTGCTTACCAACTGATACAGCTTTAACTTTGATTCAGCGTTATACAGATAATTCAACCACTGTACTATGAGTGTATCTGTTACTAAAATATTGCGGATTTTTTTGGCTGTGTATCTAAATAGTTTTACTAGTACGAGGGACGATCAATTAATAATAATAAGTAGGTATTTTTAATACTACTTTTTGGGAATTCATTTTTCGGCGAACATTAATTTACCGATACAGACCTGCAATAAGAGTGGTAGCGAAATGGAGAAATACGAAGTCAGAAGCGTTATCAATGTTGTATAAAAAAAGTCTACAGACAAAATAGACGCAAGACAGAGTAGGGGAATTCTGCTTTTCCTTATTTTACAGCACCCTGTTTAAAGGGGTTTAAGCTGGGTAGAATATCCACAGAAGGTGAACACCGCGAAGGACGCCCATCCACATCCCACTCTGAGAAAAACATTTAAAAAAATCAAGTTGTATTGAAAGATGCATAAGTCGCCTAAGAGTGACTGTTCCATATTTAGTTAGACCGCATGGATATCATATGACAGCACTCAAAAGATCTTAACTAGTGCAATGAACACGAGAAAGGTCTTTGCGAGTTGGGTACCGATAATGTTAATCGATGAACAAAAGAAGAAACGAGTTGACCTTTCAGGGAACAATCTTGTCCAGGCTCCAGGCCTATCTGAAAGGCGTTCTGTGTCGCGATTTGTGACTACAATGCTGTCCATCTGAGACTATACCTCTCTGGCAATATTTTTTTAATAATAGGGTAATGTACTACAAAGACTCAGTAATAACTTGATAAAGAGATATTTACTTTAAGTCAAGAGCTCACTTAATTGGTCATATCTACCAGAGACAGCCCGAAGACAAAATTATACTGATATTCGATATTCTCAATTAACGTCGACGGATTAGAACTTCATCGTTACTGTAGTATTTCATTGCGTGATACCAGATTATTAGTAACGTTAACCGTTAGTTTTCCATCAACTTCGATTGAGCACTTTCGAATAGACTATTTTAAAATGTTAGACCGTCTGCATACTGCTTGCTTTAGTGAAGACAAACATTGTAATTATTGACATTTTGTGAGTGATAGTGAGTGAGGTACTACATTTCAATTGCTCATCCTACCTCATACACGTTTACACGCTCTAATTATGAACTTAGTTCTCCCCGTACCAGCTCTGGACCACTGTCCGTGAGGTAAAACTAATAGTCCGGGTTGTCATCCATTTTCATATAAAATTTAGTGTTTTTGAGGTTAAAGAAGATTATTACGGTACATTTTTAGATCAAGGTCGTCGAACTAATGATTAGCAATAATCTGAGGGGATCTTTACCCTGACGGTCTGATCTTATTGCGTGTATAAACCGCGGATATAATTTATTGTAGGTGGTTTCTTTTAGAAGTACCGCCGATAAATCAATTATAAACAGTAATGGCCAGGCTCTACGGCCTGAGTAATGGTAATCAGTTACCTAATTATTTGAACATTTGCAAAGCCGGGGTATGAACATTATTGGATTCGTTATGCAGGCAGCGTTCCATACGCATGCACTTTCTTTATGAACACAACAGAGCTATCTTAGCAGCAACATTTTGTTAGGTTACTTCTGTAGACGCTCCAACGTTTAATGTGGATATTTAGATAAAGGAATTAGAGGAATAAGACGAATGAGACTACTTTTTTGTTGTACACCAACACTGTTTTATAAAAAAAACTAGCGGTACCCGGCATGCGTTGCAATGCCAGTTTTTGGACCAGAAACCCTTGGGCATTCTCAGAAGACCATGCCAGAGTTTCATCAAAATCTAATCAACGGTTTAGAAATACATAGAGAACAAACAAACTTACATTGATTTTAATCAACAAAATATAGTACCTAAGTGAAGTATCTGGTAACACGTATATTTTTTCTTTCGTTTAATCTTATGCATTGAAAGACCCAAGACTGAGGCCAGTGAAAGTCCGGTCGTCTTATAGCTCTACGACTCACTTGAAGTACTTCAGGAAAGATAGATAATTTCTGAATTTTAATTAAATATTTATGATGTTTTGTCATTACCGGAATGAAAATGAAAGGTCTAATAATAACGTACATCTAATGCCGCATATTACGACTGTAATTTTAATTTAATTAATAAATTAATTATCTCGGTGTACAGACAAAAGCGAAAGAGAGGTGTATAAGTATGCAGTCATAATATTGTAACATTTCAGATTGTTCACATAATATTTATTATCGCACAATCTCTTTGTTGTTCCGGAAGAAAGCTACTTATAGACATTCACTAATAACAATAGAAAAACGTACTAATAAACGCGTTTCGTTTGGTTTTTGTTTTACCAGAAAAAACATCGTCGTGTGAAGCACTGATTGTAAAATTACTAAATAAAATTGAAATAATTGTTACTACTTGTATGTATTAAACTTTACAATACAAAACTTTCATTCAACGTTTTAATATTTCCGATTTAAATCGAGGAGCATGCTTCATAGCCATTAATATTATACAGGTCACAATGTATAAGTTCGATATAAAATGATAAATAATTGTCGTTTACAAGCGATAAACTAAATCCATTTTCATAATAAAAGTCAGTGCCCAAAGCCGGTCTTGACATCTTAGAATACATGAACAGATTGATAACTCCACTTATATTAGGGAATAATATCATTATATGCTGTATGTTTTTTTTTAAACCAAGACCAACAGCAAAGACGTCCTAGACGTAAGTAGTACGAAGTTAATTGGAGGAATGCAATACACCAACAGTTCTCACCTTAGCGACTAAATTATGAAAGTTTTACTCGCACGGGTTCGCACCCACTAATGTCCGACATTTCTTTAACCCTTTGTATGGCTAACAGGCCATCGGATTTCGCAAATTAGAGTACTGTCAAACCGTTTTGCCTTACATGTTGACCTGTAAAGGTTAACTGAAAGATTGTTCGGTGGAAGCTGAGTCATATTGTGTACTTTATCAATTTATTGCAGTGATCAGTCCTCTTCTGCTGCACGTTGTTATGGTAATTCTTCTGTCGGAAACGCTTAATCAGATATATTCTTCGTTATCCTTGCATAATGGAAGAATAGTTTACCAAGTTGCCAAGGTTTTGTACTCAAATTAAAGAGTTCTGTGTAACTAGTAACACTTTTTTTTGAAGTGCAAACTTCTTTAGGCACGTTTGTACACATTTGCTATGGGGAAAAAGCACTGAACTCGTGACCATCACGCTAATAATACATATATAGAGTCACTAGAGGGCGCTAATCTAAACATTGAGTTCTGTCAGCTCCTTATTAATTAATGTCACCAACCTGCTAATGTGACATGACTGCCAATTTTTTGTTGATGGTATAGGGGGCAAACGAACAGACGAATCACCTGTTGGGAAATGACTAACGCCGCCCCTATGGCACCTGCAACTCAAGAGTCAAAAGTGCATTGCCGGCATTTAACATGGGAGTAGGGGAAGAGGGGGGAGAGGGAAAGGTAAGGGCCTCTGGTAACCTCACGTACGCGGCGAAATGTAATGCAAGCATTCACTGCCGGTTTTCTGTGAGGCCGTGGTATCACTCCGGTCGAGCCAGCCCATACGTGCCGAAGCATGGCTCTCTCACGAACATATACAAGAGTTACTTATTAGGTACTCCTTAACTTGAGTTTGTGAGTTATGATGAGCAATGATCACATTCAAGAGGTCGGGTTCATCATAAATGTGGGACCATACAATATTGTTTAAGTGAACCAACGCACAAGAACTGTAGTAATAAAGTAAATTGAAACATTCTTCCGATGAACTGAACTCTAGGAAACTTGTCGTTTTCAGAGGGAAAACTCATACTAAAGGAACAAAATATTATTTCCGCCGTCTGAGACTTTCCACGGATATAGCTCCGGCAAAGCCTGTTATAGCGGAAGGGTGTTGACATTTGTTGTGCTTCAATGCATACGGAAATCTGAAGTAAAAAAAAATTAAATCAAATTGTTGTGACATTAGATATGCACTTTTTGATTACAATAATCTGGAATAAGTAGGTACATTTTGGAGCCTTGCCTAAATCTAATAAAACTCTTGAAGCGACTTGCTAGGTTCTTACTGGCATAGTCATTTGGGTCATCGTCCAGATGGGTACGAATTTGTCACACAGAATGCCAGGCCCCCCATAGAACATTGTTTGTATTACCAAAGTCACTTTGTGTGTGTGTGTAAGTTAATTAAGCGTTACGTGGCAGAATTCAATTATTAAATACATCTCCTATGGTTTAATACAGCTCATTTGCTGCCGAATCGTTCCTGAGGATGCTTCGTATAGAGGCCACTTGCCGAAATATTGTTGCATGCCAGGAGGTACCTGCAACGCCTGGTAAGCATATCTCACTGTGGAGGGTGTTCGGTTTGCATTCGATGTCTATCTCAATTCGTTGAGGTTTATCCTCGAATGTTGTCATCGTTGGGGTCTACAAACCGAGGGTGTTTCCCTCCTCAATTATTATTTGGTAATAAAGGACCTTAGTATCTTAAACGAGTTGCCGATCCATCGAAAACGTACATTATACAGTTACGAACCTTTGTTGTGCCGTACCCGTAGACAATAGAGTATACAATTTAGTTTAGTAGATCTGAATTTAGATCACTGTATTTAGAACTATTCAGTTCTATTGTGAATATACCATTGTTTTAGGGTAATGACATGTCAATGAACTTTAATGTCTATATACTTTTATACCTCAGCTGGACGAGATCGATGCTTCTGACGGCGACGAGTACCTACTGTTCCTTGTGATTTATCGAATACTAGCAGTTCCCATTCCTTTCTTTCTATTTTCTTTTTTTTAAACAACTATTACACAAATTAATTAACTGTCTGGGAGGCGAGTATTTTAACCATTGTGCCAGGCGCCAACCATTGTCACTCACGTGTACATATTTATATATTTTGCGGAGACCCTAATTGTTTTTCTAAAATAAAAGTAGCCTAAGTTACTCCTTATAACCCCAGCTATCTGCCATTGAAATTCCCGTGGAAATCGGTCCATCCGATACCGAGATTAGCCTTAACAAACAGACAGACAGACAAAAATTTTAAAAACTGATTTTTAGACATAGTTATCGTGCAAATAATTGTATGAGCTTAAAAAAAAACGATTATTTTGACATTACAAACAGGCATTTCAATTTTATTTGTATTGGAAACGTATATACATATAAAGGTACCTTGACTGCCAGTTCCCACGGTGACAGAAGCAAAGGGGTGCTTAAACGGTCGATGGCGATTTCTAGAAAGATTTCAAGTATTGCCCGAAATAACAGCTTTTCTGGACGAAAGAGGTGATGACTCTCAGATGCTCAAAAACGGAAAATGGTCGACTGATTTGGCTTTTTTGACAGACATCACAATGGATTTAAACACTATTAACTTGAAGCCTTAAGGTAAAGGAAAAACTATTATTGAGATGATTAGCGCAATAAATGCATTCAAAAGTAAGTTGCAACTTATGATAGTTGAGTTTTTGATATAGATGAATATCTATGCCACGATACACCCTAGCTAGATGACAATCCTACATCACACATAGTTGCAGCCTCTCAGAGTCGATCGATCGTAGTTCAACAATACCTATTGAGGTAGATCGCCAGCAGTTCAAGTTTGAGCACCCCTGGTATAGCACCCTACACTTGTAAAGCGAGGTTCTTCCTCGATCGCGCTTTTCATTTTTCAAAGTTTCAAACTTGTCTTTTATTTCCAGGCAAAAGACCTCGAAATCGTCCCGTAATTTTTATGCATTAATTTATACGTTTAAGTTTAGTTTTATAATGAACAGTAATTTAATATCCTACAAATACTTGAAAGTCAAGTCTACCACGAGTTTCTTTACGAGTGCCCGAAACACAAATATCTAAATGATGTTTGTATTATAAGATACGCTCAAAGTTATCTAGGTTATTTCACTTATCTGATCCTTTCGTACCTGTATTTTATCGTCATCGACTGCGTAATTGTCAAAGAAATTGTTATAAAAGTACCTACTCGTATTTGTTTCTTATTTATTTTTCGTATTCGATTTTTTTTATTACTCTACTTCTATATTGCCTACTGACGTACTGTTGACTTTAAAAATTGTAATGGAATAATAATGAGAGGTAATGGGTATCGAAACCATAAACTCCGACTTTTCTCCTTTGGCAGGGTAAAAATATGTAAGGAGTTCATCAACTAGGCCATTTTTGTGCTTTTGACACAACATAAAAATAAAACTGCAACCAATTCAAGTATCTGTAGTAAAATTTTAACATAACATATTTTTCGGACAAGTGCGAGTCTGACTCGCGCACTCAGGGTTCCATACAAACTAGTATGTAGATAGTTCGTCCATCTCGAGGATTGTTGACCGTTTTTTTCAAGTATGTCTCCCCTAAAATTAGTCCCCGTAACGTAAAATTACAACATTGGTATCTTTCAAGTCGGATTGAAGTACAAGCTTAACTTTGTTGTTATAAAAATACTCTCCATACCTAGATATACATACGTCACATTCAATTTTCCAATCGCAAAATGTAAGTTTGTAATAGCAAAAAATATTTTTCATGTCATATAACAACAAATTAACGACTTTCGAATTTTTCCTTTAATTGTCCTGTAAGGCCTTGCTTCTCACCAAATTTCATAATTCTAGGTCTAAGTTGATAGTAATTCATTGTTAATGAACAAGATCCAAAATTTCTGAAAACAAATCATTGTAAATCACTAGTTATGTGTGCCATAGGTATAGAACAGGGGTCGTTAACCTGTGGCTCGCGAACCAAATGTGGCTCTTTCGAGTTAAAGTTGTGACTCTTCCGTTCCATATGTAAAAAAATATTATTATGTAATTGAGTACTAGTAGTATAGTATGACAGATTTTCAATTACATTTTGATTAACTTGTATACCTAAAAAAAAAAGTCATCAATTCTTGGCTCTTTAAAAATTGGAAAATTTTGTAAATTAACTTTATGGCTCTTCCGTCTTAAAAGGTTGCCGACCCCTGGTATAGAAGAATCTAAGCGTTACGTACGATACATGCAAATAAAATAGACAATCGGTCTTGAAGAAGAATGTATTACACTCCTTGGTCAGTGTACTATGTATTCACCCATATTAGTCACAATCAGAAGTTGTACTTGTTATATATGTAAGTAGGTAAAATGCTTCCATAGCTATCTAATCAAAAAAATAAAAAATATAATGAGATTCCTGACAGAAATTGAAACATTACGACAATTACCCCTAAGCAAAACCTATTTGAAATGATGAATTCTGCTTAGGAGTTTTCAAATCTTCTTGTTATTGGAATTGAATAAAACCGGCTAAGTGCGTGTCCGACTCGCGCATGAAGAGTTCCGCACCATTGTACAAGATTCAATACTATGCAAAACAAACTCTGTGAGCATTTCAAGCTTCTACTTGTTGACGTTTCTAGTAAGGGAGCCCCCTTTAATTTTTTATTTATTTTTCATTCATTAATTCTGTGAAAATTTCAATTACCTATTACAGATCATGAGAATGATACAGCCCGCTGACAGACAGACGGACGGACAGCGGAGGCTTAGTAATAGGATCCCGTTGGTTACCCTTCGTTTACGGAACCCTAAAAAGGACCATTGTCTCTATATAGTATAGGTCGAGATTTTTACTATTAAAATAATAGTTGAAATAAAGATGTTGATCAACACACATCATTTTAAAATAATCATATCTATTAGCTGGGTTTTGCGGCGGTGTGCTTTAACACTTATGTAAATTTATTTATTTCAGGTACTCCTCCGCTCCTAATCGAACCGATGGTACCGTAAAGACTATAAATCTCACTAATATTATAAATGTAAAAGTTATTACTCTTTCACGCACAAAACCGCTAAACCGATTGCGATGAAACTTGGTATGTAGATAGCTGGAGACCTGGATTAACGCAAAGGCTACTTTTTATCCCGATATTCCCACGGGATCGGGACTTACGCGGGTGAAACCGCGTGGCGCAGTTTTTATTATAAATAATGAGTGAAATTACATTTATATGCACTTGTGACTCTTGAGTTGCAGGTGTCCCATGGGCGACGGTAATACCCCCTGCCCCCATATAAAAAAATCAAATCATTTCTGAATCGTTTTACACTAAAATTGCAAATTATCGATAACAGATTCCTTTATGAATTCTTTTTACTAAATGATTCCTTGTTTGAGATTATATGTATAAACTATTAGTCACTGTTGATCTTTAGTTTTCTTCAAATCCTAATATCCTTTTATTAACACTCGACGCAAAAAGGAAGGGTGTTTAAGTTTAACGTGTGTATCTGTGTGTCTGTATATCTGAGTTATCAGTCTGTGGCATCAGAGCTCCTTAACGGATGGACCGATTTAGATTTTTTTTTTGGAAGGTGTTTTGATATTGTGTATGTAGGGTAGAACTAAATAATAGTTATTAGCATTATCTCGTGCTTACTGTAGATATCACAGGTATCACAGGTAGTCAGTATTGCATGAGCCAGAGGCGAG
Source organism: Euplagia quadripunctaria (assembly GCA_963859945.1). Lineage (NCBI taxonomy): Eukaryota > Metazoa > Arthropoda > Insecta > Lepidoptera > Erebidae > Euplagia > Euplagia quadripunctaria. The sequence goes on from OY982572.1 coordinate 4,947,524, forward strand.
TGCAGACGTGTCAGCTTTCGAATCTATAGTGAGTGGGCGAGCCAGTGAAGTGTACATATGCACGCGGGGTATATAGTGTATAAAGGGATACACTATAGATGGAGAATGTTCTTATATATAATCCAAGAAAATCTGTTCAGCTGTTCGAAGATCATCAGGTCATTTCTAATCGTTGCAAGGGATTTTTGAGTCGGGGGTGTTTTAATATTTTAATTAGGTACTTCAGCTGTCCGTCATGCAGAAAATCTTTGGCCTTACTGTGGCGAAGGCTTTAGAACTCAAAATAATGTATTTTTATTGTTTCTATCAATTACCTATTTCGCTGGTTTGCGAGAATATCGACGTAATTCAAAATTCAGTCGAATTGAACTAAGTATGCCAAACGATCATAAATGTTTGATATTTTATGGTGAACAGAGATGCAACGCCCGCCGATTTCGTGCTAACGTTCGTTAGAAAGCGACAAGGTCATCATTATATATTTAGAACAAAATACTCTAGCGGAAATTACAAATTATTGCCATTCTCTAAAATCAATAATTTTTAGTTCCGTCACTATTCTCGCAAACCAGCGAATTTTGTTATTAAATATTGTACCTGTAATACTAGTAATAATAAAGTAAGCAAAAAGAACAATCATAAATAAGTATTCATCAAAAATTTTATCAAAAAATTAGCCTTTAGACTTTCAAAAATATTTTTATTATTCGGAACGGTAGGCATTTTGGATTTTTTCCATTATATTTTTTTAATTTGCCACGGTTTTTTGCCAGGGGCACTGTCAGAAAATTTTGCAAGTATATACACACGATCTCTTGGTTATGACGATTGACGACATATTTTTGCCGTTGACAATAGGTGTTGTCATATCCGCTACAGATCTTCCTATTGCCGCCACTAGATAGACAACCGGCGTCAATCACCATTCAACTCGAATTCTATTGAAATATTCCATAACAGAGATAATAGAACCTGAAATGACTTCGTAACTATTGTTAAAGTTTGGTGTCTGAATATGGCGTGGACTATTTTTAACCGACTTCAAAAAAGGAGGAGGTTCTATGTTCCACTGTATATCTTCTTTTTTAGGGTTCCGTACCTTGAAAGGAAAAACCGAAACCCTTATAGGATCACTTTGTTGTCCGTTCGTCCGAAGGTCTGTCTGTCTGTCAAGACCCTTTTTCTCAGGAACGCGTTAAGGTATTGATACCTTGCTTGCTAGCCTAGTTGGAGCTGGAATTTATACCAAATACTCAGGTCTACTGTCCCTTGGAGCTGTGAAAAAATCAAACTTCTAAGCCAACGCAATCAAAAGATACACCCGTTTTTACCGCAAATTTTCGACACTCGCAAGGGAATCAAAACCTACAGGGTACTAAATTTGGTACGAAGCAACGTCTATAGCACAGATAAAGGAAAAATTGTGAAAACCGTAAATTTTTAGTTACAGCATATTTATAATAAATATAGTTTACGGAACCCTTGGTGCGCGAGTCCGACTCGCACTTGGCCGGTTTTTTTTATGGATGTTCACCGATTACTCAGACGCCTGGATCGATTTGGAAAATTGTTCTTTTGTTTGAAAGGGTATATATACTTTCCATGGTCATCAGGTCAGGGTCTGATGATGGCAACCTGGAGTAATCGAGGAAACTCTTCAAATTTTATGGGCATACTTGAAGCGATTTGGGTATTATGAAGTTCATTGAAGTCGGTGATATTTTTTTTAAAAGATAATTTATAATAATTATAATAATATCTGACCATGGATTGATAGCCAAGAGCCTCGATCGACACCTTAAGAGGCTCGCGTTAGACGGCTGCATCAATGGACTGATGCAGAAGGCAGTTCTCCTCGACACGGCCTGTATAGTGAAGAGGCTCCTAAACTGGTCTTGGTCCCTGTCCCCGAAACCGGTGGGACACTATTTTTAACCCCCGACGCCAAAACGACGAGGTGTTATAAGTTTGACGTGACTGTGTGTCTGTCTGTGGCATCATAGCTCTCAAACGGATGAATCGATTTGAGTGCGTTTTTTTTTTGTTTGAAAAGTGACTTGATCGAGAGTGTTCTTAGATATAATTCAAGGAAATCTGTTCAGAAGATCATCAGCTCTTTTGTAATCGTTAAAGGAATTTTCTACGCATTTCTAGCATACGGGTCACCTGGTGGTAATTGATTACCGCTGCTCATGGGCCCCTGCAACTCAAGAGTCACAACTGCGTTGCCGGTCTTTAAGGGTTAGGACCTCCGGTAATCTCACTCACTCGGCGAAAAGCAATGCAAGCATTGCCTGTTTTCTGTGAGGCCGTGGTATCACTCAGGTCGAGCCGACCCATACGTGCCGAAGCATGACTCTCCCACGATTAGGGTACCTTTCATCCAAAAAAAAAGGACTGTTTTCACAGGATAATAGAACTAAAACATTTCTCATGAATCTTCGTAGCGGGTCTTGAACCCTTAGAAGGTACACACGAGCAACACAAGGTACGAGCATACATACCGTGAATCGGGTTTTATGGATAGAATAAAAATAATTAGTGAAAGTTATACCTACTTAACATTAACGATAATACTTAAATGCCAATAGAATCCAATAATTATCTTTTAAAATAGTACAACTGACTTCAATGCGTCTATTTAATCATGCCATTTAAAACTTATTAGCTAGTCATATCTACGCTATCCCGATAGTATAGCGTAGCGTATAAACAGTCGAAAGTAGAAGCTTCTATTTAATTCCTCTCTATTTCCTGCATCGCATCAATGTTATCCTAATTTAAAGTTTAATAAGTAGCTATGGCTACATGTACCGGCACAAAACTTTCTAGTGCTGCCATGTTTTAAAAGTTATTCAGCGAAACTTTATATTTGCGTAACTGAATTAATTATACTAAGTTTACTCTAATTTTGCTTTCTACATTAATTTTGCAGCAAAGGAAAAAACTGGCCAAGTGCGAGTCAGACACGCGCATGAGGGTTCCGTACCATTTTAAAAAAACACGGTTTCTAGTAGGGGAGCCCCCTTTAATTTATATTTATTTTCATTATTTGTTCTTAAATCGGTAACAGAAATAGACGTTCTGTGAAAATTTCAACTGTATACCTATTACGGATCATGAAATACAGGCCGCTGACAGACAGATGGACGGTCATGAAGTCGTAGTTGCACAGTCTCCTGCATGAGAGATGAAGAATCCCTGCAGAAATGCAAAATAACATTACATTGCTTGCCCTTGCAACTGTGCATTCTAAAGCCGTACTTAGTTTTTGGTGAGTCCAACCCGCTTTCGAAAAATCTCTCATCCGCTCTTCATCTTTTGACAAAGCCAACCTTAATCCAGCTTTCTTTTAAGTGGTCATCAGTTTCTAGTGTCTCTCGGAAGTTTTAAAGACTTAAGAAATTAGAAAGAAAGAAAGAAATATTTTTTATTCTGACTCATACAGGATACAGGTACATGGTTTTTAACATCGCAGGAAAAAACAAATATAGATAAATAAAATACCCCTGCATGAGACAAAACTGGTCCTTAGCTCAGCATTACCAGGTACATGGTTTTTAACATCGCAGGAAAAAACAAAAATAAATAAATAAAATACCCCTGCATGAGACAAAACTGATCCTTAGCTCAGCATTATGCTACTTCGCACGATTAGCGAAGAGGCGCTGGTATTCTGCTTAGGTTAGTAATCCACACACACTGACTCGCTATACTATCGTGTCTTGCATACTCGGACTCATAAATGGGGGAAGAATATATGAATTGACTTTTGACCATAATAACTTCTCTAAGCAACTAGTAGACGTACATTTAAAACAAACAAAAACAGCATTAAATTTTGTCTAGACACCTGAAATTTAAAGTCGAATCGAAACATAATAAAACAGTTATGGAATGTGACTTGTAACGTGTTAGTAATTGAAAGTGTGTGCGTGAGTGTAAAGTCCCGTGTGCATATTTGTTTGTGAATGTTAGTACGGCGGATATGTCAATTTGATCCCCGCGCGTGCTTACTATAATGTCGCCATGCCGTCTGTTTGGAATTGTATTTGGTGATATAACTGTAAAAGAATTAATTGAAGAGGTTATACACATCCATATTCATATTTTTACACAAACACCAAAAATGTCACAATTTTAAATAGAAAAAAAAATCGAACATAAAAAAGAAGTAAGTTCTATTTAATCCAATAACCCTTATCTAAGCTGGCGAAGATACAGACAAAAGCTAGTGGATAATTAAAAAAAACGATTTATTTTCTCACAAATAAAACCCCTATCCCCTTACTGGTCGATTTAATAATACATGTAAGAAGAACCTTTAACTATTCGGAACAGCAAACTTGTGCAAATTTGTTTTTAAACCGATATAAACGTATTTAAACGTTGTTTTCATTGTGGAAGGTACACGGTTTCGTTCTCAGAAAAATTACTTGAAGAATAAATCTTAAATTTTTACTTTATATGTCTGATCTTTTTTACACTAAACTGATAACATGTGACATATTTGTTTGCGACAAATTCAACAGTTGTCCTTTGTATTCGTCACTTGCTTTATTTCATTTTCGTCGATAGGCGTTGGTTGTCTGACAATTGTTTGCAATTAGCCTAATGTTCGATGATCTCATCTATCGAAAATGTGCTATACCGTTTGAGGAACATACCTAAGTTTATAATTATTAAACTTATAGTTTATTAATGTGATTTTTAGTGTATTTCGCTGAATACCGTCAGGATAGTAAACATATAGAATGAAATTATCAATTTATTTTGGCAGCCCAGGATAAAATAATCATATTTAACTTATTTCAGTTACAAAAGACGTCTCACCTTTTTCTTACAAAACAGTTTCACTTTTTTCAAGATCGCTAAAGTAATAGAACAAGCGGCGGTAGCGTAATGGCTAAGGCGTCGGACTTGCGATCAAGTGACTGCGGGTTCAAACCTTTCCCAGTGCAGTACCGACGTGAACCCACTCCTAACATAAGCATTTAGCTTAGCTGGAGGGGTTAACAAGAATATTAGTAATACAGAAAACCACGTTGCTAGTACTTTAAAAAAAAAAGAAGACTTACTTATGGCGCTACTACAATGTCGAAAGTAGGTAACTAGTTAAAAGGACACCCTTAAGTACATTTTGCTGGTATAGGAGCATACAGGGCGAGCTGCCTCTGCCTTATCATTACACCATGATATTACTTAAATCCGGACATTATCCATCAGCAGTTTGCATATTTAATGCCAAAAAATTACTCACCTAATTGTTCTGTGTGTGAATGTATCCGGAATAAAACCGAACGCGATTCACTGCTGAACGACCAAAAATTAAATACATTAAACCGTAGGCTTAATACAAAATATTCTTATAAAACCAACTTCGAAAGTAGCTTAAAAAAAAAAAAATTAGTTAAGTATAACAATGTGATAAGGTATAATGGTATTATTGGTTAAATGCCCCAAAAAAAACTACATTTTGCTGAAGCTTTGCCGAGATTTTCAACACATAATATGCGATACATGTTACTAGTAATAAAATAAATAAATATAATAAACATTAAGTACAGTTCCATTGTTTCCTAACCACGGGATAATCTTATCAACGATTGGAGGCGTATGTCATATGACTGAAAATAACTCTCGTGTAACCTAATGTAGAAACTGTTAATATTTGTGAAAATATGCTATAATTAAAAACAACCAGTTTTTAATAATAGCTGTAGGTATTTGGATCGGGAACTTTTGGACGCCTTGACCCATTGATGTTATCACCATCAAATTTGTCGTACTCCGTACACTGCTGCTTCTGCGCCCTGGTAAGACTCATTGTAGAGATCGTATTTATTTAATTCTCCTCTCTTACTCTTGCAATGGCAAGAGTATGCCACACAATCAGTGGATGACACATATCGACCTTTTGTTTTTTACATTATTCAGATCGGTAACAAAATGTTGAATCTTCGATTACCTCATGGCAAAGAGGGATTAAGGAGTATTCACGTGTAAAGTCTTTTGATCCTATAATCTTTCTAATTTCGTTGTTTATAGTTGATACTCAATCGAAAGGAATGAACATCGGATTTTCGGCGACCATACCCTTCTTTAAACTAGCAACTATATTTATATGTTTACTATGCAGACTTGATGTAAATGTTTAGGTTTTTTAAACAATGAAATCGGTGCTTCATGCAAATGCTGATTGGTAGTTAAGAAAACAAAAAATATAATGTATGTACCGACATTGTATATATAATAAGGTAATTATTGGAACGAATCCGGAAAAAGCCGCATATGAATCGGAAGAACCTACAATCACGGCCTTCTGATCTTAGTTTCTTTTATGAAAAAAAAGGCTAAATTGATTATAAACATTGATTTATTATATGACTATACTTGCTATGCTACCTTAAAACTTAGGATCAAAGTCTTGTATCCAGTTAGCTATGATGTAAGAATTGAAACCAGCGGTGATGTCAATCTATGTATAATAATACTAGACGGCGCATGCAGTCCTTGCACAATGATCAATTGATCACAGATGCGTACTACGACTACGATGATGTATAGAATAGATTATTAGTAATTCAAATCAATTATCACCATTGTCATTTTTTATTTTTCAATATGATTTTCTCAAACTTTGTTTTACTTTAGGTACTCAAGTGTGTCGCATATTTACATCCTATTGTTGAGAGTTTTTTTTAATTGTCTTTTAAACTTTCGCGTTCCATGATATAATTATGTAGATATGCAGGAATTAACGCGATCACGAAATAGGTATTACATAAATACCTCTGAATTGCCTGAAGTTTTGACCAGGTTGCACTGACCGTGGTCACAGGCTGAGTCAGGCAATTCAGAGTAATAAATATTTCGTGATCGCCTTAATTCTCGTATATGTCCATAATTATATTATGATTCTCGTTTTGTGTATGCATACTTACGGTAATAATTTGATACGTATATGTATTATGTGCGTCTTATCTGATCTATTCCAATACCAAAGTGTTCTCCTTAATATTTTGCACTAGTACTGAAAATAATACTACCTTTTGCGAGTGTTTTTTTGAAGTAAAAACTTCTTTAGGCACGTTGGGCACTTTCTGTATGGGGAAAAAAGCACTGAACTCGCGTGATCGTCACGCTCAGATACATATATTATACAGTGTGTGTGTGTATATTAGATATGTTTTCACTTGTGACGTGCAGTCCTACGACTGACACGTTTTATTTTTTTAACTGTCTTTTGACGCAAGTCTGTGTTTAATCAGTCTATCCAACAATAATTATTGTATTTTCGTAAATATAAAAACAATACCTCAACGCGTTCTTCTCTTACAAGCTTTAATATCGTAGACACCAACCACAGTATATGATTAAGTTAATGTTCATAAATAACTTTTTCTCTCTTGCATTTTCGAAGCGGATCTGTATGGGATTAGTGGTGTTCAACAACTAAATTTATACGTCTACAGGAAACAAGTAAAAAAAACAATTTAACATTAATTTTAGTTACATTAAGTTATTTTTTTCTTTTTATGGTATAGGGGGCAAACGAGCAGACGCGTCACCTGATGGTAAATGACTACCGCCGCCCACGGGCACCTGCAACTCAAGAGTCACAAGTCCGTTGCCGCCCTTTAAGGTGGGAGTAGGGGAAGAGGAGGTAGAGAAGGGAAGGGCGGGAATAGGGGAGACGAAAGGGCTAGGGCCTCCGGTAAGCTCATTCACGGTGAAAAGCAACGAAACCATTGCTTTACTGCCGGTACCTACATGGTTTCCTATTGGGCACTATTTTTATTGTGTCATATAATTGTGAATATCATCCTCACTGCGTAATTAATCACTGAATCACTACGGCAACAGTATCGAAGCGTATCACATTAACATTCATCACTTCCTATGGAGCTGTCCTGTCCTGTAACTTATCTAGTCACAAATTTTTAGCTTATGTTTGAACGGAATGATTCACTAAAGTAAAATTAACCTAACCTAAATATAACCTTATCAACGCATATGTTTTTTATCATGTACGCCAAAAACGTTTCTTTTTTAACCGTCTAACTAGAAACGCTGGTCGTTCAGAAAGCAGTCATCATCATATGTTTTTAACCGACGATAAAAAAAGGAGGTTCTCAATTCGACCGTATGTATATATATATATATATATATATATATATATATACGGTCGAATTGAGAACCTCCTTTTTTATCATATATATATATATATATATATATATATATATATATATGTATGTATATATATATATATATATATATATATATATATATATATATATTTTTTAGGTTTGTTCAGCCCTCTCTCCGTTATTTATGAACCGATTTTGATTATTCTTTTTTTGTTAGATAGGGTATACCTCAAGGGTGGTCCCATGTCAAGGAAGTCAGAATCCTGATAAAATTGAGAGAAACGAATAGTGTTTCTATTTACTTTTCATTACTTTATCAAGTATTTGCGTTCAGAAATCATCACCTCATGTAGCTGAGCTGATGATGAAAAAAAATCACCAAATAAAAATCTTTTTAACAAAAAATTAAACCGACGAAAAGAACTAAAAAGCAAAAAATAAATAACTATAAAATTTTTATAATCTAATTTTGAGTCGGCGCCAAATAATAAAATGATTAATTATACCTACGTACAGTTGGATGTTTGGCGCCTACTCAAAATAAGATTATAAAAATTTTATAGTTATTTATTTTTTGCTTTTTAGTTCTTTTCGTCGGTTTAATTTTTTGTTAAAAAGTTCTTTATAAAACATTAATAGATGTAACATACTCCAATTACAGGCTTATCTACGAATTAACGGTTGAAATCGCCTGATTCGCATCGCTCGCTAACATTGTGGTCCAATTAGTTAATATGTGTACTAATTTCTATTTATTGTACGATAATAAATGTGATCACCGCTGAGATATTACTCTATTTTAAATTTCTCTCTCAATGTTTTAACATCATCATTGTTTTATATTTAAAAATAAAGGTTACGTTTATTTATGGAATGTTTCGCCTATAAAGGAAACAGGCAACATCTCTGCTACAATTAAAATACCAATAACAGTCAGAATTCTGCTTCAAATCTGCCACAAGCCATCAGCTTAATATTGTTCTGATTCGGCACGCTGAACACTCGAACGCCACTGACATTTAGTAATCAGCCCCATTCAATTGCCTGTATTCATGATGCAAACACTAATAGCGGTTACTGTAACTGTTGATTGTTTCGCTACGATGTGGTATTTATAGGTTATGTCTGTGACGAATTAGGAACTCTGCTATGGGCTTTAAGTGTCTGTACACATACAACGTTACATGTCTAAGATTTTGGCTAAAGCTGTATTGTTGTTATCGAACCCAACCATCGAACAAATTTCAAAAGGTCATGTCCATATTGCTCACGATTCCTGTTGGTTTTCTCTTTTCAGATTTATTTATCAAGACATATTATGAGACCCTTAATGGTGTTCAAAAAAAGAAAATCTTTTTTTTTTTTAAATATACATTCTATGTAGTTCAGTAGACACTAACTTTTTTAATTTTTTTCAATTCAAAATCTATTCGAACTTACAGATTAAATTAATATCACAATGTCGGCATACCTTCTCTTCTCATGATAACACCGTAGTCGGCGCGTCCACCCCTGCGGCCTAGACGAGAGAAGAGACTGTGAAAATATGAATGGGAATTTCATTTGGACCATCTTATAGTTGTTGTCCTGAACACAAATTAATATAACAAACAAAGCACTAGTACAGTAAATTGACATAGCATCGTTGCGGTTACCGACGGCACAAAATATTATCTATATATTAATACGTGAAGCTAAAACTTTGGATCCCTTTTTACGAAAATTGGGCGGACGGAGGAGTATGAAATTTCGCACACATTATAGTTTATACAGAGAAGAAGTGACGAATGCTAAAATATTTGAACAATATTTGCTACAAAGTTAAAAAAAATGCAAAAACGGGTACATACAGCAATGAGTGTCCAGTAAGTATATATTTTGACCTGTCATGGTACAAAAGTCTATACAATGACAGGTCAAGTAATATTGGCCAATGAAATAAACCATGGTCGAAATTCGACCACCACGGGATCTCTAGTAATATGATAATAGGCGCAGATTAAAGGGCACTAGGTTTTTTTAGTGTGGTAAAAGTCTAAGACTAGGATTAGCCCCACCGTCTAAACTAGGAAACTTTGACTGAAACAGTATTCTGGATCACTAATACGACCTTTTTTGATGTTCTTATAATATATATATTACTATTATAGTATTCTACAACGTAGAATGTGGCTTAAGAATATTATGGTATGCTCTACCCGATATGGTATACTCTACCCGACTGATTTCTATTTATATATAATTGAATTATTAAAACTGCAAATTGTGTTATGTGCCTTAACAGCGCTAACTTACGCTTGACCTTTTGGTTTAGTTTTAAATTGTAGTACGTTGGCATTTATCAATAAAGCTGCCATTCATTCTGTTAAACACAATTAAATTGTAACAATGCTGTGTAAAAATAGTGTTATTTATATATTTACATATTTATATTTACAACTAGCAGCGCCCCGCGGTTTCACCCGCGTAAGTCCCGATCCTGTGGGAATATCGGGATAAAAAGTAGCCTATGCGTTATTCCAGGTCTCCAGCTATCTACATACCAAGTTTCATCGCAATCGGATCAATGGTTTTTGCGTGAAGGAGTAACAAACATCCATCCATCCATCCATCCATCCAAACTTTCACATTTATAATATTAGTGGGATTTCAGTTTCAAATCTCTGTAAAACCATAGTTTATAAACATATCATTATGTCTGTCTATATACAAGTATATTGTTATTTTATTACTAAACCTGCAAGGGACTGCTAACCGCGTACCGAATGCACCAACCACGGTCATCGGTAATGAGACTGCATATCCCGCGGAAATGTGGGTTGGTTTTTTAAATGTCAGGACACTCCATAATCGTGAGGTATGCAATCTTAGAGATTACTTCCTCTCTGTTAATGTGGAGGTGCATCGGGATGTGGTGGCAGTTGACAACGGACTCACTCCGCTTGCATTAGGTAGAGAGAACTGGCGGAAACCTGCAATACTCAATATACTGATCGCAGGGAGAAATAGAAGACTAAAGAGATGTATGTCTTCTAATGAAAATACCGAATACCGCTACGAGTAAAAAAATGGCACATAATTTTTTCCCTAGACGACCATGTCAATGTTGCTTATTGTCTCTAACGATATTTAAGTGAATGAAACATACTTGCTATCTCGTATTACAATTGACCTTGCGTCTTACCCGACCTAGTTTACCTCATACTCATATTCATTACAAACATACACATACAAGTGAAAACTTAAATAACGGAACCAAAAATCTACGTAATTCCCACTTCCATATATACAAAGTGTATGTTGGTCACGCTATATAACCGAGCGGATAACTTAATAACTGGTAATTACTAGGAACAAGTGACGGAAAATGGCGAAACGGAATGGACTTGCAGAAAGTTGTAGTGTCGCATGACATTTGAGCATACTGTCTATTTTACGTATAACGTTTTCATTTGTGGCATAATGTCGACCTGTCAATGAATAATACATGATGTATAGGTACTTTTTGCAAAAACTTGTATAATGATCATGTGGCATGTTAGCACCAGGTAACAAGTTTAGAGTAATTAGAATTATGAGAATTTATTACTCAGGGTACAAATTACACAAGGGATGTTACGTTATTTACTAACACACCAGAACTAGAACATTTAACAAGTTAAAGGTTAATTGGATAAAAATACGGCTTGATTTTAAAGAACTAACTATTTATTAGCTACCCGCCCACTACACACGTGACTATAAATTGAGATAAAAACTATGCTATCTCTCAAGTTGGGGCAAACTGTACACAGTGTCCAAAATTTCATTAAAATCGGTTCATTACTTTAAGAGTTCATCGCGGACAAACAACGTGACACGAAATTATTAAATATAAAGACATATATATTGTCTGTAGTCTCTAGACAAAGGAAACCTGCAGTGTTATTGTTCCTTATAAAATATTTCCTGAGATTTTTTATGTATATTTCTCAAACAAGTTTTTGTGAGGTTTATTAAACATTTCTATGACAGGGTCAGGCAGTATATTAATATTTTTCATGGTTGCTCGTGCGTTAAAACCGCAGTTACCAAAGCTGTCTTTAGCTGTAAATTATAGTTGAAACTGTTTTGCGGATTTGTTGCGTAATTTAAAAAAACGGTGCATGGGTTTGGAAACAGTAGTAAATGTCAGAAGATGTAAGCGACAATGACGTTACTCCTGGCGGCAGCGGCTTTATTGCACTGGGAAATTTGGGTCTAAATTTAAAATTCTTATTCTCCGAGGGGCCCAAATTGTCCGGAGTATCATTTAGAAACTGATCTTTTATATATTATTATATGTTGTTCACTAGGGAGTATACCCATTTCTAACTAAGTACGAATCTGCGATAGTTTTTCTCACTATAATTTAGATAAACACTTGATATCTATACGAATATAAGGTTGAAACAGCTAGTTTGAAGATGATACGCTGTAACATGATAAATCGCAAGAACCAAATGAGGAAATGGACCATTTCAGTACTTATACCTAGATTTGCAGCATGCCACATTACAGCCAATAGGGCATTCAACTATGCTAATGACCTCTCTGCCATAGGTATGAAATGTAAAAATAAATGTATGTATATTAAGGTCTTTGTACATAATTTGCTAATGATTAATATAAAATGAACAATGTGACACATATTAGGTTACTCTAGCAAATTGACCCTTAAAATGTTGTTTGTAACTATAGTTTTCTGTTAATGACTCGAATAAATATTACGGGTGACATCAGATTCGGTATAGAATGTGGAAGTCTAACTGTTCTCGCACTATTAGATTTTTCCAACGCTTTTAACACGGTGGACTTCGACATTCTGATTAACATAGCCTGCTCACTTAATAAAGTGATTGATTGGCTTTGAAGTTACCTCTGTTGGAGTTCCTCAGGGGGCGTTCTATCTCCTTTACTCTTCGCTTTATTTATAAATTCTATCACTGATCAACTTCTATCTTCTTACCACCTTTTTGCAAATTATCTTCAAATATACTCCCAAACACCCCTAGATAACATCGGTAATGCTATGGAGATCGTCAATAAAGATTGTCTAAAATAACTAGCTACTTGGAGCGAATCCTACGCACTCATAGTAAGGCTCAGGTCATTATCGTCATTCCTTCTATTCATTTTAATGGAACTCTTACACCTTTTGGTCAAAAAGTAAAAAACAAATTAATTACTTATTAACTCGCAGGAAACAAGTTATAGTCAGAATAGACGCAAGCCAGCTATCCTGATCTCACTGAGAACCATTTAGATAAACTAGAGTGACTTCAAAACTTTGAGATATAGGTATTAGATTTTTTTTGTACCAGTATCATTTGATATTCATTAAAATGGTTTTACCCTAGCTTAGTATCTGTCACTCGACCAGTCCTGACCTCCAGTGATGCTTCAATACCACAAGCACCTTCATCTACACAAAATTATCATGACTTAAAAAAGAAATTCTACGAGTGATGAAGGTGCAACAGATGATTTTAATCCAGATATTTCTTCTGAACTCCAGCCCTTTAATCAGGAAGAACTCAGTGTACTATTAGGACTACGAACCTTGGCCTTTTAAATAAAATGTCGGGAATGACTTTGTTTGGGTAGCACAACTTTTTCTGGGAAACAAAAGGATTAAAGCACTTTCAGCAGCTTGTTTGTAATATGAGCTTTAAGATACCTTTTCATTATGTGGCTGTGATGAAAGGGTATCTTAATGACTGGTTCTCTGAAAATTTTGGTGGTCTGAGGGCAGAACATGGGGAACGATTTCATCAAGATGTTTCTACAATGGAGGAGCGGCACCAGGTTCGCACGAATGTCCACATGATGGCAGACTACGGTTTGATCATTCAAATTAGCTCTTGTGAACAAAGTCAAGCAAGAAAACCATTACCATACGAGTAGTATTGGTTCTTTTTAAAATATTTTTCTATGGAAAATTGCAATGGTGGTCTTACCTTTATAAGTGAAAAACTTAAGTTAATACAAAATAATTGACTTCATACCTAAAATCAGCATCCCGAAAATGTATAATATCAGTCATAATATTTAATGCAACAAAAATGCTGTTCCCTTGTGTAATCTAAACGTCATCAGCGGTTAATTATGAAGGAACGTTGTTTTTTTCATCCCTCTGGAATATTTCCTTTTTCTAAATGAAACCTTATTTCCTTTCCTGTACCCCCAACAACGTGTATGTAAAAGCGTAACAAACAAACTCACTCTTGCAGTTCTTATAACATTAGGTTTCTATATCTATAGAAATAAAAGACAAAGCTGTGTAACATATCTATAATCGTACCGTTTTCAAAGGTACTAAACTACCAACTACAATATACGGATTCCTTTTTCTCTCTTCTCGATCTCGTGTACACAATTGTGGAACAGGAAAAGCAGTACCTACATATATTTATAGGTACATCTCAGTACAACAAAACATTGTGGTAATGTAATTGTGAGGTTTAATCATGTACTGCTGTATTTAGGACATCCCGTCAGCCTATCATCACTGATTATTCTCAGTTTTGTATACAGGATTTCCTGTGAGCTTATGATGAGAATCTCCGAGTCGCAACATTCATCTGCACTCCTATTACGAGTTTGCAAATTACATGACCGTAGTTGTGGTAGTTGTCGTATCTTCGCTTTCCAAACGTGTTTTTTTAATGTTTTCGAATATAATAAATTTCTCGCAAGTCCTTCTTGCTTCACTCAACACCCGGGATCATGGGTCATTGTAACGCCTTATTGCCCTTCTAATCTTTAAGACCGACTTCTTACAGTTCCTAATGTATTTAGTTTACAAAACCCAATTGTTTTAATATCTACGCACTGCAGAATTCAGTGCTGAATTCTGAATATAAATCTCTTGTTTAAATTAGTGTTGTTAGCTCTTTAGTATTAACCTAATCTGTTGTTTGTTTCAGTGATGTATACGAGGTAGCCGTAAGGTGAAGCAGCCATGCCGCTGCCGAAGCGCTGCGTAGAGCCCGTACACGTGTCGCGAGGCACCGTACCCGAGCGGCTTGCGGTCCCCTCTGAACTAGAAGCCGTCACCAATGGCACTCTCGCCAACACTGTCAGGTACTATACAAATATTCAACCCACTAATATTTTATTCATAGTACTCGCGTCTTTTTCGATTACCGAAGCAGTATTGGTAAAAGTCTGACTTAATGGTTACTGATGATTGACTGAAAATTATCGATTGAAAAGTTAATATCGATTAACGACTAAATTGTTTAAAAATACTCGTTACAAGGCAACCGCTTACCATCAGGCTCACCGTGTTTGTTTGCTAAATAGTTACCTAAATAAATTCATTAATAATAAACATCATTATTTACAAATTATGTTATAAAAAGATTGATAATTAAATTTTCCTCTTTTGACCGCAAAGTTCGTAGTTTTGCTGCATTTTATCAAATGTTTCATTGATATTTACCTGTTACTAAATCACATTCTGTTTAATCAATTGACATAATAATTTTTCATAATTGCAATAGCGACTATTATATTAACCGAAATCAACTCAATCACGGTTAACTTTAATCTAATCTATTGATAAATTAATCAATGAATGACAATGACAAAATTGCCTATATTACGCTGACACAGTAAAAGAAGGTAATTACGGATCTGCTTTGTTTAGGATTAGCTTTTTACCGCCTTCAAAATAGGAGGACGTAAATTTTCGTTTCGATGTTAAATCTTGGTCCATGGTTATTGCCCCGGGATGGAACACCGTGAATATCACACATATCCCTGGCAAGGAGAAGACTAGATTTGATGTCTGCTGAGCGTAACAGACATAGGCGGTTCCTATACATCGTAGCCTCCAAGTAGGCAGTAACGAAATAAAAACTTAGTGGAATGACAAATCTTGGACAATAATTAAAATAAATAAAAGGATTCCAGACATAAGTCATTTCACTACTTGGATAGAAGGGAGTGAAAGAAAGTAACATTCAGAGAACTATCAGTCTTGTTAAAGGGCATTTGTTACTGCCAACGATTAGTTTTACATCACAATGGGTGATCCGTTTCACTCCACAGCCTCTCACTGTATTTACTGCAGACTCCCAGAGATAAATAAATTGAAGTCCTCATTATAAATGTTTATGATACGCAGCAGAGCAGCAAATTTCTTAGCTCATTAAAGATTATGTGGTGATATGAAAACACTTACGTATTACGTTCTTCAAATTACTAGCATAAACCGAAAGCAGTAAGCATGAAGAGTTAATATGCGACGCTCTTTAATAAAATTTGAAAAGTATAATGATTGCTTAGAGAAAATATGGATTCATCAAGATCCCAGAATAAGAAAATAGTTTTAGTTTGTGTTAACTAAACCTACCACGTATGCCGAAGGACCGATGGCCGTTTGAGCAAATGGGTCCTAGAGAGGAGACCACAAATCTTTAAACGGAAGGTAGGACGCCCCCAACCAGATGGACCGACGACCTGAAGAAGGTAGCTGGGATAGACTGGATGCGGAAGGCGGAGGACCTGTTGCTATAGCGCACGATTCTTATGTCCAGCAGTAGACTGCTATTAGGCTAATTGATAGAATAGAAAATGTGCTGTGGCCAGGTCTAATCTAAATAGAAGTAAATCTTAAAATCTGTCACCCCACTTAAAACCGTCAGGCCTCACTGTACATTAGTCAATAGCAATTTTATATTAATTGAGATATACTTATGAACCTATGTAAGTACATGTAAATAGTACACATTCCTGGACTTCATAAACTCGTTCATTTTCCTTCTACGCGGTGACAACGATACAATACAATAATCTTTATTGTACATCATGAGGAACAATTTGTCTACGTGTTCTATCCTTAACAATTGCTTGTACACATGTCATACTCACTCACTTAGGTACATCCTTCCAACGCTTAAAAAAAACCTTACAAGTACGAGTCTGACTCGCGCACCGAGGGTTCCGTAAGCAAACCAACTTGTATTTAGATGGTACATCCATCTCGGGAATCAATTCTCGAGGATTTTTGCACGTCTTTTCCGAATGACAAACTTAACAACAACTTTCCAACCGCAAAATATAAGTTTATAATCACAAAAACAATTTTTTTTTATGTGACAACAAATTAACGACTTTAGGATTTTGTCCTGTACTTGTGCTTGCTTGCTTCTTACCAAATTTCATGATTCTAGGTCAATGGGAAGTACCCTATAGGTTTTGATTTACATGCGAAATGTTCAAATTTGGTGAAATCTAAGGCTTAAGTGGCCATATCTTTTGATTGGGTTGACTTGCAAGCTTGATTTTTTACAGCCTCAAGGGACCGGGGACTTATAAATTTGGTATTAATTTCAACTTGATGCTTCCACGGGATCCTGAGAAAAATTACTTGACATAAAGACAGACACGACTACAAAGTAAACCGTAAAAAGAAATAAGTACACTATACAGAGCCATCAGTCTAAACAGTTTCGAAAACTATTCAATCCGCGTCAGATCCTTCTACGTACTGATTGGAATCCTTGAACAGAAATTCTGGCGATGGCGACCTTTTTGCTATTATTTAGTTAAGATATTAAAAACAAATCAATGGTGCTTAAAACAGTAAGGAGGGTAATCTAAACACCATACCACCACACCAGTGTGTTGTTCGGCGGCTTGTTACATTAGTAAACAGTTTTAGCTATCATTTTATGCCTTACAGTATTCACAAAAGACCTAAGCCACCTGTTTAGCAAACCAATAATAGGGAATATGCATGTACTTTTTTTTAAATTTTTATTAACTTATTCCATCATTCTAACCTAATAAAAAATATAAATAACCTTGGCAATGTTCAAATTAATTTTTAAAATAACATTGAAATCATCGATAAAATTTGATCTGTTTGAACGCCGCCATATTTCGCGGGCTTGGATGACGTCACATGCCACGCTCAGTGTTTGTTTCATAAACTTAGTATACTTACTTGAAATGTTACAGTAATTTTATACCGATTTTCAGTTGTAATTACTATTTATTGTAATTACTAGACGATCGACAAAGTTAAAAACCATTTTAAAGGTATTGCTTTGTCCCTAAGAGTAAAAATACTATAAGAAGTACACCCAATAAAGTATTTTTTCCTGTACCAAGAGATGCGAAAATACGAAAACAAAGTGTAAATTAATGAGAAGAGATGAAGTATCTTCAATATCGTGTTTATATTGTTGTGAAGATCACTTTAATATAAGTATATTACAATTTAATTGCTAGTATAGTGTGAATTAGTCAGCAGTAATTTATATTTGTTTTAAATATCAAGCAGAAGGCACCTTGCTTGTCTACTTAAACTAGGTAACAAAAGTCCAATAAAACTTCATGAATAGAAGTAACTATATATATCTTACCTATGTATTAGATTATAATATATAACATATATTATAATAATTACCTTGCGGCTTTCACTCCTTTGACCTCAGCGGACGTAAAATCTGGATTTGATGCAAAATATATAGTCGTCATCAATGCATCTATTTACGGTAGATTGTCCGATTGTGCTTTGACAAAACCACTTTCAGTCATCGTCCTAGATGATTTCTAATATCACTAAAATGCTTAAATTGCACTAGCTAATGGCAAAAAACCACAGGTACACCTATCTTTCTCCGTAACAATACGAATATCGGCGCCGATAAATGACAAGACGTGGAATGTGACGTCATGTTTTGGTTCGACCAATAGTGATGCGTTTTGCAAAGTTGAATTTCGCGCCCTTATTTTGCATATTTTAGTTAATATTTTTTGCAATTAAAGACGAACTAAAGAAGAAAATAATTGTTTAGGCATAATATCTGGACAATAAAGATTCAAGGGAAAAAAAATCAAGTAAATTTAAAGAACATGCATATTCCCTATTATTGTCTAGAGTAGTAACTCTTTATTTTAGTGGGTTTCTTTCCGTAACAATCGCTATAAGGCGACCACTTCCTTCGTGATTACTCAATCCACTGCGTTAAAAATCGTTATACTAGCTGCACACAGTAACAGTTGCTCTTTTTTTATTATCTATCAAATGGTTGCATCTAAAACAAATCTTTCAAACGATTCTTTTGACGCTGTGCAGGACGCCAATGCATTGTACTATGAAACACATTTCAATTGATATGTGGCCTCTTCTTTACTTGTTAAGATACGTAATTCTTCATTTAAAATTACTTACAAATTATAATTTATGTTTACAGGCAGCTATCGTCGCTGTCGAAACATGCGGAAGACATGTTCGGTGAGCTGACACGCGAAGCTACCAACCTTGCGGAACGGACGAACGTGCTTCAGGCCAGGATAGACAGGCTCGCCATTAAAGTCACACAACTCGACTCGGGTGTCGAAGAGGGTAAGCTACATCGTGATTATTTATGACATTGTTTTTCAAAGACTTTAAAAAGGAGGTCCTCAATTTGTTTGTATGTTTTATTTTCGCCTACGGGAAACCAAGTTTAATTGAAAGTGGATACATTAAAATTAAAAAATACTTACCTACAGTCGGAGGCCATAATATTTAACACATTAATATGTATGCATATAGAATACTAGAAAATGGGTCCATTTATCTCATTTTTAAAAGCTTCACTAATCTTCACTTAGGTAGAAGAGGATTTGTTAAAACATAATTAATCCCACTGAATCATGTCTGATCAGGTCACTAAATTAGGTGTGGTAGTACTATCATATCTTTGCATGTGTATCAAGTCAGTCTGGTAAGACATAATTCTTTCAAAAAAAAAAACCGACTTTAACAAAAAAAACTATTCCATAAAAGACTTATATATGGTTTTCTCATGGATGCCATTGTCAGAACTGGACCAAATTGAAATGGGACCACACGAGAAACACTAGCTTTCAAATAAAAAAAGAATCATCAAAATCGGTTCACCCAGTCGAAAGTTCTGAGGTAACAAACATAAGAAAAAAAAACGAAAAGTCGAATTGAGAACCTCCTCCTTTTTTGAAGTCGGTTAAAAACGTTTAGTGCAGTTACCCAGTACTGGATTGACGATAACTAATACAAAAATAGATGAATCTGTATTGTTTATTTTTACAAAAATAAGGTTTTTAGATTCTTTCAAGTTAAAAAAATCCGTAGTCTTAATATCATACTGACATCATACTACATAATAAACACCGACCATATTTTATAGTACACTGTTATCGAAAACATGAAGCGGACTGCTTTAAATCGTAAAACTATTATCTACGTTTACCTTTAGTCATCGACTATAAATATAGTATAGTATATGTAATACAGCTTGTAAGTTTGAGCTACGCGAAAAAATTATAAAAATATCTTTCTGTGGATACTTATCACAATACAAAAGTCTGTTCATCATAAAAATGCGAGATTAAGGATTTATAGTCATTAGTTTCATATTATTTGGCGCTGCAATGTGCATTTTGTATACCACACACACACACCACTCTGAGGTGAATGACCTTAAACGTTCGGTGCCGTCAAGACCAGCTGATTGCATAAAAGGTTTAAATGTTGTATGATTGATTACATTGCAGTTTTTGGCCGTATGCGGTATTTATTTGTTTTTCGGTAAAATGTTCTGTTTACTCATGTTGTGTTGTGTGTGTGATATCACTTAACCACAAAAAAAAAATATATAAATAAATTGATGAATTTTCCGGCAGAAAATTCCAACGATTTTCGACTCAAAATGATGATCTGAATAGACTATTTCGGCACGGTGTTGCTTATACACCCTGTATATTATACCTAAACGTCGATCCCAGGACAGAATCTGAAAAATAAAACTCGTACAATCAATATTGGTATCAATAAAATACAATCCACTGCTCACCACGAGCAGTGGATTGTATTTATTTTGATTATATTTTTTTAGTTCTACCCAATCCAAACTGAATCTGATAAAGAAAATCAACTCTTATTTTATGTTGTTCTGTTTCAGTTTCGTTACAAGACATACAAATGCGTAAAGCATTCCGTTCGGCGAGAACATTCCAGCAGCAGCTGTTCTCTCGAAATTCTATGCCATCAGCGATGCTCTCCACATATGCACGCTGTGATCGACCGCCCCCACTCGAAATGCTCAACGAGTTTAGAGACGACGGGAGAGATGCCAGAAAGTTCTACACTGATCCTGATTACTTCTTCGAATTATGGAGGAGGGAAATGCTACAAGACACAGAACGCATCCAGCACGACCGAGGGAAGAAGGTAAGATATTTCTTTAAGTTTTTTTAGTATTTATGTCTGTACTCGAGGCATCTGAGTTATTTACTGGGTAGCCTCTAAGTAGGTCTAGGTATAATATTATAGTAATATGTTATATTACTATAATATTATACCTAGACCTACTTAGAGGCTACCCACGGCTCAGAAGAGGTGAACAAATAGCGCTGATAATACGTATTTTATGTTTTCTAAAACCAAGGTCTTGCCAAATTTAGTTACGATAATACCAAAGCTTAAGTTTTTTTTTTATGATATAAGGGGCAGACGAGCAGACGGGTCACCTGATGGCAAATGACTACCGCCGCCCATAGGCACTTGTAACTCGAGAGTCGCAAGTGTGGAAGTAGGAGAAGAGGGGGTGGGGGGGAAGAGTAGGAAGAGGGAAGAGGGGAGGGATGGAAATAGGGGAGAGGGAAGGGTTAGGGCCTCTGGTAACCTCACTCACGCGGCGAAATGCAATGCAAGCATTGTTTCACTGCCGGTTTTCTGTGAGGCCGTGGTATCCAGCTGAGTCGAGCCGGCCCATACGTGCCGAAGCATGGCTCTCCCAAAAAAGTTGTATGAGGTAGGTACCTACTTTGTACAATAGTTGAAGTATGTGTATAACATTTGTAAATAATAAGAACTTGTAAACATGGTCCTGTCCGGTCAATTAGATAGTAAGTGCATTAGTCAAAAAATGTCGTCTAAAGAGTGTGCACGTGCGTGTTGTGTCAGGTTCGTCCACCCCGAAGCGGCAGCGGCGCCGAGGGCCGCAACACGCGGCGCGTGCGGCCCCCGCACTCCACTCGCGATCGACTCAAGGAAGCCGCAGTTACTCGCGGTGAACACATCATGGCACCCAGTCAGTTGCGACACTACAACGTCGACGTACAACAGTACAAGACGGATCCCGTCTACCAGAGTAAGTCGTCTCACTCACTCACTTTTTTGGCGATTATTTTCTAACTTAGTTGACTGTAAAATGAAAAAAAAAATTAAAGTATTTTATAACTCTAAATAAATATACGGCCAAGTGACTAGTCTTTTTATCTAACCCAAATTTAGCCCAAAACTAGGCTAAGAAAGAGTGCTTTAATGCACTATCTTTATCTGAGAATGAGGTTTGCTATATGCATCTATTCTTTCACTCCACATCCATGTAAAAAAGTGTTTTCGATTTACAAACAGATATTTTCAGATTTATCACTGCAAAAATCTAATTTAATTGCAATGATCGTTTACTAAACATTTCTCAATGTATGATTGAGTGATGAGTTTAGTTGAGGAATTATTTAAAGTTTTTCAATGTTCTACAAACGAAATAAAACGTACACTTTTTTTTGTAGTTACAAATGTGTCGGATGGTGGGTATAGAGCTTCACAAACACGGACGCCGTCGACGCAGCCAGCGAGACCAAACTCGATCGAAATTGAAAATCAGCAGAACAGACAACCAAGGATAACTGGAAATGGACACGGTAATTTTATATTTATTGGTATTTTTTCTTTTAATTTTTATTGACGGTCCAGATGTTCGAAGTACTTACACTTCGAAAATCACCATAGATAAAAAAATGTACACAAACTTAATTTTTGTACATGAAAAACTAAGGAGAGGAATAATAATGAACATTTTTTTTATTAACATCCTAGAAACTATACATGCAAAGCTGAAGAGTTTTTCAAGAAATTTCAAGCTAAGTAGTTCGTTTTTTTACAATTGTGACACGCTTGAAAATATTTTTATTTTGTGTATTGATATACTATATTGTAAAAAAAAATTTATATTCATATTCCACAAGTAGTGGCAGGGGTGGTTTAAATATGCTAGCTAGTGCGTTGACGAGCAATTATAGGTCTAGTAATGAGTTTTTCTATAAAAAAAAATCCTAATGGGTACAAGACTATTGAACTCACTTCTAATTTTAAGCATACTCGTAGTAGGTAATTTAATAAGACCACACTTACTGTGATTATGCTGAAAATCAATACAGAAGTAGCTATTTGTTTACTTCTTTATTTTTAAAGTTGAAATTGAAAAGAAAGAAAGAAAGAAAGAAAAGAAAGTAAGAAAGAAAGAAAGAAAAAATATTTATTTTGACACACACAAAGACATCTACAAAGTGCATGCAACTAAAATACGACACTTAAAAAAACACACATAAAAAAAATAGAAAAGATAAAATTGAAACAAATATTGCTCGTATAAATGATATTGGTGGGTATGTTATTAGTCGAGTAAGGTAGATGAATATACTGCGTTGCAGTGGTGGCGGACGAGAGCCCGTACGGGTCGGTGGGCGGCGAGCCCATCTACGGCGGCAGCATGGCCGGCACGCCGCGCCGCCCGCGCCCCTCCGTGCCGCCCCCCGCGCCGCCCGCGCCCCTCTCGCCCCACTCGCCGCACTCGCCCCACTCGCTCCACTCGCCGCCCGCGCTCAACACGCCCACCAGGTAATATCCTATTTAAGTACACCATATGAAACTGTATTTTATTATTTATACAGGGTGGGTGTATTTGAAAAAACAACACTTACTAAAATCACTGAAAGGGCATAACTCTAGCACACAGTTACAATAAGAATTATTGAAAAAAAACTATCCGCTTATAAGTTAGTTTGAATTTCCAGGTATTTTTACGTCCGTTTC
>OY982572.1:5714967-6152528 GCA_963859945.1 Euplagia quadripunctaria
AGAAGGTTTATATCGCTAATTAAATGTTCAATGATTTCTTCTCATTTGCTTTACATTCCCATTAAATAAAGGACACTACCCTAACACCTAATATATATTTATATAGATGTATAGCACCTTAATTATATAAATACAAATTAAAAAAAGCGGCAAAGAAAACAAGCGCTATTAAAAATAGTTAAAACATTGCAACTATACACTAGACCTTCTAAAAAGATGTACTTACCATTTTTATACAATTATATACAAAAGTTTTTATACATATATATAACCCTATTATTATAAAGTTCTGATTTGTATAAGTAGTTAATTATTTATATAATATTAAAGTGTTACTGCTCAACACGGCACCAGCAAAATGAGGGTAGTTTCTCAAATTGTATTGGAGTAATAAAAAAAAATAGAGAATACGAAAGAGGAACAAAACAAAATGCAACATAAATAAAAAAATAAAAAAATCACGTCATTAAGATATAAATATTATTATTCCAAAGTTAAATAAATATAAAATCAACTGAAGTATGTAATAGTAATAATAATCAGTAAACCTCGTCGTATATTATTTATTTTATTTATTTATTTACACTTTATGCACATTTGGTACATAGGCGGACTTAATGCCTAAGGCATTCTCTACCAGTCAACCATATTAAGAAAAATCCTAACAAGAATAGGTTTGGATACCCGTTCCTACGTATGCTTTGAAATGATTACCTACTTGATGTGCTTTTAAACCAACCACTACGTACTCGTATACAGGGTAGAAGAGACAACGTGCCGAATACTGAATTAGTGTATTCAGATCATCATTCTTAGTCGAAAATCATTGGAATTTTCTGCCGGAAAATTCATAATTTTTTTTATTATTTTTTTTTGTTAAAACAATATCTTGGGAGTTAGAAACTTGTTTAAAGGAATATTTATTTTTGTACTACTAACATGGTTCTCGTCAAAATATACGATAAAATCATTTCATAACCTTTTTTCTAATTGTTAGAAAGTAACTCTTATTATTATAAAAATTGTCACATCTCTGGTTGACGTCGCAAAAGTTCTAATAATAAAATGACACAACTCCGGCTTATTACTCCAAATTAAATCTATGTCTTACCGTAATTTCTCTAGGGTCCAATAATGCGTGGCTCCGTTCTTAGTGTCGGTGACTTCGACGGCGACCACAGTAGGGGCGCTGGGCCGGTACTCGTCATCGGCATCGTCGCGGGGAGCGAGCTCAGCCGGAGAGGGGAGTACGGGGTGTCGGTCAACAATGTAAATTGGAATTGAACTTTCTTGCGAAGTTCAACTGAAATCGCGTTGGCTTCCTGTGTTCCGAGAAATAGCTTTGTTAGAAGTTAAGGACGAGGTAAAGAAAAATATTATAGCGAATATGGTTTTTTTTTTGGTACATGAATACCACACAGGTGCATTGTCAATAATAGGTAATGCGATATCTACATAATTAACATAATTTTAATACTTGACTTACTACTGAAGAAGCAATTAGTTTCAGTAATCAACTAAAACGAACTAACTTAACTTTTTATAAGTCCGTAGTATAAACATTTTGTAAGACCATTTTATTACTGATTTTTTTAGTAGGCGTTAGCTAGGCGTTCGGTAGGTTGTTTAATTTCTAGAAATAGTAAACGTGTCGATACCTTGAGGAATATGGCGTTGCCCCACAGGTCGTCCCGCAGCGAGGTGAACTGGTGGTACTTCCACTTGCGGAAGGCCCAGGCCGCGAGCCCCACCTCGCGCGCCGACCACTCCGTCTCGAACAGCGGGTTCACTACAAAATTATCACTTAAACATTAGTTTCGATGAACTTTGTAATTTTAATAATATTTTTTTAGTATTTGATTTTTATACAAAAGATGCTAAAGCAATTTTTTAAGTTATATTTCTTTTGGCGCGTTAGAGAAAAATTATGAGAGTAAATTTTTACGATGCGTAAATTTATACAGAAATTTATATTTTTTCTAATAATATAGCGTGGTGACTGATATTTATTAACAATTTATTGATTTAAATATAATTTACTGTGATTATAAGTGACAAAAATGGTTTTTACATATTACTTTGAGTACGTTTGTAGAATTTGATGCTTAGTTGACGGTATGTATTATTTATTATGATATTTAAATAAACTTTATTTAACTAGATAATGTGTTATAATAAAAACTCTCTTTTTCTATTTTTAGATAGTGTCGTTTTTTCTACAAACGTAGGATAACGCGAAGGATAAAATTTTTAGAAAGATTTTTATCTTGTTACGCCAACGTTTGTTTCTACATTGAGAGGAATAAACTTTAAAATCCTATTTTATATCAATAAGTATAACTGTATTAGCCCCAATCGCCATTTAACATAACTTTCATTATTAATTACTAGCAGCGCTCCGCGGTTTCACCCGCGTAAGTCCCGATCCCGTGGGAATATCGGGATAAAAAGTAGCCTATGCGTTAATCCAGGTCTCCAGCTATCTACATACCAAGTTTGATAGCAATCGTTTAGTGGTTTTTGCGTGAAAGAGTAACAAACATCCATCCATCCATCTTTCTATCCATTCAAACTTTCACATTTATAATATTAGTGGGATAGTGGGATTGCTTCTTCATATTATATTTTAATTAATTACACATTTTACTTCTTAAACCTTGTCCCAATATAAAACTGATTCAGAAGAGATAATTTTAGTTCAAAAACGAAACAGAATCATTTTGTTTGCTACAATAACTTGCAAAGATAATACCGAACGCATTGCAGAGCATTATCAAAGTCAACATTTGATAAATTTAGATGTAGACACCCGTCTATTTATCTTCTATTTGCGAAATCATTTTTAATTTTACGTTCAGACTTGAATCCAAAAGTTTGGGCTATACTAAACATAGTTTAATGGCATTGCAAATAACATACATTATGATGGACGTCTTACCGAATATGTCCTCGTCATTGTGGAAGTCCTCCGGTGTGTATGAGCTGTACATGGACATGGTGACGCTCTGCTCCTCCACCTGGCGCTGGAGCGCGTCGATACGGGCCTCGTAGTTCTGTATGATAACAAAACATTCAAAATAAAATTTTATATATAAACACAATCATTAACATATGTACGCAGTAAGGCGTCTTATCCAACTACATACATATATTTGCGTGATATTTGAAATATGTTGAGTTTCTGTGGAAAAATTCCGTAGCGTGCGATAGCAAATTGTTTTTTTTTTTCATTCTTTGACAGAATAGTCATCGTTTTCTTAATCTTTCGTTCTATTTTTAACCCCCGACGTTAAAACGCGGGGTGTTATAAGTTTGACATGTGTATCTGTGTATTTGTGTGTCTGTCTGTGGCATCATAGCTCCTAAACGGATGACCCGATTTTGATTTAGTTTTCTTTTGTTTGAAAGGGGATTTAATCGAGAGTGTTCTAAGCTTTAAGTCAAGAAAAGCCCTTCGAAGATCGCATTAGCTCTTTCTATTTGTTTATGGGATTTTTCGAGTCGGGGGTATTTTAATTTCTTTATTTATGTTATAAATACTTCTTTAGTCTATGCTCCTCTGTAAAACTTTACTATAGGCAATTACCAAAAAATACAAGAACAAGCTCAAGAACTTCGACGCCTATAGTAGGTACATAAGTTCTACAGACAGCGGCATCAAATTAATTTATTTACAGCAATTTTTACAAAATGTATCAATGCTATGTAGACTCATAAAGAGAAATAAAGACACACCTTCCGTTGCTCCTCAAACTGCTGATCAGCATGCTCCTTCTCCTTACGGAACTGCTCCTCCAGTGCCATGAGTCGCTTCTGCATCTCAGCCTTCAAGTCAATACCTTGTTTCTCTAATAACTCACACTGGGCAAAGTCCCAGTCGACGGTCTCACCGTTGCTACTTGCTGTAGACAAAAACAGAACAAACTATGTTAATCAAGGTGTTAGGTTCCACCTACAGGAAAGTAGGATCTCCTGATCATGGTGTACCTATGCACCATGTACCCAGCCATACAAGGATTGACGTTGTAACTTTAGTAGCGTATGTAGTAATCAGGATTGCAAGCTTTCACATCGTAAAACAGAATCAATTATGTTAAATAGTTCAGTTAGACTTCGCTAGATGGCGACACACGTATTCACAGTATACCACAAAAATTACGTATTTGAAAAACTCACGTTAGCTTTGAACAATAGATATTACTAAATCTTAACGTTATAACATTTTTCAGCTGTAGAAAATAAATTTTATCCATCAACAACTACAGCGTAAACTTCAAAAGAGCGCGAGGGGAACACAATAAATCTCACCAAGGAGGAGGGGGTGTCAAAATTAGAAGGAAAACAGCTCACGTAATTCATTGATGCTCCTTCAAATAACCTTTGTATATTGCATATTGTATTAAGGAATGCTTACCATCAGCATTAGCCTCTCCGGCTGTCTCCGTGCCAGGAGTTTCCTTACTAACAGGCTCCTCGCGCGGTTGTCCTGGATGTGTGAAACGGAACACATGGTTCTTGCCCATGATCACTCGGGAACCACTCTTCAGGATTATTGGCTCTTGCACCTAAGTTAAAAAAAAAAAAAAAAAAATTGTTTGTACCTAATTTTTTTTCTTTATATAGATATAGGAAAGTCATATTTCAGGAGTCATTTATTAATCATTTACACATAACAACGTGTAGATGATTAATAAATTACTCAACCTGAAAATCTATGGCCCGAAATCGCGTTGAATGCAGTGGGGGGGCCTGAGGTGAGGGGAGGGGGGGAGAGCATGTCCCCCCGCCGCGCTGCCCACGAACTTCACCTCGCTCACAGTACACCTACTACTACTTATATCTACGAGTACATTTTGTTTTTTTGTTAATATTATTTCTTTTGTTTATTTATTTTTTCATACGAATGTTTCGGGTCTATTCTAGACATTCTTTCAACAACCTTGGTATTTATCCTTACTTCTTTAATAATATTATAAATGCGAATGTGACTTTGTTTATATGTTTGTTTATTACGCTGTGGCAACTACTTAACCGATTGACATGAAATTTTGCATACACATTCAGGGATACAGAAAAGGGACTTGCGGTACCTTTCATCCAGGAAAAATACTGTTCCCTAGGGATAGAAAAATAACCTTTACGCGAGCAAAGCCACGACAAAAAGCTAGTTCCCTATACTTTTATTTTTGTGTTCCAACAAACAGTGGCGTAATAATAGGGTGGCAGAGTGGGCAAAATGCCACAGGGCCCCGGCTCGAGGGGGCCCCGGGCACCAAAAGTCCTGAACACAGGAGGCACTAATTACAAAATGCATTAGCCAACAATTAGAGAATCTTTCAAAATATTAGTTTTATCGATAGTCGACATTATCAGTTTCAAGATAAGGTTCTTGTATTCAAAACCACGAATTTTCATAAAATTGTTAGTGGAACTTGATGTTATTCAGTGGCTCTACTATACGATCGTAAAATATGTCTACTTATTTATTTAACAGATTGTAGTATTATATCATTATATCAATACGTGAAGAGAATTCCTTGTACCCCTTTTTAAGAAAATTTCGCGATCGTAGTAACGTGAATTTTGGAATATTTACAGTTTGTATATAGAAGAAGTGTAGGAAGCTAAAATTTTTAAACAATATGTCTTATAACTTTAAAAATTACGTGAAAACGGCTTCATGAAATTACACGCGTTCAGTATATGTGGCCTCAAGTTATACTGGCCAATGAAAAAATCATGGTCGAAATTCGACCACCACGCGATCTCTAGTAGCTATAATTATGATTAATGACTTATAAGTTTACATATGTAGGTATATTAGTTAATTGATGAAAGTAAAGCAGTTGTGCATATCTAATGTAGCCTATAAAAACAGTCTTACACCCTGTTACTGAAAGGCTGATCAAAATATTGTTTAGTTAATACAGCTGACAACTTAACAGCGGTGTCAAAATAAAATTTAAATAAAATTTTACAGTAAATTTTGACAGCTCTGTTTACTGATCCGACGATCAAATCAAAGTTTTAGTGCCTAACCAAGCATTCAGTAGCTCAATATATACTTACTTAGACAAGAGATTTATCTTTAGATTAGTTAATTTTTGTGTTGATCAGCCTTTGCGAAACCAGGCGTTAGTCTATAGTATTACTGATCCAATAGGAATTATTAGAAATCTTATTAAGTTATTACCTCTCGTCCATTGACGTATATAAGCGCCTTATGATGTGGAATGAGCAGAATAACTCCGTCAGAGTTCTCAAAGATGCAATGCTCACTGAGGATGTGAGACCCGGACAACTGGATATCTTGAGGTACGTCGGCTTCAGCAGTACCAAGGCGGGTTACACCTAAATATATATAACAGTGTTAGAGGAACAATAATTACGAGGTACCCTCTTTTTTAGTAAATCTTCTTAAATTTCTTAAATCTATTAAGTCTCGTTGTTATTTTCCAGTTGGACTTAATGGGCATTCTTTATCTTGAGCACATGTTTAAAGTACCTATGTGTAATAGCAGCATCCTATAAGCCTTAAAAACATGATGACAATATTAAATGACGTCATGAGTTGATACTTTTTTTTTCTGTAAATTGTTTAATATCAACCGGAGTCTTTGATCCTGAGCACATAATTAAATAAAATAGTTTTTTTCTTTGAAGGCGAATGGATAATTACATTTCATTACAACACTTAATATCTACAGACATATATCTCTCAAGGCTTTTTTTAATAACACAAACTTAACTCAACTCAACTTAGTTATTGAGAGCGAGTGCATGAAGGAGGCACTCGCGTTTCTGGCGCATTCTACGTTGCGATATTGTTTATAATAGGCACTGTTGGGTCAGTAACATATTCTTGCAGATTTGTTCAGTGACCTTCTACCAGCTGCTTTTACGATGAGTCTCTCTAACATAGTTCCGGCGACAGTCACACTATAGCATATATAATATATAATACATAATATAGCAAAATATAATCCTAATGTTTATATAACACTAACCATCTTTGATGTAGTAAAGGAGGCACTCGGACAGATTTGGATCCTCGTTCAGATTCACCAGATGCGGAGTCTTTTTAGGCGAGTATACTCCAACGGTGATTCCCTCCTTTACGGCGAGACCCATCTCAGCGAAAACAGCCTCACGCTGGACCCGTATCTGCTCTGTACGCTTCAGTTTTTCCTCCCATGTCTCGTTCAGTTCTAAGAATTAAAAAGTGAATTGATTCAGTAATTGGACAATGATGTAATATATTATATTGAGATTGTAAAACGCAGGATTTGCAGGGATATAGGCACAAATTGAAGCCGTCCGAACGAGAAATTTCATAATTATCTTCTTTACACAGAAGGCGGCGATTAACAAGTATTACTAGCGTACTGCACCCTTTTTTCTACTGTCGAAGGTAGTATTAATAGATATCAAGGAGGTTTAGTGGTTGTCTAAAACATACTTTCAGAAGTCTTTAAAGAATTCTCGGGATTGAACTCTTAGTAATAACATTTAGTTTTGGATGAAGGGCTTAAAGTAATAATTACACTAGAGGAAAAATGAATCTCTATGTGATCCTGAGGCAAAGTGAAAAATTCGAAATACAGCCCTAATTACATAAACTTACCAGCAATCAGTTTCTCCGAAGCCTGTAGCTGATCGACAGCTTCTTCGGCGATGGTCGTAGCTGCTCGGGACAGCTTCGGCGACAGGACTTCCGCCTCACTCTTCTTGCGCTGTGGCGACGCGTTCTCCTCTGCTGTTACATCATTTTATATTTTAGAATGATAACCAAAACATATTGTCCATTGTAATTTAAAGACGGAAGGATTAATTTTTTCTTTTATTCTCATAATGATTAACAAGAATTTAATGATAAAAATTGAAGCTTACTTTATTTCAGTTTTAAGTTTTCAAGAAATAGTAGATTGAAAACAAATTGAAACAACGCACCACCATGTTTAGTGCAAAAGTGATGTGCTTAAACACTTTTGTGTGTGTACGCAAGACCAATCCACATTGCGACCTATGCACACTATTGCACAAGTAACAATGTGTATAAAGAATAACTAGATATTAAATAATTGATATAATAACACGTACTCTACGTAAACAAATATATATATAGACATCAACATTATTCTATATCGACACAAACATATTGGAAAACATGCAAGGCCTCTGAAGCTAGAAGCTTATATTTTGTAGCAACGTAATATCATCACGACCGTTTGCGACCAATTTTGATATTCACTTTTGATAAATTTCATCGCCAATGTTTGCAGTATGGCCGTCAAGGTACAAACTTGTTACCAATCCGTTGATACAATCGAGTTTGAAGTGAGTTAGGTATATACTAGGGTGGTCAGGTAATATTTTCTAAATTATATTTGCGACATTGATGTAAAGTATTTTACATAGTACTAAGAAAATACTTCGACCTTATTTCTATTGTAACTTTTTGGAGTGTACTCTTTAAGAATCTATTTTCCATATAAGGTCCCCGGTATGCACATTTTATGAGGAGTGGAATAATTAATAAAAGCCTTACATTTTCGGTCACTTTGAAATCAAGTATGTGTTTAAAAGTGTATGTGTAAATATAATTGTATACTATTGTTAACTCCTGTTCTGTGTCATAAATAATACAGAGAGAGTGAGAGGGGGGGGGGGGGATAGACAGGGAGTGAGAGAGGGGGAAGACAGAGACTTGTAAACTCAAGTCGTGGGTCGGAGCTGACACACACACTTTTTTGCTGGTTAGCAGAATCGCTATAGCTTCAAAAAGACAAGGATAGGATTTGCCTTAAGTGAGAGACACTGTTGGTGTTGAACGTTTAAAGGCACCAACAGATGGTACACAACCAAGAGATCAGTCTCTATGGCACTATGCGCACGACGATGACGAGTGTTTCTAAACAAGCTGACTACTAACATAATTAAGAGGGGCAAAGGGGACGCAGGCCGCAACTCGTGCTGTAGGTACTTTTGCACACGTACAAAGTTATACGTAAATATTGCACGCAAGTCATCGTCAGCATTTTCACTCATGGTAAAAGTCGTTATATAAACGCACTGCAAAGGTGCGTCTGTGTATCGATTAATTAACCTACAAAATTATTCGATATAAAAATATTCAACCTGCTTCGGACTTTGAAAGTGCGAAAAACACGCTTACCACACGAAATTTGCTACAATTACATTTAAAAAGCATTGTGTGCCTAAAGTGACTAATCAAATTGATGTTAATCCTGTTTTAGTTTATACCTATGTACAAATATACGTGAAAAAAAAAACACTTTCAAAACAGATTTAAAATATTAGAAATCATCGCCTGACCATATTGATACGCCATCTTTAAAATGCAAGCAATGTAAGAAGCAAGTACCTAATATAAATAATAAATAAACTATTTTCTATACAAGATTAAAGTTCAAAATCGATTGTAGAAATGCATAACTGAGCATTTTAGAATTATCTAAAATTATAATTTCAAGAGTAAAATGCTCAGCGATAAATATTACAGCACACCAATTATGTACTACATAAATACAATATCGTCTAACCATTTTCATAAAAAAAATATTGTACGGATAACCAACACCAATACATAGTTATAGACAAGCGTAATATTACTATATCCATATATATTTATGATATAACCCACGCCATATTCCATATAATACTTGTACGTAATCGTGAAGTGATAAACTAAATTTCTGTATGCCTAAAAACGCCACAAGCTCTGGACAAGGGTGCAAAATAAATTGCTTTTTTTGTTCAATATATATAAATGTGTCAGGTTGCCAGAAAACAGTTAAAAAAAATTTCAGAAAAAAATACCAATACTGTTTTTATTTTTAATATCTGGCAACCCCGATTCAAAATGGAGGCCAAGCGTACAAGGTGGGGTGTACAGATGCAAAAATGCGCAAGCCTCGTTTATCTTTAATTACTTACTGGTAGGCTGTTCTTTCTTTTCATAAACGACTCTACCATCGGGTCCTAGTTCGTGTGGATTTTGGAAACAGAATCAAGTTTTAGTATCAGGAATACTAAATAGTGCTTGTTCGGGCAGTTATCGTTTGTGGCGTTGTCACACTAGCGTTGGTTAGTTCGCTATGAAACAATCACACAATGCGTCTATCCGATCACATGACGACTAGACAGACTAACTAAATCATAAAAAACTAGGTAAGCTTTCATCGGAACCGGTAGACAAATTGACTATACGTTTTATACAGTAGCTTTACAGTATTTTAATAATAAAATGTACAATAATTCTAAAATGCATGTTACAGAAGCTGGTATAAGCCTGCAAAAGGAGTCTGGCAAAAGTATTTTTGAACGTACTTTTAGTAAAGATACACATTACTAGTAACAAGTATATACATAACTTTTGACAGCACTGTTCAACCCGAATCGTTTTTTGATTTTAGCGCTAATGTTGGTAAATTAAGAACGCAGCTGGCATCTTAGTCTTGGCAAATGTAAAACCGACATTAATGCCCTTAGAAAAGACTAGATAGAAATTCTCATAACCAATTTTACACCGCAAATGCTTGATTCCAGACAGAAGTAAAAAAAACGCTTTTTTTACTTCTTTTTTTTACTTTTTTTCTTTTACTTCTTTTTTTTACTTTTTTTCTTTTACTTCTTTTTTTTGTTTTTCTATAGAATTACTTTCGAATACGATAACCACCAAAAACAGCCAAGTTGAGAGAGAACCTCCGTACATCACCCCTACCCATCTTTGTTTTTAAATTAAATAATTACAGTTTGATAAAAGTAAGAATACACGCTTAAATGGCAAACGGAATTAAAAAATAACAGACCGTCGTTATATTGGACTCGTCAAAACGAATCATGTGAGCTCAAACTCGAGGGGTTTACTACCACTCAAGAGGTCGACTATCCACCTGGGTCCATCATCAGATCAGCTCCAAGATGTCAAATTATAGTATTATCATCCTTACTACATATACATACAAAGTTTCACTTCGATACGACATTTAGAAGTAGGTTAAAATTGATTTCCAAGACTTGATTACATTGTTACAACTGAAGCTAATAAAAATGAGTTAAAAATATCTTTCACTGTTTGACCATTTCACTTTATTCATAAACATATTTTTGCTTGTCTACTCATAGGTTTGGAAACGGAGAGTATGATTAAATGGAAACAAACAGCCTAATTTTCCGATGTCAATACTTAAACTAAGGCTATTTAGCATAATATCAGTCAATTTATCTACCGATATTCAACAAACGCTAGGCCAGCAGCTCTTTTGTCCTCGGGGCCTACCTTCTTCAACGTCGATGCCCTCAGCCTTAAGCAGCTCCCGAAGTTTGAGTATCTCCTCTTTGAGCTCGCGGATAAGCTTGGCGTTAGCGTCCTCGTTGACAACGGCTTTGCAAACGATCTGTTTAGCGCGGTCTGCGTATCTGTTCAACGTAGGGTCAGCATAAATTGTCTAACATTTGCGAACGACAGACTAATACGTCTTTGTAATGAATAATAATAGTGTTCTCGGACATATGACACAGCGCTCTCTATACCCAAACTAAAAAGAGCTTATACAATGGAGTCTAGAACACGGATAAATACTTAGATAGTTTGTTTTTTGTAAATACATACATGTTAAACACAGAAACACCCAGATCAATGCAAATAGACATACTCATGCATACACATATTTGCACTGAGCAGGAATCGAACCCGCGACGTGTCAAAACACTACAGTCCCACCACAGAAGTTCACGACACAGACGCCACAGAAGTCGTTGTTCACGACGCAGACGCCACAAAAGTTGACGTCATTTCTAAGAAGTAGCGTTATATGCGTTTAGAATTACTCCTAGTAAATATATAATATACTTACCTCAGCGTACTAAGGGTCTCGTCGAAATTGATATCAGCTGGCGATATGGCTGCTATCATAGCAGTCTTGGAGTTACCGCCGAGGTTCTCGCGTAGCAACCACGTGAGGACCGAGTCTCGGTACGGAATGAAGTCTGCTTTTTTCGACTTCTTGCTCTTAGAGGCCTGACAAAACCATGCAAACGTATTATTTTTATATCAAAAACGATATTTTAGTAGATAATAATTCAAAATTATATTTTTCATACGATACTTGGCAATGAAGACCACACCGTAAGTGTTTTTAACTTAAAAATAAATAATATAATACTTATAAGCATTTAGTTAAAGGCCAAGAGATGGCGCTTATAAAATAAAGTTAACATTGGTAGATAAAGCAAAAGCTAATTTAAAAAATCGCTTCTTTTTAATATGTTGAGCTCATTTCTCGAACACGTTCACTGAGGTACATCGAGTTTTGTTTCCTTGTCAGTTATCATTGCCTTATGAGAGCACTTTATGATGAACGGTATTCCATTCGTCATAAATTTCTCTCATCATTATCAATTATTTAAATTTTACATACGCATAGGTTGATCGGTTAAGTAGTAATTTGCCTATGCGTATGTAAAATCAAACCAAGCAACCAACCCTACAAAAGACCACGGTTAGACGTACCTAACTATCAGCGTTGTGCTATTTATTGTCTGTTTGTGAGTAGGCTGAACAGAGCAACAAAGGAGAACAATATTAAAGAAAGCTCTGTTCCCGAGGTATGGAAAAATTACTTTTAGGCGAGCGAAGCAGACAATAGCTACTATCATATAAAAGCTTGTCGCGAGAAATCTTGACACAAGTACCTTCCCACCATATACGTGTATGCATTTCTTACAAATTTAATTTAGTCAGCAACATTTCTTCTCACAAGGCTCATTATCGTTAAGCGTATTATCTATTATCCATTTTTTTAAATGTCACATTTGGCAAAGGAACCTACTGTTGCGGTGCCTGTGTGTGTTGATCTATAAATTTAATTATAATTCTTTTTTTAAATGTATAACCATTTTTATGAAATATTGGTATTCAATTTGAATTTATGACCGTTTTTAAATTACCCACGACGCACTACTTGTCAGTAGTGTATAAGGGTTAATTATTCCCCACAACACTATTGGTAGTATAGTTTGGTAGTGCGATGGGTCAGAAGACTATTCTAGTGACAACGATAACCGCCAGAAGAGCCATCTGTTCGTTTGCCCCGTACAATATAAAAAAAACATTATTTATTATTTAAATTTTTAGATTTGAACCCTTTTACCAACCAATTACTCATTACTGTAATGCCTTTTCTAAGACTTTTAAAGCTCCGACTTAAGTGCAAAAACCGAATAATATTGCAATATACCTAATGCTTGTATTGTGTATGTTATAAGCATACATACGTTTAACACACACTTACCGACTACAAGTCCATTATGTAACAGTTGCGTAAAACAAAACGTGTCCGGTGTTAATATTATAGCTTACATTTTACTTTTTAAAAATAAATGTCTAAGTAGAGATTAGATTCTGAATAATGTAACTGATATACAATGAGAAAGTTCAATCAAGTAACATAGACATAGCAACTTTAATCGTAGACTAATATATGTATACATAGAGTTGAAATCTTCTCAAGATGCCATATTGTCCGAAAGCAATCATGGTACTGCTTTGCTGAGCCACAGTGAGATAATTGCTCACAATTTTGTACTTTTTTTTTAAATGAGAAAAGTACATTTCAAGAACTATGAAACTTAAAAGTGGCGCAGCGATTTTAAGGTCCTCTGCGTCGTCGTGTATTATGGAATCGATCAAAACATGAACCAATTATTTGTAGAAACTAGAAAAATTGTTGACGATTGTCTTTCATAAATAAATAAAGATTTACATAATTATTTCACTCAGCAAAACCGACACATTCAACAAACATTTGGACAGTTTTTTATTGAGAACACTGTGTTTTAAAGTTCATAATAACCCTTTGTAGCCTTACTTGCGAAGTTGTTTCCCTTGACGCCATGTAATAAAAATAACCCTACTAGTAAATCCCGGAATCAAAATATTTTCTACTTACATTCATAAAACGTTATAATTTGAGCAATATTCTCAGCTAGCCCATCTAAATTGAGCACTATACATAATTTATACTCGTACTACTATACAAGTTACCTTAGCTTCAAAATAGGATGTAAACAACATTTGCTATAATAACTTACAATCTCAGCAAGTGCAGAAATAACTTTTCCAAGTGTAGTGAGCGACTTGTTGATGTTGGCTCCCTCCTTCAGTCTCGTGCCCTTAGCGCCGGTCGAGTCCGCGCGTTCAGAACCAGCCAAGTCCACCAGCGAGATTTTCGACACCTGCGAAAAGCCACAAGTCGTATTAACTCACTTTTTACCAAGTCAGTCTTCTCTAAACACGTACTCAGATTGGAGACTTCGAGTTGTTTTTTTTTTTTTTATTTGGTTTAGTGACTATTGATACGATAAACGGAAAGTTTAATGGTGGATCCAAT
Organism: Euplagia quadripunctaria; assembly: GCA_963859945.1. Classification (NCBI taxonomy): domain Eukaryota; kingdom Metazoa; phylum Arthropoda; class Insecta; order Lepidoptera; family Erebidae; genus Euplagia; species Euplagia quadripunctaria. Next base: position 5,729,382 of record OY982572.1, read on the forward strand.
CCGGCTTCTCTGTCACTCTTAAAAGATCAGCTGGTAGCTTAACGAAACGGATGAAACTAGAGAAGAGCATGGCTTTTTTTAATTCTCAATAGCATTATGCAGTCCAGTAGACGAAAATTCAGACGATTCGGATTCGTCGAAAGTCATGTCACAAACGGTCATTGCTGCTATTCCTGGCTTACAGTAGTCACTTCACAGGCTTCTAGGAGTGACCGGCGAGGATACTTGCCCGTTGTGTGGCCGCTCCCTCGCACTCCAATATAACGTGGGTGGTTTTTTCCTCCGCGTTGAGATATCCTCTGCATAGAGGACTGTCTGTCCCATTAATGTGAATAGGTGCATGTGCAGGTGAATAGGTGCTGGTTTAGAGCCAGGTGACCCGAAATGGTTCCTACAACTATCCTGATGTCGAGTCGGTTGAGACTGAGCAGTCTGCAAGTTAAACGTGATGAGACCTCCGACAGCACCAGTTTAGACTGCCAGCAGCCAGGTATGTCGACAAATAGATCATTAATTTTAATATACTTAGTTATAATAGTACCTTTTCAGACATGAGGTTGGTGATCTGGTCATGCCTCTGTTGTGTAAAGAATATGGTGAAGACAGCGTGAGAACGGGATGAGGTCTCGTTCATGTTTGTAGCTGCCACGGTCCTGTCAAAACAAAAACGGTATATCTATCAATGTTTGTATGTTTGTCCTCTATGCGTCCATTGATCAGATTATGGAGAAACTTTGGTAGGGTATTCTGGGGACGCCCGCGAGGGTTCCTGGTTAAAAAAATCTATATAGAAAAAATTAAAATGGCATTGCCAAACATCCATCCATCCATTCATCTATCCATCCATCGATCTATCCATCCATCCATCCATTAACCCATCCATCCATCCATCTATCCATCCATCGATCCATCCATCCATCCATCCATCCATCCATATATTAATCCATCCATCCATCCATCCATCCACCCATCCATCCATCCATCCGTCCATCCATCCATCCATCCATCCATCCATCCATCCATCCATCCATCCACCCATCCATCCATCCACCCATCCATCCATCCTTCCATCCATCCATCCATACAAACTTTCACATTTATAATATTAGTGTAGTATTAGTAATTTTGAACGAACTATTCAAATTCTAGTATGAGAGCCCATCTTACCTAGCTTTGTTTCCCTCGTCAATGAGGTCATAGATATCCTGGTACGAGGTCACAGCCAGTTTGCTGAGGTCCTCGACGTAAGGTCCGAGTGCTGGATGCTCTCGGACGCGCAAATTCCCTTTGTTTTTCGGGTTAAGCAGATCACGAACCCTTTCACAATAAATTTCCATGTATGACACTTCCACCTGTAAAAAAAGAAAACAATTACTTAATTTGACATTGTTACCTTTATATCTCTAATATTGATTTTGCCTTTCAAGTATTAATTGAATTTCGTGCTGGCCTTCATCTAGAGAATTTTGATTTCGATTTTGGAAATTTGGACTTTAGAAGTAATTTTTAACATAAGAACCACGCTTCTTTTTCTTCGAAGGAGCAGCCACTGATGTAAGAAACTTACGATTCACCAGGTTATAATCATCATGAAAAAGAGTATTTTCTAAAAAAAAAACGTCAATGGCGTCCCACCTGGGAGTTGAACCCTAGACTTATATACAACAGCTTTACACATGCCGACTTCGACACCGAAATTCTAATTCTTGTTTTTTATGTAGGTAGGTAAAACTCACCGAATATTTTAGATCATCGCTGGTGGTAGACTTGATGCGCCTGAAGAGATCCTTGCAGATCTGTGGTATGATGCCCTCCTGGCTGTCCTCACCACGGCCCATCATGGTGTAGGACTTACCCGCGCCCGTTTGCCCATACGCGAATATGCATATGTTGTATCCTGTAAATCAGTTTTAATTACCATTACTTCTGCGTTTGCGTTTCTTTAATTAATTGACCATCTAATGAAAATTCAATAGATGGTCAATTAATTTTGGTAATAAATTCCTCTAACCCGAGCCAAAGCCCATTCAAATAGCCTATTTTAGTAAGTACTAAAATAGGCTATTTTAATGGGCTCGGGTTATAAGAATTTATTGGACCACAAAGAGTTTTTCTTTTTATATTAAGGATATAGCATCTAAAAACGCATATTTATAAAAGCAACTCAAACACGTTGTATTTTTGATGACGTCACAAGCCAGTACTAGGTTTGTGACGTCATCAAAAACATCATTGTCAATAGTTGAACAAGTATTCTATTTATTGTCAACTATTGCGACTTCGGAATGGTAGACGAATTAATTAAATATTGGTTAATTACTAGACTCTTGAACTGACTGACTTTATAAAATAAAATGTTTTTTATATTAGGTATACTAAATAAGGTAGGACATTATACACTGTACGTGGAGCATACCCGGAACGTATTAAAATAACGTATTTGCACGTATTTCATAATACTTGCAATTTAATTATATAACTTATTTTATCACGTAAATGCGTACTGATGAAAGCCATATCAACGATAGACATATTCATTGGCGTGTGACGTCTACAGATTTGCCTATCCTTACAATTTTTAATTACATGATGCCAGTTAAGTTTTTTCAGGGTTATACTTATTGCCATCAAGCATGCGCTCACTTAAGTAACGTTATCGACCTTGGATCTTTTCTAGTGTCTGATTACCACAGTTAGACGGGAGCTACGCTCGACCTTCGATGCGTCACGGTATTACCGTTAACTTGTGGTTAGACAATTTTTTGTCAACATTTTATAGTGATATTCTCTACGGTTTCTTGAACCGGCACAGTAAAAAATAGTATATAGTTGTTGCTGTATAATTTGAAATAGTTGATTTTATGGCAACTAATTTATCTTATAGTAGGTACTAAGTGTAGCACTAAACATCGTATTTGAGACATCCACTCCTAAACATTATCATTTTTTAGGGTTCCGTTCCTCAAAAGGAAAAAAAGAACCCTTATAGAATCACTTTGTTGTCCGTCCGTCTGTCTGTAAATACATAAGTCTGTGGTCCCTTGAAGCTGTAAAAAAATCAATCTTCTGAGTCAACGCAATCAAAACATATGGCCACTTAAGCCTTAGATTTAACCAAATTTGAACATTTCGCAGGTAAATCAAAACCTTCCCATTGACCTTGAATCATGAAATTTGGTAAGAAGCAAGGTCTGTAAATCTTTGTCTGTCTGTCTGTAAGTAAAAGTCTGTCACAAGTAAAGGAAAAAATCTGAAAGTCGTTAATTTGTTGTTATATCACACAAAAAATAGTTTTTGTGATTACAAACTTATATTTTGCTGTTGGATAGTTGACTTTGTCGTACATCGCAACCGCAAAGTTAAGTTTGTCTTTTGGAAAAGACGGGCAAAAATGTTAGAGAATTGTTTCCCGAGATGGACGTATTATCTACATACAAGTTTGTTTGCTGACGGAACCCTCGGTGCGCGGGTCTACCTATATAAATATAACCTATATAAATGCGAATCGAACCCCTGACGACCTCCGGCTCTAAAGTCAGGATCACTAACTACTAGACCAACAGACAGGGCCACTAGGGCCCATACGCTGTGCTTATAGTCCGGTCAAAATAGACATTCACCCTTGCATAAATTCCCAAGAATCTGAAAGTTTATATGAACGTTAGGTGGTATCCATTATTATGAAATTATGAAAAGTCCCCATCAATCCCACGTGTGCAAAAATTTTTATTCAAGGTCAAAGTTCGCAAATATGGTTAGTAGCGTCGCCATTTGTGAACCGATTTAAATAATTTCTTTTTTACTTGAATTGATTGTACTCAAGGTTGGTTTCATTTAAATTTGAAGGACATATTCCACCTCTAAGGGTGAAAAGTTAAGGGCTGAAGATTACAGCTTATTACAATTTATCACGATTTTGGCGCATTAAAGTCCGTGGGACTTTTTTATAAAAGTTAATTTATTAACATCTACCTTACCGTACCTTTTTGAATAGCTAATGAACTAAGGGACGTAGTTAAGTAATTTGTACGCAACACTCCATACATTTTTTTTTAGAAACTGATTGTTTATTTTATTAAAACGTGATTTTTTTGTGAAAAAACTTGTCACCTTGTATTGGCGGCGTGATCGTGCATATTATGGAGAACACGACCTTTTCACGTCTCTAGGGATCAAGTACGTTTCGTATCGCCGCAAGCGCTAGGATTATATTATATTAACTTTGGATCGTTACTGGTTCTTTTTAGTGAATTTCACTATTTGAATAAAGATTTTTATTTAAATGTTCATTAAAAATAGATAATCAACTGTTAATCTTTATGATAAAACTTACCGGTTTCCTGAAAAATGCAAAAAACCCATATTTGAGAATTTTGACCTTGAATAACTTTTTTTGCACACACGAGATCGGTGGGGACTTTTCACATTTTATTTATAATAGTGTTCCTAACATTCGTATCAATTTTCAGCTGTATACGAATTATTACAAGCTTACCCCTATTTTTCTAGCTAAGATAGCTGGACCGGACAAGATGTGGATGAATCTAGATCTTTACTTATTGTATGAAAAATAAGGTTTTCTCTATGCGAAATTCTGTTGATTATTCGCAAAATTAATATCGCAATTAGAGTTGGCGGATCTCCATTGTAGTGAAAGTGGTCATTTTTTGAAAGTGGTAATTACCATCAAAGGCGTGTTGCAACATCTCCTCGCCGATGTCTTTGTACACCATGATTTGTGATGAGAATTGTGGATCACTTGGCTGTGAACAAAAAAAAGTAATTAAGAACTTATTCGACACATTAGAACAGTTTGAAGGACTTCGCTTAATGATTCAATACTAAATCTCAATACTTTATTGCGTTTCACAATGTATACTTAGGTGGTAGTGCTTAACTTAAATGAGTCATTGTGAACCCTGTCGGGCACAGCAAAATAGGAGGGAGGATGATACCTATTATAATCTTTACTACATATAATAAAACAAAGTTCCCCGCCGCGTCTGTCTGTCTGTCTATTCGCGATAAACTGAAAATCTACTAAACAGGATTTTCATGCGGTTTTCACTAATATACAGAGTGATTCATGAGGAAGGTTTAAGTATATAATTTGTTAAGTTTTTGTGTAAATAATTTTACGAATTTACCTATGTGTATCGGTGCAGTTAAGTTTAATTTTTTGGTTTGTCATTTAGATATTCGTTAATAGTGTAGTAACACTGTTCTTTCAAGAGATTTTTAAATTTATTTATGAAAGCCGAAGTAGTTTCTGTGTTTTTTATTGTATTTGGAAGCTTAGTCAAATCAAAGCAGTATACTAAAATGTGTGCTGCTTTATGCAAAATTGTTGTTGTGTATAAATGCATTTTTCGCAATAAAATTCTTATTTCAAATGTTTTTCAAGTTGGAGTTATCTTGGGGATAAGATACCAGGTCGCGCCTCGGATCTTTAAGCACGGGAGTTCAGAATAAAAATGAAACCATTTCAATTTTTTACCGACTTCAAAAATAAAAGGAGGTTCTCAATTCGTTGGAATCTTTTTTTATGTATGTTCCCCGATTACTGAAAGACGCCTGGGCCGCACTAGAATTCTTCTTCCCAGGTGTGCCCATGGTCATCAGGTCAGGATCTGATGATGAGTCCTGGTGAAATCGAGGGACCTCTTCAAATTTTATAGGTACACTTGAAGCGATTGGGATATTTTTATAGTGACTAGTGCATTTCTTAATTGCATAAGTTTTACTCAATGTTGGTCTTAATTAAATTTAAAGAAAACATGACACTTCTAAGGATGGAAAATATATAATATGTAATTGCATATTAAATATATATACAATTTATCATGATTTAGGCGCATTTAAATCTTTGATCCTTTTTTAAAAAGATAATTATACTTCAGTTTTATAAACCAATGTCACAGATGCATTAAAATGGATTAATGCATTTGTGACATTGGTTTGTCGTCAATTCGTAAATTGATTACAGTCGTATTACGTAACTAGACAAGGGCGGAGAGAACAATAATTTTTAGCCAACATATTTTTAAAATAGATCAAAGATAATTTTTCTTATTTTATATACTTTTAAAAATGTTTTTGATATACGTACCCCTTCATTATTGGGTTCGTTCAGAGATACGTATTATTACAATCAAGTTTTGAAACAGAAATTATATTTTCGTGATCCAAAAATAGCTAACCTACATAATAAAATGAAATAAACTAGATTATCATAATGCCTGGTATAGAAGGGTAGGCGCGTGTCGGCGAGGCGACGCGCATAAATTTGTATAATTTACCGAAATTACTCCTCATTTACATTCCTAAAAGTCTTGTTGAAATTGCAAATGAACCAAATGCTTGCTGTTCACTGTATTAAATGGGTATTGACTAAAAGGAGACACAGAAAGCTTGCGAAGATACCTAACCGACCAACAATTACCACGGGTAGGCTGAAATAAATAAATAAAATAATACTTTTTATTTAATTGCTGCTTAACTTTATACTTTTTTTCAAAAATCTCAAAAAAATCTAAAAAATTTTTCAAAAATATCTTTATATCAAAAGATATCCCTCATAATATTTTACTTTCCTTTTTTTCGATATCAATTATTATTTTTTGGTAGGAAGAGTGGTTCCCCCTTCCTACCTGATACCTTAAGGCGCAATTCACACATAAAGCGAACGCGTGTCGGGCGTGGGTCAGGACGGGTCACGACGTCCTGACCCGCGCCCGCTTTATGTATGAAAGTGTCGCATGATTTGAAGTTGATCGTACTTTGTTCTAAATATACGTATCGCAAGAATTAAGGTCATCACACACTATAACGGTACTGCAACGGCACAGCTGCAGCACGGCGCCGCCCGCCTGAAATTGAGGCTACCGCTAGCCGCCAGCGAGCTTTTAACCACGCGTCGCCCGCGAGGTGCAAGCTCACAGTCCGCGTCGTCCGCGAGGTGCAAGCTTATTTAATCGTCTTCATGTGCGATACGACGCGAAGTTTTTTCGCTGGCGGCTCGCAGTCGAGTCGAGTTGTATGGTTGCAGCTAGCGCGCTTACTGCCCGCCGTTTGCTTTTTCATATTGACATTATGAAATACGTTTTAATGCTCAGATTTGAATGACAACTTAATTGCTGGGTTGGAGCCGTGCCGTTACCGTGGCGATATAGTGTGTTTATACAACATTGACTCAGTTTCTTGAACAGAACAGACAACCGTTTGGTGTTTTGTAATTACTTACGCGCATCGAACTGAGGAAGTCTTTAGGTGCAATCTCTTGGTAGTGGTCACCAGGCAGTAATTAAGATAGTCGGGCAAAAAAAGTGCAAAAAATTCAAATCTTATTTACTTAAGAATAGCCAATAGTGAATTATTATCTACTAGCAGCGCCCCGCGGTTTCATCCGCGTAAGGCCCGATCCTGTGCCAATATCGGGATAAAAAGTAGCCTATGCGTTAATCCAGGTCTCCAGCTATCTACATACCAAGTTTCATCGCAATCGGTTCAGTGGTTTTTGCGTGAAAGAGTAACAAACATCCATCCATCCATCCATCTATCCATCCACCCATCTATCCATCCAACCATCTAAACTTTCACATTTATAATATTAGTGGCATTGACAGAATTTGGAACCTTCATTTAAACTTTCTCCTTTCGTTAGCATAAGCAGCAACAAGCAATACTATGATTACAAAACACATAACGTAGACACTTAATAAATTGTTCATACCAGCAGTATGAAACAATAAAACCGCAAACCGAAATGGCATCCTCGCCTTATTTCCCCAAACGAATCATTGGACTGTGATTGGAAATCGGCTGGACTGTGGTCGGATGTTATTTGCGCGCAATTACCAATCCGTGTGTATTGGCTTGTGAATTGTGGCTTTAAATGGTAGTAAGGGAGTCTCCCACCGTATTCAATTTTGACATTTAAAATTTTTCCCGTGATAAATCCGCACGATGGTATCAATAAAAAAAAACCAGCCAAGTGCGAGTCGGACTCGCGCACCGAGGGTTCCGTAAAATATTTTCATTATATGATGTAAATAAAAATACTGTATATACTGTAAGACGTTGCTTTGTACCAAATTTCAAGACTGAGTTCACGGGAAATACCCTGTAGGTTTTGATTCCCTTGCGAGTGTCGAAAATTTGCGGAAATTTGCGGCATAAACAGCTATATCTTTTGATTGCGTTGGCTTAGAAGTTTTATTTTTTCACAGCTCCAAGGGACAGTAGACCTGAGTATTTGATATAAATTCCAGCTTGATACCACCACGCGTTCCTGAGAAAAAGGGACAGACAGACAGACGGACGGACAACAAAGTGATCCTATAAGGGCTCCGTTTTTTTCTTTCGAGGTACGGAACCCTAAAAACTGGTAAATAAAAAAATCGTATCAATTTCTTTAATCAAATACAATACCTATCGCAAAGCTAAAGTACCAATGCCAAATGAACTCTTCTATTCCTCATAGGGCATATACATCTACCTACTACAGTTGTGTTGGCTGGGAGAGCCTACCTAAAATACCTACCCTTGAGAAAGGGTTGAAGAGTTCCGAGTGAGTTGGCAGCAACCAACAATTAGTTTCTCAAGCTACGGTTTTATAAAATTCTCGAGATTGTAAAAAAGAAAACGGAGTTTTGCACTTGAATGTACAATAGCACAGATATTGGGAATTTTATAAATAAATGAGGCGTATTCAAATTATTATGTTATTTAACACGATGATGAATTAATAATAGGATGATTACGGAAATACGGTATTTGTTTTATTGATTTTTATTTTAAGAATAACTGACTTGAGTGTTATAAATTCAGTTACAAAAAAAAGATGTTTTTATTCCTAGTCAAACACTGAAATAGCGAAAAGAGTGCTGGAAATGTGACCTGAGGAAATGCAGAAGAACTTTTTAACCTTGTCCTTAAATTATTACTTCGGCTAGCGAGCTCGCCTTTATAGAGAATTGTATAAAATACCTTAGCAGTAATACAAAAAAAATACATACAGCCGAACAATGAACCTCCTCCTTTTTTAAGTCGGTTAAAACTGGTCCTACATCATGTGATTATTACGGGCAAATGAATGGTGTGAATTTTGAGAAATGGGCAACTAAGATGGCGTAGCTTTGACAATCACGTAATATCTTTAGAAGAACATTAACATGACTTTAAATTTCCAAATTTCCTTTCTTCGTTTTTCCAGGTCCTGTAAATTCGGAGCAAATAGGCTGTGACAGACGAACAGAAAGACGCATGAGTGATCCTATAAGGGTTTAATTTTTTCATTCGGATGTACGGAACCCTAAAAACTGTTTATAACTAATACTAATAATTGAAATTCTCATTTATATACCTACACACAATCAAATCAAGAGGTATATTTACTAACAAATATTTATATAACATATAATAATAATGAATTTATTAAAAGATAAATATAATAATTGAATCCAGTGATAAAAAACATGCCACCTCGCTTTTATGCGCAGTCGGATAAACACCAAAATAAGGACACATCGGTTTGCTTACAAAATAGTATGTGACGGTACATGGCGAAACAAAAATATGGAAAATGAAGACCCTTCTACCTCACGATGTCGACGACCGAGGGCGTGCACCACTCACTGAGCCAGTCAGCCTGTGACCACGGCCAGTGCAACCTGGTCGAAACGTCAGGCAATTCAAGGGTATGAAATACCTAGTTTATAAGTTAGAAACCATAGTTTATAAGTTAGAATAATAATCAAGCTTTGAGTTCAATATGAGATTACCGATATTATAATAGATATCGAATGTTTCATTTTGCCGCTGAAATGGAAACTCTAAAATCAATTTAACCCGATAATAATGACTCTGCATCCAATATGGCTGCTGTCCAAACGCAGTCAGTTGACGATATATATGTATGATGTATAATATATGGAAGATGTTCCATATTTGCGCGAATAGCTTACATAATATATTACGATTTAGTTAGTTGCTGAAGCCGAAATATTGTCTTACTAGATTTTGTCCGCAGGTTTCAAATTAATTATGGGTTAAGTATTAATTATTATTTATTTTGTAGAAACACTAGTATTTGTTTATAGTATTCGATATATATTTTGTGAAGTCCTTCTTCTATTTACAGTCATATTCAGTGTATAAACAACAATTAAATCTGCGTTTCCAGTTACCGGAGTTCATTTTTGATACTTCAAATTTCAATGTTGCAAACCTGTGTACTAACTTTGTTGAAACTGGGTTTTATCAGAGTGAGGGAGAAACGGCAAAATAGAGGGCATAAAAAGTGGGGCACTACCGCTTCTCCAACACAATTAGCCAGAAGCGGCAACGACTAATACAATCAAAGTAGCTTAATATAAGGTTTACCATATGAAATAAGTTTGTAGGAGAAAAATAACGGACTTTAAAATAGTACCTGTGAGGAACTGCATTTAATTTCAGATTACAGAAAGTCTTGCAAACAAACAATCAACTATATAACTATCGATGTCCTAGTTGAACACACAGTACTAGATCAAAAAGCTATTTAACTATCCAGCAGTTTGATTAGGGACACTGAATAGCATACGTTATTTTCGCTAGAGAGGCGATACCGACAGTATCAGTATCAGAGTAAAGTCTCGGTTCAAATGAGAACATTGTAGTTGGTTTTCCTGGTCCTATCTAGCGAAGAAATCTATTAGGGTGTGGTAATTTATTTCACTATTGAGACAACATAGCTGTATATGTTTATTACGTAAATTGAATCAGAGGTCAGTCATCTTCATCCTGTATATTTGTATAAGAACTTTGCGGTTCTTAATTTCCCTTAAGTCCCTCCTATTCTGGGGAAGGGCGGTGTCGTTTCACACCGGTTAACTAAAAATATTGATACTTAACGGGCTTTCCGTTAGGTTTTTTATTATGGTATAGGGGGTAAACGAGCAGACGGGTCATCTGGTGGTAAATGACTACCGCCGCCCATAGTGCCCACCTGCAACTCGAGAGTCACAAGTGCGTTGCCGGCCTTTAAGGTGGGAGCCGGGGAAGAGGAGGAGAAGGAAGGGTTAGGGCCTAAGGTCCTAAAAATCTCATTCACACAGCGAAAAACAATGCAAACATTGCTTCACTACCGATTTTCTGTGAGGCTGTGCCGAGCCCTATGCACGGGGCATACTTGCCGAAGCATGGCTCACTCACGAATAAAATGTGAATGAAATGTTAGTAGTTACTCGTAAGTGGAAATAGAAGTAATACGCACTTCACACTTTATTCTCCGATAGAAGTTAGAAGAGGAGAGAGAAAATATAACGATTAAATCGAAGTTCTTCTAACCCTTTTTAGTATGATAGTATTCCTATAAAAAAAAAATACAGAAAGACTAGTTCATTAGTAACTTGGTTTAGCAACTATAAGTACGTTTTTTATTTTGTTATTAAACATCTTACATTTTCACTTAACTGTGGTTTGTGAAATAATAGTTTGCCTTTCTATATATTATGTATTAGCATATTTAATCTCCATGAATCCACATGTATATTTTAGTACCTTATTACATGTAAATGCCATTTAATTTATTCTAAATAAGCCAAGTGTAAATTGTTTAAGACTTAGCTCGTTAAGTCAGTTACTTGTTTCTCTAATATGTGCACGAGCTATTTTAAAATAGTTAAATGTATATTTATCTGTATGAAATCTTTTAATAAATACTCATCATTACTGAGATATCGATGAACATACGAATATAGAAAACAAAACATACGCGACATTCATAGTCCCAACTTTTTTGATGTCAGTAACAAAAATAAATTATGCGTGGCTCAAAAAATATAAACCGCATACTATTTGATTACAATAATAAAAATAAAATGATTTGGTCAGACAATATTAACAAACATACACATTTCTACAGATAAAAGTATAGGACATTTAATCTTTACATTTAAATATCTTGGAATAAATATTATATAAATTAAGGTACTGTTTATATTTGCATTAAAGACATTAACAAAAAGGCTGGCACTGGTAAATAATATACCTATTTATAAATAAAAAAATTTACTTACGTTGTGAGACCAATATGAGAAATCGAAGTTGAAGCTTTTTGCGCCATCTTTGTTGCCCGGTGGGGCTTTTGGGTTTGTTATCACTGAAACAAAAAGACGAATTATTATGAATTTTTTTATAAAAAAATTCATTTTGTAAGCGGGCCTTAAAGACTCGTACATTTTCAGTCCTACCAAGATACGCCAACTTGGCACTACAATGGCCAAAGATAGCGCCGAACAAAAGCAGTGCCTTACTGAAACCTCAGTTCTGTAGTCACTTACATTAGCAGGACTGCTTGAGGACAGAATACAGTCTACGCTAGACGTAGCTTAAAACATCTACATTTATAAGAGCCAACAAAGAAACTTTCCGTTATATCTTAGAAAACATAATTAATTAATATAATTAATTTAAGCTTCTAAGAAACAGAAATTTATTGAGCATTCACCGATTTCTTTATTTATTGTGCAATAATACGGTGTATTTTGAAATGTTAACCGTCTTCCAGAATTAAGTTTTAAACAATTCAAAAAATAATTTTATAAATATCAGAAAGACTTGGAAGTACTTAACGTCATAGATTTTCTAACAAAGATCTATGTAGTTAAATTCTGGCAACAACCTCAAAGAAACTACTTGAATATGGCATCTCATTATACAATTCTGTCTCGATCGCAGACAATCCACTCAAAGAGTTCAAGCAGGACTTTGTATGAATGTTAGACGACGAGGCGTCGCGACGTATCGACCGACGCTGACGGCGCCACCTACTTCATTCTCTGCAAGGATGTGTCTACACTATCGCAAAACAACACTTTGACTTTGAATTAACTTCCAAAGGTAAATTTATATCGATCTTGTACTCTTTGCCGCAGTTTCATTGGATGCTTTCAATTAAAGGTTCTATCTGTTTGCAAAGGAATCGTGTCATGTATTTTTTTAAGCATAGCTACAAAGTTGAGGTCAAATATAACATTAGTGTTCGCTATGTTTGCCAAAAACTAGGCAAACAAAGAATGGGTTGTTTAATGAAAATACAAAATGACTTTTGCAATTAAAGTCTTATCTATACAATTATTTAAAACTGGTATGATTACATTAATGAGAATTAACGCGACGCAGACATCATTGCATCTTTTTTCTAACCACTCTGTGACCACGAACTATTCACATCGGTCATTTCAAGGTTTCGAAGCTGTCAGTTCGACAGAACGTATACAACTTTTTTCTTATACCATAAGTATATTTTTATGTAATAGGCACAAAAGAGACGTATGTTTCAAATTAGAAAATTATCGTATCTACGGCAAAGGTCACTTCAATTCTCCCGAGCAATTAAACCGAGGGTTCTTCCAAGCTCACTTACGCCTAAGTTAAGTAATATCGTCAAACGCTGTCTAAGGAAGATAAATTCTAGGCTTAAACTTGACACTATCTGTTTTCGAGACTTTAAATTTAGACCCCTCTCAGTAGACAGAGTAAGAACCTGACTTTGAACATCTTAAGCCTCTTACTTAAACGATAAAACTTTATATAGATTCCAATGGTTAGGCTTCTCATTTCTTTTTCTTTTCTTTTTTAAATTTAATTTTTTTCATTAGGAATTACTCCTGTGTCGCGGGGGACTTTACAAACATAGAAACAACGGACACAAAGAACACCCAGACTCAGGTGGGAATCGAACCCACGACCTATAAGCATAGCGGTCAAGGTCACTAACCACTAGGCCAACAGGCCAGTCATTTCAATTTGATTAGCATCTACTGCTGACATCTCTTAACGTACGTGCTCTATATAATCGCTACCTTCGATAAACGTATAAGTATGTGTTTCGCCGGTTTAAAGAAGCTCTGATTTGAACAAAAATGTATGTATGTATGACACAGCTAGGCTCCTCTTAAACATTCATCAGATCTTCCATACACCCCGCGGGTTACCGGTGCTTGTTACATGGCCATTTTTAGTATACTGCCGATCTGGACAGTATACGTCTTTCGAGGCCTACCCGTAGCGACTCGCCCACTCACACGAGCCATAAAAACTCGTTCAGACATTTGCTTTTCGTTCATCGAAATGAAAACTTCTTTAGGCACGTTGTGCACTTTTGCTATGGAGCAAAAGTACTGTACTCGCACCGTCACGCTAATAATACATATATAGATATATAGATCCACTAGAGGGCGCTAATCTAAACATTGAGGTCTGTCAGCTCCTTATTAATTAATCTTTAAAAATATTATTAGTTCAATAAAGTACTTATTGATTGCGCAATTCATATGGTAAAATAAATAAAAACATAATTGTAATTAAGGTGAACATTTATAACGCCTATAGTGCTCAATGGCGAAAACCTTTATTCAAAATTTCGTCCGAACGTACGTCAGTTTGATGGATGTCACTAGTAGATGGCATAACTTTCTTCAAAAATTAACACTTCTGATCGGCAACTCACAATTACTTATTAACAAGTTTTGAAGTGAAATCTTCTTTAGGCACGTTGGGCACTTTTGGTATGGGGAAAAAGCACTGAACTCGCGTGACCATCACCCTCAGATGACAGATGTGTCAGTTATGTTTTTTTACTTCTGATGCAATCCTACGACTGACAGTTTTTTTTTCAATACTTGTCACTACATCTTCTTTCGACAAAAATGTTATGAGCATTACCTCCTTTAGAAAGTTATTATTCATACATTATATGAATGACCATTCTTAAAGAGATAATGCCAAACGGTTTATAAACTTATAACTATATGCATCTTTGCATATTATGTATTTATGCATAATAGTAGATGCCCAGAGGTCCAACGTAATTCATTAAATTCATTTGTTTTTTACCTGTAAAAGTAAAACTCGTCAGTAATAAAATAAAATAAAATTGGTTGACAAGCTGAAGAGAAAAAAGTGTTTTATCTTTACCTATAAATAAAAATGTTCTAATCTCTTCAAAAATCTAATCAAATATTGTAACTATCAAAGCGACACGTCTGTTTGCAATTTTCATCTTATTCACTAGTCTTGTGTCTTATCTCTTTAATCATTTATCTCTCCCTAGCTTCTTCCTACACAGCTCCCGTAAACATAAACCTGAATCATAAAATGAAATAGGTGGATGACTCAGGCCAACTATAAACTCGCTCTCCTGCACTCGGCCTTGTTTTATGAGTCATAGCTGCATCACTGCACCGACACGTGTCGGTGTTTGGTAGTATTCCCCAGTATGTGCAATCAAACTGAGCAATATCTTTCCTGCACTAAGTTTCAAGCGTATTTTACAGGAACGTGGTACAAATAAAGTAAGAATAAATCAATTAGGAATTCTCTGAGGAATTAATAACAGAACTTTTGTGGTACAGTCTTCCACAGCTACAGTATTGCATTAAGAGCGTTTATCAATTGTTGTGTTGTGAATTTGAGCTTAGACCTATCTTTTCAGGCGGCCAAGGTCTGCAGGGGTTCTGGGAGGCTTCCTTCTTAGGGTATTCCGGGTCCCTTGCAGTAGACCCACTTGTGACGGAACACCGTGTCGTTTTAGTCGGTTCGATTCCGACATGGCACTTCACCGTTAGCTCCGGTGAGGTGATGACCCGTGGGGGTTTCCACACGATAAAAAAGACCTTATTATCCTTACTCTATGGAAGTTTTTAAATGGATTTTGGCTTTTGTAACTAAGTCAACATTATTTAACAATAAAATTAAATTAAACAAAATCGATTAAATAAGGCTAAACGCTCTAAATATTTGTGGAAATTGTAGCATGTCGCGTGACATAATAGACTTAGTCTAGTGAGTTTTTTTAAACATAAGTATTTCTAGTGTATGTAAATGAGAAAATGATATTCTACGGTACTGGGTGGCTCAAATTCATTCAGATATCAAGATTGCACTCGAACCGCCACGCAAATGTTTAGAGCAGTAGGTACTAACAGTAATTAGAGCTTTTAATAATCCCTAAAAGCTAAACTGTTCTGAGTATATCTGTGGTTTGTATAGGTTCTAAATATTATTTTATTGAAAGCTACTCTTTAATCAGAATGCAAAGATTCTTCTCTTCTTTTCTAATAAATTAAGAAGCCTATTTCATTCTCCAGTCATTTCTAACTTCTTAGACAACTTTCATTACGACCTGTCTAATTATAAAAACGTTAGTAACGGCTCCTGCAGCATTAAAGTCTGGAAGAGATCGCCGTGAGCGATAAGACCGCCAATTGTTATGCCTGAATGTTTAAATTGTTTTGGATTGTATCTCACTTAAAAGGTGTGCAATAAAGAGATAAATAAATAAAGTAGGTTACTCTAAAACTAGTGGCTAGATGTTAAGCACAAATAACACAACATTACTATCTTAACTTCAGAGTAAGCTGGAACATTGCTACATTGACACTTTGCAGTTTATTATTGTCTGACCTCCGCTGTGAGTAATCAAATAGAGAGCTGTGTGAACTCATTGTTTCGTTCTAGGATACATTTTTCAGAGCGTAAAATAAATGGTGTATTTTGAAAATTGTTTCCTCTGCAACGTTTGCTTTCTAATTGAAAGAGCTAGAAATTATATCAGGAACATTTATTAGCAACGTGGAGACTAAAAGCTAGACATTGTGTTCGTGTTAACGTGTATGGAAGAAAATTAATTACTTGTTACTATAAGCTTGTAATAAAACAAATTTATCTTCAAGATTTATCCAGGATAAATCTCAATTAAAGAAATTCTGCTTACCGACTTAAACAGAGCCCTGAGGCCCTGAAGAATATTTTACAAGATTGGTTTTTGGATATTGTATATTCAATATGTTTGTAGACTTTAGCGGTTTATAACAGTAGAGGAACATATATCTTTCTGTAAATGTTTCTTCATATACTGGCAGTCAAATTTTATTAGATTCTATACTTTTTAACTCAAACGCATCTTGTTGTGCGCACATGAGACTACGAAACAAAACATAATCAAAATCATTTAACATTTATTTACTAAAAGAATGACCAATCTGAAAAAAAGAACAGTCTGGACTTTCCAAATCAGCAGCAAATTACATAGTTTGAAGGATTTACACGAAATAAAATTCAGCAAATATAAAATTCTTGAGTTAGTGGACTGGACTTAGCAAACAAAAAATGGTATATCGCTGATTTTATTTGGAACGAAAGTAATAAAAATCTTAAATTATGTGAATGTCGTCATAATACTGTAAACATACGAATATTTAGGGCGGATATCAGACGCTCCGTTTGCCGTTGCTTGGGAGAGAGCGTGCGACTAAGACATTTTTTTTTTTTTTAAAACTGATTTGGCATCGAACACATCATGTAGTCAGTTAAACTCCTGTCCATCCAAAGGTTACCCTTTTTTGTTATTCCGACATATCTTCATACCTTCTATTTATCTATTATTACCATTATGCTCCGGTGAGGTGATGACCCGAGAATCCAAAGGTTCCTTGGAAGTTCTTACTTTTTTGTGACTGTGCATTTTATGTACACAATAGCTGTTTCTGTAATACTTACTTAAAGACAGAAACTGTGCTCCACTGTTGCATACACGTTAAATTTCTGTGGTAATTACTCCGATTCTATGGTCCGTAGCGTGATATTATGCAGTTAATAATATTTCTCAGTAAACGAACTATGTAACGAAAATGATTTTTAAAATAATAACCTAAGATAACGCTTAAAAAAAACGCTGCGACGTAAGTGTGAAGTATTTAATACTTTAAATCGAATTGAGAAGCGCAAAAATCTATAGTGTACATCTTTGTGACGGCTGCTGTACTAAATAGTCAGATATACATATAAAGCTTTTTAATGTTCAGTCAGCCATCTTGTAAGCAAGCCTGACTTCCGCGATCGAACTGTTCGCCGTGTTCAACGTAGCCAAGGCCGCTGTGAGAGCGACAGCCTTTGTTATATGTGAAAGTAAAGCGTTGGACGACGGCGACGTTTGTGTTATTGTTAGATACTTTTATCACTTCATAGTTGTTTTTATTATAAGTAGACTACTATAGATAGACTTCTTCACGACTCGGACGCTAACTAATATATAATAAAATATTCAAACTGAAAATAGATAGTAATATAGGTAAATAAGATGACTATTTATTATTTGAGCGCAATTAATGGCAAAAATTACTGCACGGATGGCGCAATGGTTTCAGTGGTAACTACGCCGCGCCGAGTGTTATGGGTTCAAACCCCACACAGGACCAAAATTTGTGTGATCCAGTTATTGTCCCGAGTCTGGGTGTTCTATGTGCCCGTTGTTTGAATGTTAGCGAAGCCCCCCGCGACACACGAATATTCCTAATGCGGGAGTTGTCTTTTGAAAAGTAAAAATGTGTAAAAATAAATGGAAAAATGCTCAAACGATGAAGGGGTTAATACTTTTATAGAAACTAATATATTATCTAACTTTTAAAAACCTACTTTGTGTTTTTATAAGTATTACTGCGGCGAAACAGTGCACGTCTATCATAACAATAATTTCATTCTATTTTAGGATAGGAAAGTATGGCCAGTACTCTATAGAACTTATTAATAAAAACATTATTTCCTTATCATAAGTTAACAAATTTCATGAAAATGCTGAAATAACGCCCAAAACGGGGTAAACCACGGAGCAGGGTAAACCGTCTCCGTTCTAACGTAAGTAGTATGTATACTTAAATAAATGTATGTTAATTTAACTTGTTACAATAATACAAGGATAAAATAAGCCGCGTAACTCATAATTTAAAATGTAATATACAAATCATCTCAACCATGTCAGTGAACTGTTCAAACAAAAAATCTAAAAAAAAGTAATAAAAGCTCACAAAACTGCCAATAATTGGTTGTACCATTTCATTTTATGACTTTAGCTCCCACAACAATCCGCACGTTTCATTACACCAATGAAAAATGGTTATAAAAGCGAATGAGCCGACAAACAATGCAGGGTCAAGGTACGACTTTCCAGCATGGGGTAACGAAGTGACGGAACAATGAAGTGGAAAATTAGATAAAGGACCTTTCAAAAAATTTTTATACACAAATTTTGCATATACAGCGTAACCCCATAATCCGGCGAAAATACGATATTTAAGACTTAAGAGATCGCATTCAAATATTTAAAAATACTTTTTTTGTTACTTTTCATGTCAATGTTTTTCAGGTGACTGTCAAAGTTCAACTACTTAGCAAAGGCTTAGCTACTTGAAAACGGGCGGTTACATATCGACATTGGCAGATAGCGATCTTACCACGGTATTGTTTATTTTTATATATTATTGGTTTTACTTTTCACAAAGCAACCTATTGTTGCGGTGACGTTGTGTTGATCTATAATTGTTTAACGTTTTCAAACCCTTTTTAAAGAATTTGATTAAATAGGCTTCGCACGGCTAGAGACATCTTTAACAATCATCATCATATTTCAATCAATTTACACAAGACCTTAACAAATTATACACCTAAACCTTCCTCATGAATCACTCTGTCTATTGATGAAAACCACATGAAAATCCGATCAATAATTTTTCAGTTTATCGCGAACAGGCAGACAGACGCGGCGGGGGACTTCTTTGCATAGTATAAAACAAAGTCGCTTTTGAACTACGCAACGGATTTTCATTCGGTTTACACCAATAGATAGAGCGATTCAAGAGGAAGGTTTATACGTATAGTTTAATATTAATTTGTATAATCACTAGCAACCCGCCCCGGCTTCGCACGGGTACAAATTATATACCAAAACCTTCCTCATGAATCACTCTGTTTATTAGTGAAAACCGTATGAAAATCCGTTCAGTAGTTTTTCAGTTTATCGCGAACAGACAGACAGACAGACAGACGCGGCGGGGGACTTTGTTTTATAATATGTAGTGATATGACGATAATTGTTCACCACATTAGTATCTGCATTACACCCGTGCGAAGCTGGGGCGGGTCGCTAGTTGTTTTATAATATCTAGCGAAGATATTGGACTTTGACTTGAAACCGGTTTCTTTTTATTAATAGATACTTACAGAATTATGTTAGGGATCCAAGAGGATAGAGTAAGTAACTCACAAGTGACGGCGTTGGTAATGTTATATAATTATAGTGTTTATAGCACCGGTACCTTCAGGCTACCGTTAGGCCGGTAGTATGCTTGTTTAATAAATTAGATGTTCAAAAAAACCTTTCAGTCGGTGGAAATTTGTATGTACTTGTACCTTACTGGTAGTAACTAGTAAGTAATAGAATAGTGTTTTCATCCCACTAATATTATAAATGTGAAAGTTTGGATGGATGGATGTTTGTTACTCTTTCACGTAAAAACCACAGAACCGATGGCGATGAAACTTGGTATGTAGATAGCTGGAGATCTGGATTAACGCATAGGCTTTTTATCCCGATATTCCAATGGAATACCGGGACTTACGCGGGTGAAACCGATTAGATAGATTATTAGATGGATATAAATATGGCCTCTAAATACTTTGCATTATAAGACTTTCACACGATTCTGTTGATTACTGTGTCAAGTTTTAAGCTCCAATAATCATAACTAATAAAGTCTCTAACGAGTTTTAAAAAAGTCGGTTGTTAAAAATCAAACAAATCAATCATTCGTTTAAGAAATAAAATATTATATTGCTTTTTAACACGTTCTACATATTTGATTGGCATTATTATGCATTTTAAGTTATGAAGTGTATAATACAATTAATATTTGTAATACATTTGATAATATAGAAGTCATTTCTGGTTCTTTCCATACTCAACTGCCAATTTACAGAAATGTAAACTAAATAAGACTTTTTTACTACGTTTTGTCAAACATGGACACGAGAGGCTTGATGTTAGGCACTTGACTCTAAATTAAATTGTACGATACAATATTACACAATAAGCCAGTATAACCATTAAGTAAATAAAGTGCCGATTAATATTGGTCTTCGGGGCCCTCACTCCCTGAGATATATTACTACTTAAAAAAGTCTCAAATATCGCGAATGGAGGCAAGTCATAACTGGAATAATTAATGTCTTTATGTAAAAGAATTATATTATTATTTTGTCTGGCCTGTTGGTGTAGTGTTTAGTGCTCCCGACTGCTGAGGCAGAGGTCGTGGGTTCGATTCCCATCCAAAATAAATAATTGTGTGATGAGCAAGATCATTTGTCGATCGATAAATAAATAACTAGCAGTTCCCGCGCGGCTTCGCTCGCGTGTATTTATGTATTTTGCGCGGAACCCTAATTCTTTTTCCAAAATAAAAGTAGCCTAAATTACTCCTTATAACTCCAGCTTGGCGGTCAATATACCTGGCAGGGGATGTACGGTGTTTGTTCGAAATGTTGCAAGGACACGATGTTAACAGTTACAATTATTAAAACAAAAAGATATTGATGTCAATTCTGTTGTATTACTCTCTTGACTATAATTGACTAAATTTTCTTCATACAAAATGTAAACCTTGTAAAGTTTGAAACAAGGTCTTATTTCAAATTTAAACAAGTAGGTAACATATGTCGCTATCGAAATAAGCAGTTTATTTGTCGACTAAAGTCTGACACGTTTAAATAAACTTGAATACCACGTAGCGAGGGCCGCTATCCGTAGAATGCCATCTCTTTTGCTCCGTGTTTTTAGTAAGCGTCTTCGTAGGTGTCGATTAAATTAACGTCATCTTAGTTCGTTTTGAACAAGTTTTTATACGGCAATTTTACGGCATTTGAATAAATGGGGACTCTCGCTGCGTGGAAATAAAGTTGAGTATATGTTGACAGGTTTTAGTGAAATTTAGTGGCGATGAGAAATAAATGCCAGTAACAAATAGACCTTGTTACGAAGAAGACAAGGTTGATTTCATATGAAGAAATTAAGTCAGGTTTTAGTTTAGTCGAGTGTACAATAGAATCGGGACCATTGATCCCTTAATATATAATACTTACACACTACATGCCTTTATGAAAATCATTATTTTAAATGTCTAAATGATGAACAAAAAAAATCTGTTGTAGCTCATACCGGATCTCGAAAATTATTTGAAGAAAAAGAATAAAGCAATATTTCAGACGTAATTGTGTTGTTATCTGTGTTACTCACAAAAATTCCGTTTGTCCTACATCACAAGTTTCTTTGTTCTCAGCATAAAAAATATTCACTTTAAGCACCGAATAATTGTTTTAATGGCTCAAAACATAGAAAAATTTACATCTTTTTTTTTTGCCATAAACATTTTTAATGATTGGCGACATGTTGTTTAATGAGATGACACGGTTTTGATATGGCATTGAGTAAACGGACTTTGTGAAAATACAAAATACGCCATCACCACAAAAAATTGTGTACGGTGGTCCGTCATGGTCAATACTCACCATAAAAAGAATACGGCTCTTATAAACATTGACATCCTTTCAAAATCGTATCTTACTTTCTCCCATTCACAATCATATTTCAACAATCTTTAAAATACGTGTATAATAAGCGAAGTAAAAACACTGATATAATATTACCAAAAAGAAAAAATTTACTAACCTATTATCGACATTGCCGTTATAATCAAGAAACAATATATTGACTTAACTCGATAAAAATATCTGCAAATGATTATTATGCTAAGATATTGATATTAAAATCAAAACCTCAGGAAAGGAAACTAGTTTATATCTTGCACTGCCACACTCTTCCTATAGCTTTTTAGGCTTGGACGCAAAAAGATTAGGTGTTATAAGTTTAACGTGTCTCTCTGTGGTATCATAGCTCCTAAACTGATGGACCGATTTTGATTTTTATTTTGTTTAGAAGGTGACTTGAACGAGTGTTCTTAGCTATAATTCAAGAAAATCTGTTCAGCCGTTCGAAGAGCATTAACAGCATCATCTTTCATTTGGGAGTATTTTTAATTTATACTTGTAGATAGGGTTGGCAAGTTGGTGTTGCAAATACAATGGTCACTACGTAACATGAGACCGTATGATTGCTTTCAAGCTTAGTGGTTTAAAATATCCATAGTTGAATAATGTATGTACCGTGTTCATGATACTGAAGAAATGACCTTGATCAATATTCAACCTAAATACTCACTTCAGCATAAATTCTGAACAGAAGTACTTGCTTGCGTGTGCTTGTACACGCTTAACGTAACATGTTATAGTGATGTGAATTGTAGGTATATGGTATGATTTTCAATCGTTGTAATACGGTTTTAAAATTAAATGACTCGTTATTTAGACTCATAACAGTGGTACAGATTCAAACATACATATAGAAGGCTAATCCTTTAGAATTTTACGACATGAAGACTCATGAAGTTCAAATCAAATACTCAATCAATGAAATCCACAATCTATATTTCCATTAGTTAGCTCGAGTGCGCTATTATATCTCGAATTCTACACGCGATCATCTTTTAAGTGTCTTACAAGTGTGAGTCTTTAAAATATATCTCACTTTACTTTATGGAAGAAAGGCATAACCTATGTAATAAGCAGATAGAAGCTAGTGTGTACTCTATCACTGACTGTATTTATTCAGAACAAAATTAGTAAAACTTTTTCATCATTGAAGTTACGCGTGCGGGTATTGTTTAGGTGAGTTTACACTTTTTTTGATAAAATTTTGTAGTAATCTGAGGAGGTTGAACTTTTTATTCTGTTTGCGGGACCTATGTAAATGTGTAAGGACAAAACAACTAAATATTGTGTTTTACTTTGGACGTAAGATATCTATAGATAGGAGGACAGTTGATAAGAGCTTCCCTGAAAGGATGCCGGCGAGGATAGAAGTAAAGATCAGAGACCAACAACACGTTTTTTTTTAAGTATTTACTGGAATTAGCATTAAAAACTCCTCCGGCACTCCTTAATTTCCTTATTTACAATAGGTGAAAATGTAAAACATTAGGCAGTTTGACATGAATAAAAAAAATTCAATAGATATAGATAACGCACAGGCTAAATAAAGTACTGGACCAAAAATAATTTATAAACAAAGACTGATCGCTAATAATGCTTTTGGAAAACTCATCTCTTAAGATTTCACTTTTTTAAAACAAATAAAAGATATACTTCTGTAAATTCAAAACCAGCCGGAAAAAAAACACGACAAGGATTTCATTGTGATAAAACAAAAACTCGTGTTACACATTACAATTTTATTTGTTTAGAACAATATGAACTACACTAATCACTATTAGTCCAAGATCCAAGGGCCGCCAGACGTCACGTATTTTCTGACGAACGAAATGTGGACGATTGAGTAGTGTTAGTATGTACTATAATCGCATGCCTACCTGCTAGTTTGGTTAGACGGCCAATTTCCAGGTATCAGGTAATCAAGGCACATAAAAACATTACTTACCTCACGTAAATTCTCAAAGCTGATTTTCACGTCTATTTTAGACAATATCGTTAAAAATAAGTCGACAATACTCCCAGACACTTTCCGTCCGCCGTATTGTTTAACAGACGCTTTAAACCTCCCAAAATAATTGCTTAACTTCACGTAAATTCTGATGCTCCATTTTTATATATGTTCGCCAGACAACTATTTTAAAACCTTTTACAAGAAGCCAGATCGACGATCCAAGGGGCCAATCATCCCCTAAACTCAATTTTAATTCCTCAGTGGGTAGGAGTGCAAGAGCATTATCCACGCGCATGAGACTGAGTGAGACTCTGGGATCTTGCTCTATATAGCAGCTATAGAACCTATAATTTATCTACACAAAGCAGATTCAGTACTTCAATTAAAATAACACACAGATACATTTGTTCAATGCATAAGTCCAACTTGCATTATTTTCAAGTGCAAAAGGAGTCACCGTGAATCGTCTCTAGCAGATGTTAAAGAGATCGTTACAATGTGTGATATGTTATAATTATTATAAACAAAGGTAATTCAAGTAAAACTGAACAAAACTTAACACGAAATGAGATAATACTCATTTGTATATCTGAACCTGTAATCTCTCTCATGGTTCGAAACATGAACGTTCCTGCATAAAATTTAAGACATAGACAAGGTGTGTAATACATTTTCGTCTTTACCTGAGGGAAATACAGGTGGCTACAAATTTATGAGTAGACGTTTTATTTAACAACTTGGTCTAACATCTTCTGGTAAAAGCAATATACAATGTGAAACAAGTTCAACATGGCTGCCGCATTTCAAGTGTTATTCGTAACGAATGCTAACTTAATAAAACTTTATTTTATGACTTTATTTGCGCATGTGTTATCAAATGCTAGACACGTACTGTACGCCCTCGTTCATAAGTATGAAAATATAGTTGGTTAGACATTTATTGAATAATTAATGAAAGGCATCTACAATATCGTCTGCAGAAATACTATTTCTACTTATGAGTTCTGACGTTACGACTAGTAAGGGCCATGAAAATCAGTGTAAGATTCTGCACCTCACTTCGAGAATCTTTGGATCAATTTCTGGTACTCAGGTAGTCGCACTAGATCGATATCAAAACCTCAACCAAACCATTCCATACCAAATACAGTCTTACTTATTAACCCGCGAAAGGCTCGATCCCGTGGAAATTTCGGGATAAAAAGTATCCTATGCATTAATCCAGGTCTCCAGCTATCCAAACCAAGTTTCATCGCAATCAGTTCAGTGGTTTTTGCGTGGAAGAGTAACAAACATCCATTCATCCATCCAAACTTTCACATTTATAATATTAGTAGGATTAGTATAATAAATTTTAACATAATGCCAAAATTATTCCAAGATTTTAAACCATGTATCCTTGTTTTATCCCAATTGTTCAGGTGAATCCAATACAGTTTTACATATTCTTAAACCCAACTTGTCTTCCTCTGTTCTTCAGGTTCACTTGTTGTTTTTTAAATATCTACTCGTACTTCAACTGACATCATTATAATAAAAGAATTAAGTTCGTCAAAATCAAAATATACTACTACTATCTTTTGCCCTAATGACGAAATATTTTAAAAATATGTTTTGAAGCAAATTAGCTTTTGAAATCTCTTATTAGAGCTTTAACGTCTTAAAATAAAATCTTTGTAAATTAAATCGAAATGCCAAACTAGCTTCTGTAAAATAGAATATCCAAATTTTGAGTGTTTTCCTAGATGAAAAAGTAAGTACCATTGGAAGCGACAAGTTGGTTTTCATATTTTTTGTTTTCATATGACAAAAGTAAATCTGAGCTAGTTCTTGCGTTTCTATCGACATTATTGCTAGAGCGAAAACATTAAAGGCATACATACGATTGAGCTTCTAGGATATACGTCTAATCACGTCGTACTAAGTAAAACAATTTCAATCAAACCAAGAAAATGTCAATTTCAGATAATAAAGAATAGTTAATAAAGAAGTATGTAGGTACATACTACGCTGTAGCAATGCTTTTCTATTGGTTTCAGATAATAAAAAAAATAAAGGAGTCTAGCCGAGAAATGTAAAATAAAAAAGACAGAAAGCGTTAACGCCTATTAAATACAAAGAAAGAGAGACAGAGGAAGAGAGAAATATCTATTAAACTTTTATGATAAATGCACGTTATGCGAAAATTAAAAAAAGCAGTATCAATCAAACAGAACCAAAGGTCAGAGATATCAGATATTCATCCAATCAAATCCATTTGACAGTAAATGAAATGAAACCACGCGAATCATTTAGAAGCAGGAAGCGAAATTGTGAATTTACGAGAGGCATCGAGCGGTCGCTGGACAAGGTTTAATGCGTATTATGGGGTTTATGGGTCATTGAAACGCATTGCAGAGAGGGTGGAATCACTCGGTGCGGAATGATTTCCAGATTTCGAACACCTGACCACGAAATTGAAGGTGCGTTAGGGTACAAAAGTGACTCATAGTTTATTTACTGGGGTGAGCGAATCAAAATTTAAGTGACTCACTAATATATTCGCAGGAGTTTTGCAGTTATACAGTTTTTCCGATTCAATATGACAACGAATACTTGCCTGCAAATGTGGATGTTTTAAGAATTCATATAGAATTTTTAAGAGAAACTTCCTTTGATGTAACATGTTTGATTATTTTTTGTCTGGAACTTCGTAGCAAGTTGTGTTTAAATGAGTTTTTAACCAAATTCGTTTCAAAAATCGAAAGGTTATTTGGTTCTTCAACATATGAAATGAAAAGCATTCTTTTTGAACTGATATTTCTTAAGAATCGTTGTGATTTCCTACCTTACCTTTTCAATATACTCCCGATTTCCCCACCTTTTTTTACCAAAGTGCCCGGTTGACGGCAATAGGCTTGACCCTTACTACGTATTAGTACCCTTAGATATTAGTGGGACCAAATTATAGTTGGTACTAATTATTAAAATAAACTAATACAGAAAGTATCGATTATAACTAAAAAGTAAATATATTTAATAGAAAATTATAACATTCAAATGAATTAAAAAAAATCTTAATGTTCTGGATCAAGTGTCTTATTTTAGTTAATTTTTATTCTTGGAAGATTTTTTGTTATGTTCTTTATCTTTTTGCGGGACAGCTCTTTTCAAAATCAAATTCTGATGTATCGGCATTTGTCCTCCATAGTCCAATCCCCATGGTTTCATAGACTTACGGAAATTTTATTGCTTCTGTGTAGACTCCAAAGGCATGTGGGTAGTTACTAGTTGGCACAATGTGGGTGTTTAATAAGTGCCTCTGCCTACGCCATCAGCGTGAGTATGTACACAAGGTAATTTAAAAATGATTTATGTATTTGACGTGATCATACCTCTAAAATATCAATGTCAGTCATTGCGTTTAATCACTAAATAAATAAGTACATAAAGAAGAGCTGTAGCTATCTGCGTTTCGAATATCTTTGTCCGTTGAGTTGGCATGGCAGATACCCTTATATTGTAGCTTTGTACTAGATCGACAATACCCTGGAGAAATTCGCGATGTAGGGTCTAATGGATAATATTGGTTAATCTTCTTAGTAGTGAGTCAATAATCTTATTACTTTAAACGAGCATTAAATGTATGTATTTATTGGAAGTACTTAAATGTGGAAGCTTGTAATTGGCATCTGCTACTACGTATTTCATTTTAATACTGTTTAAGCCGTAAGCATCCCAAATAAAAAAAAAAAAATTAAATAAAATTTATGTATGTATTTATATTACAGGTATCTCGAAAACGGCTGTAACGACTTTAATGAAATTTTGTATACAGAAACAGTTTTGCATTTTAAGTTCAACTGCAGAGTTGTATTTCCTGTAAAAAGGCAATTTTACAAAAAAAAAATATTAAAAAAATGTCAATGAGTTTACAAAAAGCTACCGAGCAAAGCACGGTCTCCCAGGTACTAAATGTACTAATGTTAAAGGTCGATAAAACAAAAAAAATTCAGATCACAATCAGTAAAATAAAACAGCTATTAAAAAACGTCGTTCGCGGCGTATGGGTGTGAAAGCTTTCACAATGTCCACGCTAATGCATATTAATGGTATCTGAGTTTAGTACTTGACTATGACGCACGTATGACGTCATGGCTTGCCCTTTACGAGCCAATGCTTTCACACCCCATTTTGTTGAGACATGACAATGAACTTGAAAGGGATTTGTGATGTTTGATTTTTAAGTGTTGTTAAACTTGTTGTAAACAGACTATGGAACGACAGAAACATATGTAAAAATACATAGATCCAATCGTATACATCGGTCACTTACAAGAAATGTATATAGGAAAAGCTTGGATCTAACCTAATGTGAACACTTGGATATAAGGATACGGTAATAATATTATTAGAGGTCAGAGGAATTATTGTCTGACAGTCTCTGGTACTGGAAGAAAACTATCATCTTAAGATTTCATTCATTTTACAAAAGCTGTGAAGGTAATCTTTAACTGAAACCATAAACTTTTTGTATCATATCTCATCAAGTGAACGCTTAAAACAACATTACGAAAGAAAGACGAAGATACATAAAATATGTACGCAACACGTACTAGTTTAGCACTAACGAGGCGCCCACCTCGTTAGGAGTGAATATTGCAAAGAAATGGGAGTTACTTGAACTGTGACGACTGAATTTAGCTCGGATGCCGAGCTGTTAATAGCCTTAATTGGTGGCGGAGTCCATGACTGACGGAATTTTCATTTGAAGCCGACAAGCCTGGGTAAGTAGATATTATTATATGCCTAGACGATTAGATTAAAAGAAGTAAAGATTGGAATAGAAAATGTCAACAGAAATGAATTTACGGTTAAAAAATATCTGGAATGTAAACAATTGAAAATAATGGTTTTGTAAGTCATTACTTTGAAGTCGGAAGCAGACACGAGTATTATTCTGCTGAATACCTGCATGCAAATAGTTAATTAGATTCAACAATTCGTTATGTATATGTCATGTATGTTTTTATATATTTAAATACACCAAAGTTCAACGTGTTCGATGAACTTTGGTGTATTAAAATCTCAATCCAATCTATTCTAATGTATAAATATATATGTGAAGATTCAATTCAATGACAATAA
Organism: Euplagia quadripunctaria; assembly: GCA_963859945.1. NCBI lineage: Eukaryota > Metazoa > Arthropoda > Insecta > Lepidoptera > Erebidae > Euplagia > Euplagia quadripunctaria. Next base: position 5,758,882 of record OY982572.1, read on the forward strand.
TCTTCTCATATTTTGTTTTATGGCGTGTTATTGTGGTTAGGCTATTAAAACTCCAACTTCAGTAAAGTTCCGGTTTTTATACACAAAAATATGCCTTCCAATAAAGATCTTTAGCAACGTTATGGTTAAAACAAAAGCTTAAATACTAGAAAGTAGAGACTTATTGTATATACATTAAACTTTTATTCGAGTTAAATAGTATTAATTATATACATGATTATGTAGTACCTGGGAAACCGAGCTTCGCTCGGTAGCTTTTGGTAAAGTCGTCTTTTTTTTAATTCTTTTTTTTTGTACAAATCCATTTTTACAGGAAATACAACTATGCATGCTATGATAATAAAGTATCCAAAGAAGTTTTAGAGCTCAAAAGATACAAAACCTGTGCAGTAACAAGAGTCCTAACCGGACACTGCAAACTGAACAAACACATGTTCACCCTAAAGTTGGGCGAGAACACAATATGCAGATTCTGTCAAGAGACAGAAGAAACTGCAATGCATATTCTATGCTCTTGTGGCCCACTAATGCGGCACCGAAGTATTAACCTAGGGTTGCACATCATGCAACCGCAGAAAATACAAACAATCACTGCCGAAAGGATCTGGAGGTTCCTTGAAGCCATAAGTCTGAGCAGTGAACTGTAAAGTAAAAAGTGCGCTACAAAAGACCAGAAATGGTCGAGGTGGCACTAAGCACTTAAACAATAATAATAAAATGCATTTGAACTTAAAATGCAAAACTGTATCTAACTGTATATAAAATTTCGTGAAAATCATTAGAGCCTTTTCCGAGATACCCGAAGTATAAATACATACATAAATAAATACATACATACAAGAATTGTTCGTTTAAAGTAATAAGATAGTTCTTAAATAAATAATAACCAGTAAGAAATTATGTTTTTGAAGTAAGGCGAAAATAAAATGAACTCTATTGGGTTTCAGGCAAAGTCGTATATCAAACAAACTAGTTACATATTAAATTGTGCAAAGGGTGGATAATAAATTTAAAACTTGCTACGGTTAAAGTATGAGCCACTTCACATGTGGCTCGTATTTTCTCTCGACCTTTCTAGAATGTTCTGGAAAATTAATACGTTATAACAAAGGAATTTGATATAGTTTATAACAAAATTAGAGGTTTTTTTTCTCAGAGTACCTACCTAACTACCTACCCTACTATTTTAAAGTTAAATATTTGGAAACCGTAAAACATTGAATACATTTTTGTGGATAAGTTTTGGACCAAATGCGAGGCAGTTAAATGTTTGCCCCCAAGGCCCCAAATATTGCAAATACTAACATTCCGATGTACGAAAATGTGGCTCGGCTATTGGTTTGCTTAAAATAATTGGGTGATATATGTTCCATCAGTTCCGTCGTCCCTATGCGTATACTATAGTATATCCTTAACTAAGCTATTAGGAAAATGCGTCGATAGATTTCTGCTGACATTGCTAACTTGTGGGGTTTCGTTCGCGACCTTCCGTTGATACTTCGTGCACGCATTTAAACACGTATGCGTAATATAAAACTCGAATTCAAAATCCTTTTGTTTTTTAATGTACTTATTTAGAAAAATATTTTAGTGAAACTCTCACAAATTCAACTTAAACAAAAAGTAAAAAGGAACACTTGTTTGAGTAAAACTCTCGGAATTCAACTTCAACAATAATTCTTTAAAAAAAAACCGACTTCAACAACAAAAAACTATTCCATAAAAGACTTATATATGGTTTTCTCATGGATGCTATTGTCAGAACTAGACCAAATTGAAATGGGACCACACGGGAAGCACCGGCTTTCAAATAAAAAAATAATCATCAAAATCGGTTCACCCAGTCGAAAGTTCTGAGGTAACAAACGTAAAAAAAAACAGTCGAATTGAGAACCTCCTCCTTTTTTGAAGTCGGTTAAAAAGCAGTAAGTGTTATCGAGACTCTTATGGCATCAATTTTTCTTGTAACTTTAATGTAACGTAATCTAGAAGATTTTGTGTAGTTTATTTATATTTTGATAACAGCGGAAAGTAACGTAGAAGATGCAAAATGTTTATACATAATAACTACTACCTATAAGAATATTAGTACGGAAGAACTCTTTTAAATTACCAGAATATAGGATTCTGATCATTTGAAAGTGAAAGACTTCTTCCATTTCCATCTTTCCGGTTGCATTAAAATATTTTTATTATATTAAGTTCTTTTAAAGGAGATTAATCTATAATGTTCTCCTAGACTAGACAAGCAGCAATTATTGCTAACTAAAAATTACTACAAATGTTTCTTATTTTCATAAATACAGAGAACAAGTTATTATTTTTATATTTAAGTGATATACTTTTGCAATATACTTCATTTATTAAACACTGTTACGTACGAAAAATCATTAATCTATCAGACTAGTAGTCCATTAAGTTCAACAACATCTTAGGAACTTCTCGGCACAACTGGAGGTTACCCTCTTCAAAGCATATCAATTTTCATTAACCGTTGGTTTTTTCCATTGCTTTTCTCCAACGTTTTCTGGTTTATTGCTAAAGGAGAAGGGAGACGTTTTATTGCAGCATAAAAGTCAATCTTCATTATCTTAGGGGTCGGTGCGGTGGTTAATTTGAAAATGTCTCCAACGTAACTTTTGAAAATTTATAGGGTTAAAAATGTAGAAAATTATCTTTTGTCTATTTATATTTAAAAGAAAAAATGTTCATTGCAAGTATTTTAAATACACAATATAATAATGTATATTATAATCAATACGTTTTGTTGTTCTTTGTAATATTATTTTTAAGAAGTTTATTATCTAAAATACATTATCACTACATACATACGAGGGCTACGGGGATCATCACTGAGCTTGACACGTCCAAGTTGAAATTCAGCAAACCAGCGATAAATTGTGGTTTTGGATGGGGCTTCATCACCAAATGCAGAAAGCATTCGGTCAACACACTGTTTTTGTGTTAAACCGCTGCGAAAGTCATAATAAATCATCGCCCTCGAATTTTCTCGAGGCAATTAAATTTTCTCAACGACTAAACAAGTTTGAGAAGACCTTGTGAGAAGACCGAGAATCTTTTTTTAAATAAATAAATGGTATTCGATTTTTAAAACCAAGGGAGTTTTCAATTAAAAAGATTTTAATATGATAGGAATAGTGGAAATATTCCATTCCCGATACTTTTAGTGCAGCCACGTAGTATAAAACAAAGTCGCTTCCTGCTGTCCGTCTGTCCCTATGTATGCTTAGATTGTTAAAACTACGCAACGGAATTTGATGCAGTTTTTTTTAATAGATAGATTCAAGAGGAAGGTTTATATGTATACTACATGCATAATATAGTAGAGAAACACTGATAACTTTAGAGGTTTCTAATGTGATGTCGTAAATAAATACATTTTTTTTGCGTTTACATTGCAAACGCTGGCTGAACCCTACGAGATGATCAAAATAATGTACCACAGTATTGTACACCTTAAAAAGTTCTACAAAAAGTCCGCGATGGTATATGTCTATCTCTTAGGGATAACCCACAATAACCATTTTTTATCCTTTACTTTTTACAGAAATAATCCATTATTTACGAAGCGATTTTAAACAATACAGCATTAATCCTAATCCAATTAAGTACCTTAAATACATTGTGCATTTAATATAGATCAAAATGGCCCTTTCCAGCATGTAATTTCAATGAATATTTTCGAAGATATTACAGATTTAAAATGCAGGGACATAACGGTTGCGGCGGTTGCAGACTTAGATTTGAGCGTTGAGTGTTTTTCACATGGCCAATTACATGTCTCTCTTTCAAGAGTAACCTCTGAAGAAAACATGTTTGTATTGTCTAATGACAAAAAAGCTGTGAACGTTGTATATAAAGACATTCTGCACCAGTGCGAGCCGGGGCGGGTCGCTAGTGAGACAATAAAGCTATAATGATTAAATTATGCTATTACCAAGAAAAAATATTATAATTTAGGAGTACATACACTATTTCTTTTATTCTATTTTCTAGCCGAACAATGATAAATAGTCTTTTTATGTGTAATATCGCCATATTGATATCAATATTATTTGTTTTCAACTTTCTTTATGCATTTTTCTATTGTCTGTTATTGATGTTGACTTTGACCAGGGAATTTCCATTTCACAACAACAACCAATATTTATATTTGTACAATTACAATCACAATAGTATGTTTGTATACTTATATTATGTTTTTTTGTTTTCAAGTACCAACAGAACTATAAAAGAGCTGATTCATGACATCACTGTAGACGAGAACATAGAAAATCTTACCTGTAGTATTTCCACACATATCTATAATACATTTGCAGTCCCTCGCGATCTCCCTCGAGTTGAAGGGCCGCACCCGGACGGCCACCTTCACCGACGACATGGCGGCTGTGTTTTCTTCAAGCGCACACAACCACTAGTGCATCGGTACGGGGCCGGATTTACAACTGTAACAAGAAAGATGATTATGGAATATCTACTGTATTTATTACAATAATATATACAACTAATACACATCTGCGGCTTCACCCACATGGATATCCATTATCTATTATATTAATTGTTTGTACGCCTTTTTAAGAAAATTTCGCGAAAGCAGGAACGTATGAACAGCTTTAGAAAATATATGAAAAACGTAATAAGTGCCTATAAAATTTGAGGGTTCCCCTCGGTTTCCCTGGGATTCCATTATCACATCCTGACTTGGTGACAATGGGACCAAATTGGAAGTATACCCTACCGTACAATAGAAAAAAAATTAAATCGGTCCACAGTTGGCGAAGAAATCGGTGAACATACATAAAAAATATATACGGTGGAACTTAGACCCTCCTCCTTTTTTGAAGTCGGTTAAAAGTTTGGAATACTTAAAGTTTATGCATAGAATAAGTGCAGAAAGCTACAATTTTTAAATTAAGTGTGCTAAAATTTTATACATGAATACGACCATATCAAGCTACACGCGTCCAGTATGTTTGTTGACATGTCATGGTAAGTAAGTATATACAATGACAGTTCAAGTTATAATGGCCAATGAAATAAACCAAAAATGAATTATTGTCTCTAGTTTACATAAAATGGTAGAAACGAAACTCTACAGTAACATTTTCGACCCTGTTGGTCAACCGATTTTCGTTTTGTGTTTTGTTAAGTTGCTATTGAAGAGCTTTTGTGTAATCACCAAAAAAATAATGAAATTTTCTTTTTCTTATCTTCTACGGAGCTTTAATATTATTAATTTAATAAATTACGAACGACGACTGTCGAATTTCGACCCCTAAGCGAACACAAGTTAAAAATGCTATATTTGAAAGGTCCACCCAGTTATCTCCCCATGACATTCCACTAACATCGGATCAGCGATTTAACCGAGAGTCCATAAAAAACCTTTCTTCACTATTTTCTTATAACATCATAACAAAAAGTACAGCCCATTCTAATTGTTTACTAAATTTAATTACGAGAGGATCAGAGATGTATTTGTGAAAGATAACAGCAAGACAAACAGAGCACTTAGTTTGCGTGACATCCGTCGGTAAGAGAAGAAGAGTGAGCTTTTCTAAAATACTATATTTATATCAAATCATAGATAACAATTTATATCCTTAACAGTTTTCATGCATTATGGCTTTTTTATTGATTTTGTTACCTAGTGTTTGCGTCGGCGGCAATGTCCTCCTGATCTTCCCTAGCATTTGTAGGTACAAAATAAGTCATTCGACTTCATTTCTGTTTATTTTTACACGCTTTATATTAGCTTCACTTGTGTAATCGACTCCTTTGGGCGCGATTTTGACCCACTTTAAACGGCCAGATTTCATTGAAATTTTGCACACCTGTCAAAGACCGATGACAAGGCAATAATTCGATTTATTTTTTTATTTTTTTTAGTTGAATTTTCTATGAAAGCGTGTTTTTTAAACTATAATTACTTACTTTACTAGTTACTTCATTGGCAAAAGAGCACAATTTTAAAATTTAAATTTATTAAAAGTCGCAAATAAATATCTATAAAAAAAAAAAATTCTTACTAACTGTGTTTCATTTTATAAAATGTTATAACATCATTATTGTTTATACCTTCACAAAATCGTAGAAAATCATTCCTACATTCTTTTAGACATAGTAAGTATATGACATTGTTAAATAGAGCCGACCACAAATGAAATGGTTTAAGGCTTGGCAAAGAGAGTTAAATTACATTATTAATTTAGTTTAGTTCTATTATATTTACAATAAATAAGCCTCAATTAACTTTACATTTATACATTTAAAATTAACAAAAAGCCCCGCCCCTCAAAGACGTAAGTCATCGACCCGATCACCTATCTGAATGACCTCAAGAATATAGACTAACATCTGCAATATTGAAATGCGCCGAAATCAATACTACATTAATAGATAGAGGACTAAATTTAGGTTTCAAAAATAAAGAATTCGGCTTATTTGATGAACTCAATGACATACCTACAACAACTATATCTGAATGACTAATCGGAACATGAAAATAGTAAATTGACACTCAGCTTCTTTTTCGGCTATAATCTAAATATAATTGTAACAAAACAAAGACCAATCAAACTGATTTATTGTAGAGTATAAGAATAGCTTAACCGAGTAAGAGGTATTTATCTGTTGCTACAATCTAGAACGGGCTAATAAAACTGTGGTAGCTGTATGCATTAAATAATTGTTTAGAAACTTCAAACTGAAGCGAAAAGAGAAAATATTTAAATCATTCTTTAAGTAATAGTAGGCATTGTATTTTTTTTATCATGTAGCAAGCAGAAGGCCAAACAAGTAAAGAATTAAAACGTTTTAAATAACAAAGATTTATCTCAATAATCTCGGAAGGAATTTAACCAAACATTGAGTCCTTACTCTCAACCAGACCGTAAAATACGCCCTCAATTCTGTGAGACTGCCATCGAATAACTTGTTTAAACACAAATGCAAAGAAAAGAAAGCGAAGAGAATTCCCTAAAAACGATTGTTGGAATAAAAGTCGAGTCATAATGAGGTTTTCGCGTGGGTGGCAAATGCTAAGTTCTAAAGACAGGCGATTTCAGTGGTAATAACAATTATCCAACATTGGGAAATTAGGTACTGTAAATGCTTCTGTGGCGTTTCCGAAGAAAGATTTTTCTACTGTGCGGACGGTACAAAGGACGAATGGGCGTCAATCGAAATGAATTCGTAAACGTCTTTAGATCTGGTACTTTTGATTTCGTCTAGAATCGGGTGCTCTTAAGAATTAGTTTTCGTTTTAATTTTGGTTAGGATTTAGGGCGTATTATAAAAAATGGGTAGAGCAGATTGCAACTTTTTAATATTGCTAACGGTCACTTTCAAGACATTCTTATTTATTTGTTGTTAATAACATACGTTGATAAAGGGATTACAGGTTATCTATAACTTTACTGTTATAAAAATCAACTAAGCATAGTTAGTAAACAAGTTTACGATTTATTTTTTAACAAAGAATTGAAGTTGGTGGTTCGTTTAGTCATTATACGTTGTAAGTCCGCCATTATAACGGTTTATGTGCTGAAGACGTTCTAATATTCAAACTGTTTAATTAACGAACGTAAAAGTCAGCGCATGCGCGTTAAGAATGCGCGTGCGATTACAGCTGATTCGTTTGTTTGCCCTATTGAGCTGCTTAAACTAACTAAAGTTTTGTGGTAATGTAGCTAAGTATTTTTGTTTGTAAAATGATTTTGTAATTTTGTCTCTTGTGCATTAATATTTGTGTAAGTGCAATTCATATTTCAAGGAGGAATTGCGTAGTTTGTAAAACACTATATCATAACGAAAACGAAGAAAGACTTGAAACTGGAAGCTAGAATATATATATATATATATATATATATATATATATATATATATATATATATATATATTATATATATTATAGATATTATAGATAATTATATATATATATATATATATTTTATAGATAATTACATATACAGATATTAGAAAAAGTTGATTCAGTTTTCAGTTATCTAAAAAGTATAGCTGTTATTTTAAACTGCAAGTCATTATCAATTGCATTTATTGCTCAGATAATTTGTTGCATTATTATCTCCTATTATTTTTTTCAACGCAAATGTTATCAAAATAGAGGACTAGTAAAAAAATAAGTAGTCGTTTAGCTTAATTTCATAACTTTTTTATGTAGTATACATATTTATTCACTTAATACCAATTCCAACATAATAATAAAACATACCGATAAATACTTTTTGCTGTCTCCGAGATTATGTAATTTAAACTTAGCACAAACTATTGCAAAATTAACCAATAAAATATTCACTTGCACAATAAAACGATATCACACAAACGTCCCGACGAAAACGTTACAAATCACAGAAATCTGCGGAGTCATGACTTCGATCACAGTAATCACAGTTGCTCCGGCGAGCACCGAGTACAAAATGGTGAATGTTTTCCTAAAAACGTTCCTCGCGTGCAGTAATTGGCCGCGGTCGAGTGCGCACCGAGCGTATCGAAAGCGCCGGCCACCACGGCCGCTGCACCAACGCACTTACGTAATATCCACTGCAACCATCTTCCAAAAACCTTTAGCTAGGGTCCGATATTATGTGAGATCAAAGGGGCGGCCATGAAAAAACGTGTCGCAGAGATGACTCACCGCGCTCACTAGCGCCACCTACAACCCCCCCGAGATCGCAGATCGGTATCCGGGAAAAGCACATCGGAAGCATTTAACCTTGGACACTGCACTCGCCACGGTGGCTAGGTGAGGCGTGAAGGGATCCGCTACGAACTTACCCGAAACCCCGTGCGGTTGCGATCGATGACGGTGATCCGAATCGCGTTTTCACAAGGTTTGTTTTCCCAAGAGCTGGTTGCTCGGTCAGGTAGCAGCGCCGGCCGACATGGCGCGTCGCGTGCGGTACCGCGGTGTGACTGCGGCCCGGCAGCCGTGGCGGTGGAGAGGCCGCGCCGGGCATGCGCGCAGAACGCCCCCGCGCCTTCGATCTAACGCCGCGCTGCGCGACACTGGCGTCGCGCACCCCACACCGCAAATAACACAATCTTCACCAACCTGACCGTTTTCACTGGCCGATAACTGCCCAACACCGTAGAAATTTAATACAATTGTTAATTGCAATGTACTCAAGTAGAAAAAATCCCATTACTCAAGTATTTTTGCAAAGTCCAGCTTTGCGAAGGTTAGCTTTTCCAGTACAAACGCAATAGAAGGAATTTTGTCTTAGTCGCCGCCCTCTCTAACACTCCCACGTATAAGTTATTTGCACAAGTGCACAAGATCTGATAAATTGTGACATCGCTATATATACTCAAAATAGACACATTGGCTGTGTATATTAAGGGTCAGGAGGTATTACATTAAAAATGCAAACAAGAGGAAAGAGCAAGCAGAATCTGGATAGAACGTCAGCGATCATTCTAGACACGTACGCTTTGATTCCAGAACTCTTGATCAACTTGATCGACGACGTGTTTTGAATATTAATACAACCAATTAACATCAATAGCATTACGAGACTCTGATATGAATAAACAAAAAAAAACACTGTATTATATGATTTTGATTTTTTATAAAAAGTAAAAAAAAAAACCAGGAAAATGAATAACATCCTAGTTCACATAAAGCGACTCCAAAACAAGACGTAAACAACAGCAATAAACCTCAAAACTTGTATAAGGCTGAAACAAAACGAGGAAAACATCGTCAGTCACAACGTTAATAGAAGTTGAAGCTAAACCCAACGAATCTGGTTAAAGCAATCATTTCAAGCCCTGATGTTACGGAATCTTGGGTCAAAGGACTAGACAAACTTAGAACTACGCACTTGAAACTGAACGAGTGACGCAATTCCTCCGTATCGATTGGGACACACGCCGATATTGGGACTTAACCACTGAGATTGTACACATAAGAATACAAATTACGGTATTGGAAACAGGGTTAATAGAAGATGCAAATAGAACAATCTGGAATGGTGACGCTTCTTCAACGAACGAGCTTCACATTGGAGAATTGTTCTCCCTTGCGCAATCTTAACAGCTTTATCTTTAGAAGCCACGGCTTTTAAATTTGTCTTGCTCGAAGAGTTCTGCAGTAGTGTGATCGTAAATTATTTTAGGTAATCAAAAGTAAATAATTTAAAAGCCACCTAAAACCTCAGGTAATGAGCTTTGAATTTGATGCCTTATATCCTGAATTTTACAAGCAAAATTACAACATTGTCAAAATGGATGATGGGTACAATAAAACTAAATAATAATATCATACATCAATTTATATTAAGTTAATATTAGGAAAAATGAATTTCGGCTACGTGTGTTATAACATAGCGTGCCAATATGAGATGTTTATGAAGGGACCTCGAGCAACTCACCCTTACAGAGGACCCTTTTTATATTTCTTATGTTATTGGTTTTATGCAACATTTTTGTGGATTTCTTCATTACGAAATAAAATTGACTTTTGTTTGGACGGCGATAAAATGTCCAGACCAATCCAGGCTTATACTGTGTAAACAAACAAATCTCATCGAATAAGAAATTTTATTGATGTCATATTCTTTGCCTCTGCGTCACTACATATTATAAAACAAAGTACCCGTCGCGTCTGTCTGTCTGTTGGCGATAAACTGAAAAATTACTGAACGAATTTTCATGCGGTTTTCACGAATAGACAGAGTGATTCATGAGGAACGTTTAGGTGTATAATTTGTTAACGTTTTGTGTTAATTGTTTGAAATGTGATGATGATTGTAGAAGATGAAGGTGACACATTAATTAAATTACATTTATAAGAAAACTATACACAAACTCTGTATTGTGTTACTGTTGATTTACCCAAATAAACAAAAAAAAAAAGATGTCTCTACTACCCTTGCGAAGCCGGGGCGGGTTGCTGGTAAATAATAAAATTAAGTGTTTGAATCGTTTTGTGGCTAAATAAATGACGTAAAAGTTAAGCGTATTCTGTCTGAAATTAGATAGATTGAAATTACTCTTTATTGTACACCAAACACATGATATATATATATATAAAAAAAACAACTTAAACATAAAATGCACAATGGGCGGCCTTATCACAACAAGCAATATCTATCACTGTAATATTATTTATTCTATTCCGGAACTTCTGATCTAAATTGCATCTATAATACTATATTATCTTTTCTAAATAATTGTTTATATATGTATATATGTGTATGTCTGTATATATGTATGTATGTACGCCATCAACTTCTATGTTTTATTACATAATTTTGATAAATAAATGTTAAGCAACATCTATTTAAGTGAAAATCTTTAAAGGAATTTTAGATTTTTATGGATACAATGCGCGCTCATATCATTCCCTTTTACATGTGGCTCAGCGATTACATGAAAATTCTCTTTGATGGCCGAGTTATAGGTATTTCTCGTAGATATAAAAAAGGTCCTGAACCTTTCGTGCCCCGACAGCTTAGCTAATTTCAGATTAAGATTGAATAGTCTCGTTAACCCCATTCGCTAACCACACGTCTTGCGTTCGTTCTTGTACTTTCTTAGCTATATCTAATCAATTTATTTATTTTGGGTTTATTACTTTCGTTAATTAGGTTAGCTACTTATTGTTTTTGATATTTTCTTTTTGTTCAATGGTCGAATAGTTTCTATGTATTTTTATAGCTCTTTTCATTTGCTTAAATGTTATATTCATAGACAGATTGAAAGGCTAACTGGAGAATAGCTACTGGAGCTACTAGTACTGTGTTCTTAGTGGTGACTAGGGCCTTCTTGGAGAAGGCGTAGTAATTAAATAAAAAACGGTGGCCATCGTGTGACTCTTTAAGACAGTACGTATGTGAACATTAAGTTTAGTTTGTGACGACTCCACATACAGCGATAAACATACTTCAATGCCATCTAACGAAGACACACCGAACTACGGAGTAACTACTAATCCTGCATCACGCAATAAAATTTCTTGCGCCAATTAGTTACAACTGCCCAACATCAACCGTTGGGCACCGGTTGTGAGCCCTCAGCGCTTACCGAAGGCCCGCGTAGGGTTGTTGAGGCCATCTGTGGCCAACAGCCATATACCAGACAAAAAATCAACCGTTAATCAAACTTTAAGTATTCCAAATTTAAACGGCGGTAGCGTAATGTCTCAGGCGTCGGACTTGCGATCAAGTAATTGCGGGTTCGAACCCCACGCAGTGCACTGCCGACGTGAACCCACTCCTTTTTAAATCGGAATGGAACCGACTAAAACCACATGGTGTCCCGTACTGCGCCTTAAATAGGAGGGATCCGGGAACAGTTTTTATTAAGACATCCGGACCCCCCCTAGCACCTGCCTGCAAAAGCGCGGCAACACCTCTGTTGCACAGTCACGTATAACAGTTAATGGGACTTGATCAGGATTCAACCGCATTTAGATTTTTGATAATTGACCTTGAGCGATAGTCGAATAATTAAAATGACTGGCAATCTTATTACACTTCTGAATCAAGTTTACCAAAAACTCTTGGGAATGTCATCCACTTGTTATATTTGTCTGTAACTTATGAACGGTACAATCAATTTCTTGGAACCCGGTCAATGACATATCACAAAGCGTATCGCTTTATATTTGAGCCCTCATGCAGTTAACTGGATCCTTATTGATATTCCATTCATCCACCATCGATTTAAATTTATTTGCGATTATATCACCCGTGTGTCGCTCATTAAATTCTTCACATTTTAAAACAATACTTAAACGATCATAGTTGACTGGTATGCCGTGACAGGTTAAGCTGAGAAGTGATACGTTCGCACTTGGCTCGGACCAAATGTCGGTTGTGAATGACATGTATTTCAAATTTTATTTTTAAATTTTAAATTTTTATTTATTTTCAATTTTAATTTTGTTAGCTACTTTTTCGTACAATTCTCGGCAAACATGCTCAGTAAAGAAATACCGACCTTTTAGGGTATATTGTGGAGCGACTAGCTGCATCAATGTCCGAAATCTTGTGACAAAGTTGAACGGCAAGTCTTGTATGGCTGTCATTTGATGTGGGAGAGCCATGCTTCGGCACGTATGGGCCGGCTCGACTCCGCTCGTTACCACGGCCTCACAGAAAACTGGCCGTGAAGCAATGCTTGCATTGCATTTCGCCGCGTGAGTGAGGTTACCGGAGGCCCTAACCCTTCCCTCTCCCTTATTCCCGTCCTTCCCCTCTCCCATCTCTTCCCACTCTTCCCCCCCTCCCCCTCTTCTCCTACTCCCACCTTTAAGGGCGGCAACGCACTTGTAACTCTTGAGTTGCAGGTGCCCATGGGCGGCGGTAGTCATTTACCATCAGGTAACCCGTCTGCTTGTTTGCCCCCTATACCATAAAAAAAAATTCTTTAAACAGTTAAGTATAAATCAGATTTGCAAGGAGATCACCGTACGGTAAAAAAATATAACTAGGTGTTCGTGTAGTTTTTCTTGTCAACTATGTGTTTGTGTCAATGCTAACACCAATGAGAAATCTTAATGAAGTTACATAACCCTAAAAAATACAAAAAGATCCAATAAGGATAACACTTCGACCTTGACTGTGACAGAGACAAGCAAATTGAGAATGTCATTTGAATGTAGAGTTGATGAAAAGACTCTTGATGTTTGCTGAATACCAGTTAACTAACCCTTTGGTAAATTAGGCGACAAAAGACAAAAACTAAATGTTTTCTATTCTCGTTTGACATTGAAACCCATGGTTACGGGGACTACTTCGAAAAGCAATAAAAATATTAATAGGCTTCTATATCATTCCGTTTGTTATTTTCTAAAAACTTTCAGTGTGATCTCCGTATATATCTTCGATAAGAATCTAATTATGTATGTGAGCATATACTAGTAGTAGGTACATATTAGTACATATTATATATTTGACACCATACCCGCCCACACTAAATCATTACAGTCCTGTGCATCCAAAGGTTGCCTGGAAGATATTGGTGTCAATTCTGTTGTATGTACTCTCTTGACTATAATTGACTAAATTTTCTTCATACAAAATGTAAACCTTGTATACTTTGAAACAAGGTCTTATTTCAAATTTCAACAAGTAGGTAACATATGTCGCTATCGATAAAGCAATTTATTTGTCGACTTAAGTCTGACACGCTTAAATAAACTTTAATACCACGTAGCGAGAGCCGCTATCCGTTGAATGCCATCTCTTTTGCCCTGTGTTTTTAGTTAGCGTCTTCGCAGGCGTCGATTAAAATAACGTCATCTTAGTTCGTTTTGAACAAGTTTTTATACGGCAATTATACGGCATTTGAATAAATGGGGACTCTCGCTGCGTGGAAATAAAGTTGAGTATACGTTGATAGGTTTTAGTGAAATTTAGTGGCGCTGAGAAATAGATGCCAGTAACAAATAGACCTTGTTACGAAGAAGACAAGTTGATTTCATATGAAGAAATTAAGTCAGGTTTTAGTTTAGTCGAGTGTACAATAGAGTCGGGACCATTATCTCCATTCTAAGGTTGTCTGGTAGAGTTCGCTTTTAGCGATAAGACCATTGTACTCTGATTTTGTAAGATAATTATTTTTTTAACTGTATGTAGTGTATTGGCTATAGTGTATTAATATACTATAACTACTTAGTACCTGGGAGACCTAGCATAGCTCGGTAGCTTTTTTTTAAATCGTAATTTTTTTAATATATTTTTTTGTAAAATTGCGTTTTTACAGGAAATACAACTTATGCAGTTGAACTTAAAATGCAAAACTGTAGCTGTATACAAAATTTCATCAAAATCGTTAGAGATGTTTCCGAGACACCCGAAATATAAATACATACATAAGAACTGCTCGTTTAAAGTAATAAGATTTATTAATAATATAAAATATTCTATCTATCTATCTATCAAAGTAATACACAATGACAGTCAAGTGAGAGTGTGATACAGGACAACGGTGTTTAAGAATAAAAAAACATTAAAAGTTTTTTTGATAAAATCCCAGACACCGTGAAAGTATAAAAATTTCTATAAGTAGGTGGTAAAAAAACATAAAAAATAGTTATTATATTATTGTTTATACTGACATCTATATAGCCCGTGACTCTATAGAACCCGTAATGATAATGAGAATTGTACAGAAAGACCAAGTAACAATTCCCCCAACCCAGGAATCGAGCCCAAGATTTAATGATAGCTCTCAAACTTAACGTCTAATTATATTTATTTATTTATTACAAACACATCCCACACAATCCTTACAGGAAACCCAATGCGATTGTGGGGTTAAAAAGTAACATTTAAATAATTTAAAATTTAACACATTATTTTATAATCTTAACTAATAAACCACATAAAATGTAAAACTAAAATAGAAGTAAAAATGAAAAGAAAGGAAAATTAGTGTCAGAACAAATCAAAAATTAAAGGGTATTATTTTTCTTTACTTATATGCTACTACATTTATTATAATTTTTACGAGTTCACTCGATATTATTAGGCTCTCTTACATACACAGAAAAAAGGAACAAAGTTCCCCTTTTCACTGAGCTGTTTTGTTCAATTCACAGGCATAAAAGTTGTGTCTTCTCGAAATAACTGTTTTTGTATTATGACACTTTTTTGTCGGGAGGCAATAATATGTCTATAAAAGGCCACACATGTGGTAAGACCTTTATCTGCTAAACAATATACAAGTAACCATGCCATTAACGCCACGTCGTCGAGTACGACCAGGCTATAAATCCGTCAGCTACAATGTTATACTCTGTGCATTAATTATGAACTGAGAGTGATGTCGTTGAATTGACGTAGCTTATATAACCTAGCTTTAGATTCTTAATAATAATATGTGACGTCATCTAACCAGGTCTAATATAAAAAAGCAGGGTAGTATAATTATGTTGACGGGAATTAACACGATCACGTATTTAAAAGGTATTTACATACCTGACCTTTCGACCAGGTTGCACTGGCCGTGGTCACAGGCTGACTAGCTAACATAATTATATTACCATGGAACGCGAAAGTTTAAAAGTTAGTAAATTAGGGTAGGTTTTTCCTTAAGAATCTTAACCTTTCTAATACTGAAACCCTTAAAAGGCTAACAAAATAAAGTTTCAGTTGCCAACTCACCGGTGGTACTTATACTTGAGTATGGAGTGGGAACGCTCAATACTGGATAACGGGACGATGCAAAGGTGGTATAACTGGCAATTAACAGTAGTGAATGTTGTCGGCATATTCGTATTTATTCTATTAAAAAATTGGGGTAAACTATTATGGGTGATAAAACAGTTTACTATCAGAAATAATAGCAATGAGTTAATAGCTATTATTATGACTCGTTATAACGGAGGCGTCATGCCATTAGTCCGCCTGAAAAATGGCGGGCAATGGCGTTGTAATAAAAAGGCTAGGCGTAAATTATAAGTTTAACAACGGTCACTTGAATGCTGATCAGGGTAAGAACAACATCGCGTTTAGTGTGGTTTAGTTAATTAAAATTTTAAAGCAGTAAAAAAACTGAGATAAGTGCTGGAACGTAATAGCTTAAAGGGTATACATAATTCGAAAGCCTTCACCCACTTAATGATAGATAATGTTTCTGTAGTGTAAGTATTAGAGTATCTCGAAGAAAACAATCTCCACACAGCTAATTTCTGTTCGTGTTTTGGGTGGGATATCCATGACGATTAAAACTAATTTTAATGGCTATTCTATTATCCATTTTTAATTTGATAATTAAAATCCAGGTGAATTATATATCTAAGAAGAATATTTGGGTTTGTTGAAGTTATTTAAAAAAAAACTTTATTTATACACTTTGTATTATGACATTGATGGACGGGAAGCCAGCACATGTTGACTCCGAAGTAGTAAGTATGTGAGAATGCACAAGAGAGCAAATATACACAAATCTCTTGCCCTTTGTGATCGTCTTTAGATATACCATAGAAAAAGCACTGAATTATTATTACTAGCGTAAATAATTATAACTCAGTGAGAAAAAAGAGATTCAATTTCAATTTAGGAGCACATTTCAATTTTCAATTCTATTTTCCGGAACATATTTATGTATAAAATTGTATATAGTTCATACTATTATTATGTATATTTTAAAACCAAGCCAAATTCGTCAAGCCGTTCTCAAGTGATGCAATTAATAACGATCACCATTTCATTTATTTATATAAATGAATTATATCATAATACTAACATGTACAGTGAGAAAATAAACTTTATTTTGGGGCCATCACATTTCACAGATACGAGTACTAGTTTCTTTTCGCTATTACCTTAAATTATATCTCACTACGGAGGTTAGAAGATAGTCTAATAAAATAATAGTTGAATGTTGTCGTAACACGCATCCGCCGTACGCACACCAATTTTCTACTTTACGATATTTGATCTTTGCCCTAAGCATGCAACACGTACGTACGTTTATTTATTTTTTTACATTTCAATTTTTTAGGTACCTGAATTTTTTATGTCTCTGATTCGGTTTAATGACATATCTTTCACAAACAAATAGTTGTAGCTAAATAGGAAGGACTGTTATCGAATTATTACTTGATATTGTAGCATCGAGACCTCCTGCGATCATTCAACTGAGCGATCCTTCAATACGGCACGGAGGTCCTGGCTAGTGCCACCAAATTCGAGTCAAGAAAAATCGTTCTCTAATTAAAAAATTGTATGTAGTTCAAACTTAGAAAAAGAAGAGTCGCCTCGCATATGGCTGAGAGTGCGGACCGGCTTTCAAGAAGCGACGTTTTGATAAAGATATTATAAAAGCTATAACATTTGTGAAATGTGATAAAGTTCAGTTTACATTATATTAAGTCTATTGCCTTGCAGATGTTTTAATTGCTCTCCTCTAGATAAAGACACTTCTTTCCCTGAGCCTATACGCATTACCCCAAGTCCTTGCGCTGCAAAGCACAAGGACAAATACTACAATATATATGCAGTATTCCGACCTCATTTGTATGTTGCAGTCAGCTGGCGCTTCTTCCTGTCATAAGAGTGGTAGCTTATTCGTAAATAGAAGTAAAGTTATGCTAAATTTTAAACTTCAGCGTTCCATGATATAACTATGTATATATATGGGAACTAACGCGATCACGAAGTACGTATTACATACCTCTGAAGAAGTTAAGTTTTTAATTTAAAACTACAGCCTTGAGAAAAAATAAGAACAATAAGAGAATTGATGATTGACCGCGTACCGATATGAAACCCCGGGGCACCGAGTCTATCTACGTATTTTATACGGAAAGAGATTTTTTTTTTACCCCTTTCAAGAAAATTTAGGATGGGCGTGAAATTTTGAATACATAAAGTGTATAGTACCTGGAAGACCGTAGGAAGGCTTTTTGTGAAAGCGTTATTTTCTTTTTTTTTTGTAAAATTGCGTTTTTACAGGAAATACAACTATGCAGTTGAACTTAAAATGCAAAACTGTATCTGCAACCGTTACAGCCGTCGCCGAGATACCCGAAATATAAATACATACATAAATACATACATACAAGAATTGCTCGTTTAAAGTAATAAGATATAAAAGAAGTGCAGAAAGATAATTTTTTTTAACAATATTTGTTACAAATCAAAAAATTACGTGAGAACGTCTACATAAAGCTACAGCGACAAGTATATGTTGACCCGTCATGGCATGGAAAGTTATACAATCTCAGTTCAAGTTACACTGGCCAATTAAATAAAACCAAAAAAAAATATAATTCGACCACCAGGCGATCTCTAATAAATATTTATCCGTGAATTCGTCTTATAATGCGCATTTCATTTATAAATATTTTATAATACTATAATTTACAAGTGTTATCAATATCGATTTTTTGACTTTCCATCATCACAAATTGCCTAAAAACCTCGATAGCCAAGAAGCCTCTATAACCCCTAACCATCGAAAGCTACAGTAGTACCTCTATACACGAGTATACATCCACAAGCCGTCCCCGCAGTTTCACCTGCGTTTATGGTCACTGCTCCGCTCCTATTGGTAGTAACGTGATGTTTTATAGCCTATAGCCTTCCTCGATAAACGGGCTATCCAACACTAAAAGATTTTTCAATTCAAACCAGTAGTTCCTGAGATTAGCGCGGTCAAGTAAACAAACAAACAAACTCTTCAGCTTTATAATATGTATGGGTATATTAATACGTGAAGCGAAAACTTTGGATCCCTTTTAACGAAAATTGGGCGGACGAAGGAGTATGAAATTTCGCACACTTATAGTTTACTAGAGATCGCGTGGTGGTCGAATTTCGACCATGGTTTATTTCATTGGCCAATATTACTTGACCTGTCACTGTATAGACTTTTGTACCATGACAGGTCAAAATGTATACTGGACACTCATAGCTGTATGTACCCGTTTTTGCATTTTTTTTTAACTTTGTAGCAAATATTGTTCAGAAATTTTAGCATTCGTCACTTCTCTAGTATTAGTATAGATATGTGTAAAGAGTAAGTGCAAATAGAACTATTTAATAGGTATAATAAACATAAAGGGCTTTGTAAAACAGTACTATAAGTTAGAGTGGACCCCAAGAATAGGTAAAGGTAAGATACAAATTCCGTCCCATGCGAGACAAGCCGCCAATTCGAAGAACATTGCGGGCATAGGCCAGAAGCGAATAGCGGCGGCAACCCGGTGTTGTGTTGAGGCTAAATTTGGCAAAGACCTACTTAGTAAGTAATAGCGGACCGCGATAGTTTGATTAATTTATTATTGGTCAAAAATATTACTAATGTACTAATAATTTATGGACTTAAGTCAGACGTAAATGATTTTTTTGGTCAAAACGAATGATAAAGCAGTAATAGTTGTGTATTTGTTTCCAGACACTGGTGAACATCAAGCAGGATGTGTATGGGTATTGGTATTGCTATAGGGCTCTGTTTCCGCATCTAAACTCATAGGCGGTCCATTATGCGTACAGATAGGCTGACTAGTTGAGCCAGCCTAGCTCCTTCCAGAAGCACAGAAGCCTCCTGGGGCGTTCACAGGCGTCTATGAGCGACCCGCGAGGATACTTGCCCGTTGTGTGGCCACTCCCTCGCACTCCAGGACAACGTGATCGGCCATTTCCTCCGCGTTGAGAAAGCCTCTACATAGAGGACTGCTTGTCGCAATGATGGTGAATAGGTGCCGGTTTAGGACCAAGTGGTTAGAACGATATAGCAGTGGTAGTTGTGTAGTGGTGACACTGGTGAACATCAAGCAGTATGTGTACTAGTTTATCAACTAAGTTAATTAAAACAAATTAAAATTAAACACATTACACGCGTCTTCTGTATCTTCTGTACACATATCTTGTATACCAATCGCCAATATATCACAAGATCAAGTTCCCGATGTCTCATTCTGTCTGGCCCTGAGGGCTTGTATTACAAATATTGATATGAAATTGAAGTACCGACGCAGCACGACCCCAGCCCCTCAAATCCTCGATGGAATACAAACAAATTACAATTTATACTTGTATGTTGCGTAGCGAAATGGAATCGGTTTAGTCGTTACCGATGGTTTCAATATTCAAAACATCTCAATGCGAGGTTTGAAATTGGGAGTGTGATCGTCGTCGGACTAGTCGTAGGACTGCACGTCAGAAGTGAAAACATAACTTCACAATACACACACACACACTGTATTTGCATATCCATACACACACACACATCTGTATATACATAATTAGGTTAAAAATAAAAAGTAGGTAATAACATATCTAAATGTATACATAGGGTACACTGGAAGTTCTGCGCTCTTGGCCACTCATGTTTGAATTTTGAATGTTATATTTTTTTAAATATAAGAATCTCGGCAACGTCTTACGAATTTTCGATCAGGTCACGTGTCGTGACGCGAGTTTAACATTTTTTACCCATATCCAAATGCACAACGCCGCTAAGAAGTTTTCACTTCAAACATACCTTTTCATTGTCTAGTATAATGCGCATAGCAGGTTAATTTTGTAATATTTATTGAATTATGAAACAATACTATTTAACTGTAGAGTGTCATGATATCAACGATGTTTATATGTGATGATAGGAATATATCTAAACCTTATTTCAATAACCCAGTTTAAGTTTGTCCAAAACTAATAAATAGGAGTTAAAAGTCAATTAAAAACTAAAGTATCGTAGTCACGGTTTCGCATGTTGAAACTCCATTACGCAAACAGGGCAATTAAACTTTGCGTCGACAATATAATTGTATACATCTCAAACTTCAATGTATATTCTTATACAGTTGTTAATTAAGGGCCGTTTTGTAAACAACCCGTGTAGTTGTAGCCAATATGTAGTTCTCAGATAAATAGAATAAATTTTACAATGCATGCGAAAAATTACTTCAATTCCAATTTTACAAGCTTTTATTTAACTTGATTCGCACCTATATGCATTTTTCCTGTAAAAAATTATTATCAACACATTTAAAACGAAACAAAAAAAAACAATTGTTTTTAAACGAAATTTCTGCCGGACAGAACTTTTTGTATCCACGTGGTGCAAAGTGCAAGACGGAAGTGACATCATTCGAACATGTCCTAGCGTAGTCACGAGAACATCGCCCACGTTCCAATCTATATATTATTAACCACGCCTTGCAATATTTTTCCTATCTCGAAGTGATGAAAAGTAATTTAAAACAGACTATTCCAGACAATGAAAATACTTTTAGTATTCACAAACTTTATAGCAACACGATGAAGAAAGGCTTTATTTCGTCGTGGTTAAAGTGTATTATATAATGTACTTGTTTATTGCAGTTATGCCTATTGTGCGTTCCTAACAAGTTTGTTACCGAACGGAAGAAACCTAGACTAACCACTAAACAAGACCCGCTTATGTTGAAAATATTCCGTGCTGATAGTGCCCCGTTGTTTTGACGGTGTAGATGTAATTTACTACAAAAGTGTGCTTGTGTGTAAATGTATTCACTTACCTACAGAAGAACATGTACCTCACTTATGTATTCAGGATAATATTTTAGGCTCAAAATTGTCAAGAAAATATTCTTTGGTGATCGATATATTTTCTTGTTACATCTTTGCGAGATTGACAAAGACAAATAGGAGCGCGACCTTTTACATACTCTACGGGATACATTTGGCATTCTGAAAGAATATACAGGGCGAAAATAATTTATGAGTATTATGAGAAGGAATAAGCATGTTAACGTAAGGAATTGGCATCCTTACCGGGGGAACATGACGTTGATTTTCACGCTGTATATCCCTTAAGAGGACGCCAGAGGTGTTTCGCATACCCTTAATTCGATAGCGATATTTTTAGTCCCAGCTAGTGAGTTTATAACTGTCTACCGATTCACCATAAAAACCAAGGCCTCGCGATCGTCTGGCAAAAACAAGCAACTAATTCATAAGATTGAAGCAAGGTATGATAACAGTTGAAGGGTTTAAATAAGGTTTAATAAATGGTATCGCAGAATCCTCTTACGCAAGATGTAGAACAACTTAGAAAAGTACATACAACCCGTATCGAGTTCAACTTCCACTACAGTTGGGTCGCTGTTCTATCTGCGAGGGATAATCTAGACCATTAACCTGAAAGCGAAACGATTTATTTTACCTCTCAGGGATCACACAGGTTGACAAGGCAACAGCGCGATTTCGAAAATAAATGTAGAAGGAAGTGATATATCGGCGGAGCTCTTAGAAGGCTAGCACCTATTGTAGATTGAAAAGATGAATTGTAAACAATCAGGAAAATATATTAACAGCAATCCATAATGGATGATCAGATATACATATTATTTAACCAGCCTTAATGAATTTTGCCGTATTCAATCCAGCCTTGTATATTTTTTTCGAGTTCCTTACACGAAACGATTCGTTTTGCTTATGGACGGTAAAGTTTTCCTTGAAAATTCAACGAAATTTTACCGTCCGTAAGCAAAACGAATCGGTTCTTGATTATAGGAACCGGACATTAGTGTATGTGAGTGAAAGAGTACTTCTTTTCGTAGTTTTAAAGCTCTTTACGTTACAAGAATTCAGTACACACAAAATCATAGTTCCAGAATGATCTTATAAAAATTAGGGTAGAGAATTAAAAACTTCACGAAAAAAACTGATCGAGGGCAATCACTGTATAACAAGCACTCTCGCCATACTGATAAGTTACATATTAGGTGTCACATTCGAACGTTTAGAAGACCATAATAATATCGTCTAAAGTGATGTTAGACTTATTTTGTATTTAAATGTCTTGCTTAAATTAGCCATCTATTTTAATATTAATTAATCTCCGGTACAAGTAAATCTTTGTTAAATTCTATTTTTGCCTCGAAGCCCTAAATATAACTGTGCTTTTCGGTTATTAAAATAACAATTTCATTAAATTAAGTACTGACATAGAGCCTGCGTAGGAAATTATACGGGAAATTTAATTTGTGAGCGAACGTAAACAAAGTTATACTTTATTTAACTTAAAACTTAGAAAGGTTAATAAAGTTTTATCTCAACGGTATATATACTTTAAGTGTGAACAATGAGGACTGAGAATCACGTCACAAAACATGCGAGAAAACAACATCTCGTCGTCAAACATAATATATGTATTTACCTCTTCCCTACCCAGTGTCCCAGGTACTTGAATGAAACGCGTAACTCTAACTCTAGTTGGATATACCCATGCAATGAAAAAAATAATATTCTAAAATACATTAAACCTGAATTTATTAAGGAAGCAGTAGAGCTGAAAAGTACTGTAATGTCTTTCTATAGGTAAGTATGTATGTAGGGTTGCCCAAGCTTCACGCAGAGGAGACTATTTGTGTATATAAGGGCCGGTAAAATTTACGTATCATCGTACGTAAAGTCGTCTCGGGTATTTATGTCTTGCGAGGGACGGAAGAGTCCACCTTTAGAAGATTTTTTGATTAGGTAATATTGGGGATGAGAGCGCCTTTTCAAGAGACGATGCTTGCTACAAAAAGAACAAATGAGAGCAAATAGCTCACGTTAAAGACCTGGCAAACTAAGGAAAATCGAGTACAGAGACGGCTTAAAAGAGAAGCACACAGCTGATCTAGACACGCGGCAGCGTGTCAAGCCAAGATCAAGAAAAAAGTAACTGGCGACGTAGCAGCCGTGTGTAATTTCGAGCCACTTTTGACCGCTTAATAACTCATAATCTATTTTACATAAATACTTGAATTTTTGTTCATTTATTAAAACTTCTTAGATTAACTAGAAGCCCAAACTTCAATAATACAGCTTAAACAGTCATCGAGATATTATCGTTTAAAGATCAGCAGTTTCATCACTTACTTACACTTATAGACCTTACTTGACTTATAGACCAAAAACCTAACCGACTTTCCATGACCTAAAAAGTTGAAATTTAGCGTCCAGCTGGGGATTTGTGTGTGTGAAAAGGAATACATCAGAAAACAGTACATTTTTACGATTTAAAATATTTTTCAAACAATAAATTTTGATTAATACCTAGCGACTTTCAAAATTATAATAGCAATTTTTTTTTGAGGGAGAATAGGTATTAATAGGTTATGAACAAATCACAACATACAACGTAAACGCAGGAAAAACGATAATTTTACAGATCAATTTTAAATGTTTAATAAAAATTTATTTACAAAAAGGAATGATATCCCATCAAAAACATAAATGTTAAAATAGGAGCCAAGTTCAATGTTAAGAATATATGTGGTCATCGATTAGACCAACAAAAGAATTGAGTTCTAAATAGTTGCCAAGTTCTGTAGATAATCTTGAAGATTTGACTTGGTTGGTGTAGTCGATAACCACGTATGTTCTTAATATTAAACTTGGCTCCCATTTTCACATTTATGTTTTTGATGGTATTATCATCTACAAAAAGTATGTACATATTTATAAAGTCTCTTAAGGTCCATTTAAGGGCTCTTTGCCTATTTGTCTCTGCATATATTATTCTAAATTAAAGAGAGTCTTGTGTACCCGTTAACTCCCCTGAGTACTGTCATTTATAATGTTTATCCACGCTGAATTATTAAATGTAAGCACATTTTCTTAGACATATGCAATAACGACACACATTTTTAGTGTCTTTATGTTCTAGTCTTCTAAAAAGGCGTTTCGAGTTCACATCATGAATATTTTAATATTTATCAGCAGCGGTGTCCTTGTCTTGGCTTGGCGTGTTTGTATCAACACTACACATCAAAGCAACCTTTCCGATGATATCAGTTCTGGTCTGTAGAATTGTGTGAACTAAAGTCGAACAATATTTGCAATGCAAGGTATAATACGGTTCTACACATAGAATCTTTATTTATTTCAAATTTGGTACACACAAAATATTTTTTTTTATGGGATAGGGGGTAAACGAGCAGACAGGTCACCTGATGAAAAGTGACTACCGCCGCCCATGAGCACTTGTAAATCATGGCCTTTAAGGTGCGAGTAGGGGAAGGGAGGGGGATAGATGGGAGGGAAGAAGAGTGGGAGATGGAAGGGTTAGGACCTCCGCATTGCTTTGCCAAGCATTGCTTCACTGCAGGTTTTTTGTGAGGCCGTGGTATGACTCCGGTCGAGCCGGATATAAGCCGAAGCATGGCTCTCAGACGAAAAAAGAAAGAAAGAAATTTTAGAACGGTTTACACTTATTACACTGATACACTGATGTATTCACAATTCAAACTACTTACTGACAGGAATATCAAGCGTAATGCGAGCACAAAATTTATTTTTAGAACAAATCCAATTCGTATGTAAACGTCAATGTTACAATAATTAAAAAGTTGTTATAAATTTAATAAAATAAAAAATACTTGTTTTATTTGCTTTTGTTTCTGTAACTATTATAAAGTTAGGCTTATAATAGTAAAGTTTCTTTGTAAGTATTTTCAAGAATTGTAAACATAAACACGAACATAACAGATTAGCCTTAAAACTTACATATAGACCTTTGCCCTTAATATCCCGAAGTAAATAACGCTCGCTCCGTTTGATAAACTAGAGTAGTCGAGTTTATCGTACCATCTAAACGAGCAATTCTGTTAGTTTGATATTAGGCTCTTTGCAAACAAGTTACATTTGGTTTCTCGGAGCCAGTCGCGTTGAAGATCCGGCAACAGTAGGGCTGCCATCCGTCCGGGTTTCCCCGGATTTGTCCTAGTTTAGAGGGCGTCCGGGGAGCGTCCGGGCCGGGTAGTCAAAAAGCGTTCGGGTAAAACCCGGACACTCTAGGCCAGGGGCGACTTATAATTATTAGATGAACAAGCTGTTTAATTTAATTTTAAAAAATGGAATTGGCGTTTTCTGTTATTTTGAAAGACAACTTCCGCATTAGGAATTACTCCTGTGTCGCGGGGGACTTTACATCACAACGGACACAAAGAACACCCAGACTCAGGTGGGAATCGAACCCACGACCCATAATGCTTATGGGTCAGGGTCACTAACCACTAGACCAACAGGCCAGTCAAAATAGTTTTTTTTTTAAGGTTTCCGGGAAAGAATCTCGATTTTGACACGTGTCCGGGATTTTTGAAGAGATCCAATTTATATGATGATGATATATATATATATATATTATATACATATTTATATATATATAAACAAATATGTATCTACCTTTAATATTTTTTAAATTAGAGAGTCGTAAGAAGCGTTACAAATTATTTAATTAGGAAAATGACAGAAATAGAATAGTGATTCATTACTTTGTTTAAATGTTATAGTATCAGTTTTCAAACTAGTTTAAAGTGCCTACATTCACATGTAATTTTAATGCACTATATAAATATGGTTTATGACTGTTTCGTTTTTCACATTCGAATAAAGTAACGATGATTGTCAAATTGCTCTATTTAATAACAAAAAGCAGTTTGTGTGAAAGTGCTTTTAGCTGGAATGTGCTGAATCACGTCTTTATCATTCAACCATCAACTAAAAAACTAGAGCAAAACCAAAATAACAATGTTAGTTTTGTGTTTAAATTTCTTGATATCTATAAAAAGCAACCTTTACATTCAGTTTTGACATAAAACCATTTATATAGTAACGAAGTGGAACTTCAATTCAACATCCTTTTTTATTTTACTATCAAATTAACTGGACGGTAACTATGTATGTAACGGTAATCTTGCAATTCAACTCCACTCTCTTTCACAGTCAGTAAGAGTCAACAAATGTAACTAAAAAATTAAATGCTATGGAATTTAAATAAAACGAATGGATCCGATATAACTCAAAATCAGATAAAATTTGGCGTGTTGAAGCCTTTATTTATAACACAGTCTTTACGCACTCAACCGCATTACGCATGACAGTTTAATTACCTATGACCGCGGACTAAACTTCACAGAATAAACTTTTTCTTTGGATAACGATGCAGGTGTTCTTCTTTTTTGTTTTTTCCCAAAAAAAGCAAAGTTCCTGTAAAGAACATCTATACTTCAAATATTCTGAGATTGTAGAATTTGGCAAAACGAACGTAATACTATGCTAAATAGTTTACAGAGAACGTCTGGTGCTGTGCATACACGGACCTCACGTCGACTAAGATGAAGATTTGGGCAATACTGACATATATACTCATATTTGAGTCCTTGGTATATTTTTATCGTCTAATATGTCATTCTTTCCGTGAATTTTATGTTATTTCATTTATTATATTATATGTTTGTGGCACTCGCGGCACGGTCGGCGCTTTTAGAGTAATATTAATCTATTAATCCTCGTGTACACGAGATAGAGTGAGCGTGGGTGAGGATAGCCTCAATAACATCGTAAACCATCATTAGAACGATCCGTAGACCCAAATCAGAGGACAGCATATTTGCAAGACTCATTTCTCCAAGAAACAAGGTATCCATGAGTAAATTGGGATCGACCAACTCAAGTTTCTTGACCTTATAGGTCAGTCGTAGATACTTTTAAGTCAAAACATGTCAGAACCGTAAATTAGTTAATTCACTGTGAAAATTCTAAGTACTCACAAACCTTCATATATATATACTCAAAACTCAAATTGAATTAAAATAAAACGTAACAGTTGAATAACCGACATCGAGTGAAAATATTCACCATATTATCCACTTAAAAACGTGAGATCGCTAATATAATATCGATTATAACAACGGTTACGCCAAATTTAGCTCAGTTTCTTGACCCTGGATGGGATGATACGACCATATAACAGAATATTATTAACTGAAAAAGCCCACAACAGTAAATTTTCATTTTATTCTTACAAGCACCATAAAGTATTATTTCTGAAATAAGGATGCCATCAGATGACAATAACTTCTTTATGAAAAAATATGGATGGGATAAAATACGTTGATTTATTAAAATCTTGCCTTGCAAATGTAACTTCTTTTAAACAGAAGTTGAAAGAAGTTCGATTCCTGTGCATTTACAATGAACAACACATGAGTTACCTCTTAAGTTACATGTCAAGCGACTCCACTATTAAAAAGTCTGGTGAATTTACTCACGTACAACTTTTAAATTACGTCTTACTACTACGACCCTTCAACTTAGTCTCTTTATAATCAACGTCGTCAAATAATCGATACGTTTCAAAAGTAACAAATTGCTTGTATTCTTAGCTATTAAAACATATCTACCATGTACCGCCATATACAAAGGTGTCAGTCACTCAACGTCTCCCCTAATCTTTAGGGATGTTCGGAGCATTGACCACACATCACAGACGGTTTATGATCACTTCGATATGTGGGGTCATTCATGAACGATTGGCGCTGGTCAGGATTTCTCAACTTGGGGCACTTCTACCTGAGTGTTTGGACGAAAGAGCTTTGTTTTTCTCCTAACTGAATTTGAGAAAGTTTCGAAACGGCGATTAATCAGTTATTGCAATATAAATTATTTATCTAATAAGAAGGGAATAAAAAACTAATGTAAAACAAAACCAATCAGTCATTGTTTGGAAGGTTGTGATGAAGAAATTTCTAAATGAAATTTCATAACAAAATTATTTAATTTGTTAAATAACTTAATTTACTATGTACAGATTTTACGCAACTTCTTTTATTTATTACATTAATAATGTTGAAATATCTTTGCGGACTTTAAACATTAAAATCTCTTTTTATTTTGCTGTTCTGATTACGTATCTAAATATAATATCAGCTAGAAATTCTATTTCACGCTTACATTTGAACAATGCCATCCTGATGAAAAAATTGGATTTGAATTTGTTACTGGTACCTGAAGATTGAGAAACACTGTTCTACGTTAAACATAGAAGGCCCAAAAATATCAGAGGTCATTAACAGGATACTTTAACTATACAACGGAGAGAAAAGTTTTTGGGTTAAGAAATGAAAAAATATATAAAGTACTTTGGTTCTTCAGGCTTTCCTGAGAATATTTTAGGAATTAATTTAAATAAACATATTTACAACTTGTTATGCTCTTTTATTCTGTTTTTAGTTGTTAGTATTAAATATATAATTTTATCAAGTTTCTTTTAACAAGTTAATTATAGTAGTGCGGTGTATAGTAGTTAGGTATAGCAAGCTTGGAAGAGATTGCATTTAGTAATAAGGCCGCCCTTCGTACATTATCTGTCTGACACACCTGTAATTCAAACTGGCTGTTGATGGGAAATCCGAGCCGTGTAACATACTGTAACAAAGGTGTTCAAATAAATATTTATCCATCTATTGATCTATCTACCTATAGCAGTTTTCGCAAAGGTCATTTTTGAAGTGAAACTTCTTTAGGATCGTTGTGATTTGAAATTCGATGAAACGGAAGCATCACGATAAAGTTTCTATGATAAAGTTCCTATAATCTTTGTCTTCGCGCCTGCGTACCACCAATCTTTGTCTTCACGCCTACTACTATATGTCAATGTCAACGTGGTGTAATTTCTGTGCATTTTTTCTCCATATTTCACTTTTACTTAATTGATTTTTCACAAATTTATATTTAAATCCAACCTTAACCTATATTGAAAACGAAATATCGTTTATGTTGAAAGTTGTAATTGGACTTCAGGTTTGCTTACTGTTTATTATTAAGGCCATTCTTCGTATATCTTGATCTGTTTTTCACTTCTGCCGTGTGTGAATTGTACACATACACTTTTTTTCTTACCGTGAGTTTCCATGTTTCATGCTATCACTGAAAACTTCCTTACATCTGCGGTGTCATTCCCACTTTCCCCACATGGTCCCCCTGGGTTTTGGTGAAATACAACATTCAGCTGTAGTGTTATTAAACTGCTATTCTTTATGGTGGACATGCTTTTCCAATCGGATCTAACGAGAACAAAAAACTGTTATGCATCAGTATCATTTATTTTAATCAGTCGACTGTTGGACATACGCCTGTCTCAATCTGCGAAGTTTTACCCGGTTCTTCTCGGTCCGCATAGAATCTATTCAAACTCACACTGTCGGAATGCCCAGCCTGGGCTAACCAGCGCCGTGATCTCATCGTGGCAGTCGGTGCTGCGGGTAATCTCTCGCTCCCAACCGTAGTTCTGGCTATGGTTCGAAGTGAGAGCGCATGGAACGCTGTCGCCTCCTTCTGTGAGGAGGTGATGTCCGCAAAGGAGGCGGCGGAACGGGAGAGAGAGCGGAGTACAGCTCTCTCTGCCCGCAGCAGACGCACCGGGCGCCGGAGGGCGTTTAATGACCTCCAGCCACCTTAGGAAGTGGCCTGCGGGCGGCGAACTTTTTTGGGGAAGTCGTTGTCCGAACAGATACAGGCCCGAGAGGCAGCACGCAGTGTTCCGTGTGCGCTCTCAGAGGAGTGCGGCCGACGGGTGATGGTCGCACCGGGTGACGGGACCCGTCTAGGGTGAGACGGGTCAATGCCTGTCGGGGGTTGCGGAAGAATGCAATAGCGATTCTCGCTCCCCTGATCATAGGCAAGTAGTGGAACACCGGGGTGGTTTTTAATCGGTAAGAGTCCGACAGACCCCTTCGCCTCCCCAAGGCGGAGGACATCCATGTAGGATCTTCCACCTCGTCAACAAAAAAAAAACAAGAATCTATTCAAACTACCTTCTATAGAACGTCGATCCATCTGCATAGGTAGCCAGAATTATCCCCTACGTAACCTGATTGACGATGACCTGGTGATTGGTTTTTTCTATAGGTCTCGTTAACTATAGCTGCCGTCGTTCTTTTGACAGATGAGCTATTCCATTGTCAATTGCCATTTCCAGCTTAATACTTACTTTAATTTCATTTCATTTAAAACAATACTGTTCAATTTTATCAGCAAATTAAATTGCCGATTGTAATTAAATTTCCTATGTAGCTTGGCAGTTCCAAGTATGTCATACTCGTCTAGAAGTCCTGCCGATGGTGGTCTTCAATATGGTTGATCTGTATGATGGCTAACGCGTGCGTCATGCTTGTGAAAGTGTGCCGTTGGTCGGGGCTGGTCATCAAGCAAAGTAACCAGAAAATAAAAAACATGATAAAAAGAATATGAATTTCTTGCTTATCCTTTTTCATAGGATCTACGTATTGGAACAGGCAACAAGCTTCACGACTGACTTAGTCTGACTGACTCGTACTCCTGAGTATTAAAAAATACCTATAATTATAATAATATAATATAATATTTAATATTAGAACAATATTGATGGTAGCGATTCCAATAACTTTTAATTCCGTGGACATTTATAGCTACACAGTTTTTATGTAAATTTCAGTTGCAAAAACCTTCTATTACAATTGTTTAACGAAAAACGGCAATCATGTACAGCTTTAAATTGTAATTTTTACCATAACAAGCAAAATAAATCTATTCAACTATCTATACAAATTAATAAAATTCAAGTGTCTGTTTGTAATGTCATAATGACAGTTTTTTACTAAAAGCATCCGAATGTTTACACGGTATATATATTATAAAATATTTTTAACATTTTTGTCTGTCTGTCAGTCTGTCTGTTTGTTCCGGCTATTCTTCGGAACGGGTGGACCGATTCACGGGACTTTTACTGGCAGATAGCGGGGGTTATAAGAAGTAACTTAGGCTACTTTTATTTGAAAAAAGAATTAGGGTACCGCGCAAAAATATGTACAGTATGTACATCTAGTCTTGAAATAAAATCCCCTAAATACAAATGCAAAATTAAATTTAACTAAGTAAGCAAGCGCTCACATAACCTCGCATCAAGAGAATGTACCTAAGGGTATACTTAAAATTGACGCTAACTAAAAAATTTACAAGGAAAACGTAGGCAAAATTATGTTTAAAACTAACATCGGACGACAACAGGTTAAATTGCTTATTTATACTTTATTATAATAATATATGCACTCTGGGTTTAAAACGAGCGCGCGTTGTGCGCCGTCGGAACAAAAGGTTAAAGTATCAAAGTAATCGATACGAACATCTGAACAGGGACGGGATGGAATCACTTCACCACAAGATAGCAAGGGCTTTTTGATATGTAGGCACAAGGCTTTGTTCAAATATAACCTTCTAAATTGTTTTCATAGTAAAGGAAAATTGTTTTCAGAGAATTTTCCTTATATGTTTGGAAATCGAATAAATATAAGGTGTGCAAACTAATCTGTAACTGTCTGTTTGAAGATCTTACAAAAGTAAATGTTTATTTAATTTGATATTTAAAAAAAAACATAAGGTGTCTTTGGACACCTCATGTTTTGAACGAAGTACCTTTCGCTTTATTTATATATTTAATGGTTTGAATAAATTGTACCAAAATATAGTAAATATTATAAAAACTCGAAATTAAAATTCCGCCATGTGTGAAAGTTGCCCTAACTAATATACGGATATTATGTATGTGTGTAAGATATTTCAATAGTATCGCGCAGAATCCACACATGGCGTAAATAAACTACATTAACTCGCGGTCAGAATTTTCCGTTGCGCTAACAATTTTTTCCGACTAGCCGGCCCGCCGCCGAGCGTCTGAAGTGCAACGTACGATAAGGAACTTCTTTCCAAAAATGTTTTAATACTGTGCGTACGTACTGTGTGTACGGTGCTTGCAACCTCACAAAGTCGCTCGTTTCCGACCCTCATGTTGCAGTTTAGTCTGTGATGTATATTAATCTCGCTATAATAAGGGAAGCCGGAGATATAACAGTAAAATAACAGCTTCTCTCAAGCAAGTGCTATGACGGATACTGTTAATCTACAATGACATGGAGCAAACAATGTTAGAAGCTTTGCGGATTGCGGCATTTAACGCTATGCTGTGCCGGTAGCGTAAGCGTAGCGTAAAACGCCTATTAATGTCTTGAGTTGTCTCTGTACTGGGCCCTTAGATTTAATCTATCTTGGAAATAAACCATGCACTGATTCACATACGAAACTTAAACTTTAACTTAATTAATGTGTAAATGTTTACACATTAATTCAACAGTCATTTAGGTCCACCTGGGCTGCGATAAATACTGTATATCTGAATGCTTCTATAAGTAGCTATGCACGCTCTACGCGCTACGTAGAAGAGTGCTACGCATCGCTTTGACGCCGGTCCTCATACGTCATTATTCGAAATTCTTCACATTATTAACCTTTGGAATAAAACTCGATGAGTTTTAAAAGGCTGTGTGGGTGTGCACAAGGGTGTTCTCTCGGCTCTCTAAGTATAAAACTTCTTTAGCGGGTATACATTTATTTTGAAGTCTAGAAAATTTCTGTCGAGGCAATTTTCTAGGCCGTTTAGAGTTATTTAGTGCCTCCATTCCACTACTTCATTAGTATTTATATACTGTATTCTGACTTAAGTAAGTTTGTAATTTATGGGTTAATTTAGGATAATAATTATATTGTATAATTAAGATGGTAATTAATACGGCAATATTGTTATATAGCGTCATCAAAACATGAATACGACGACATAAAGACAGACTAATAACTTTCTCATAAGATTTCTAGACCAAGTAATAAAGTGTAGTTAGTTAGCAATGTTAAATATGTTATATTGCCTCCAGTTATTTAGGAGACATTTACCAATTTTATTGATTTACTTAAAAGACATATAATAATTAATTTTATTAATGTAATTTTATCAAGATTTATTCATATGTTTGTTAAGGGGGTGGTCCATATTTAAGTTTAAATTTAACTCAACTTTACAGATTCACGGAAATATTTATCAAAACCTTTTTTTATAAGTATGGCAGGTATATTTTTGGATCAATCAAACATAGGTTGATGTTAATGTTACCTATGTATAGAGTATTATTGTGTCTTGACCATAAACATTATCTATCTTTATATATATATTTCTTCTGTGCGTGTGTATGTTAAGGAACTGCTCCTAAACGGATGGAAAGAATTTAATGAAATTTTTTGTGTCTTCTGGTGGATTCGAGAATGGTTTAGATTTACAATTGAACCGGGTAGATGGCGCTGCGATAGGGTTACAGGAAAAATATTTTTTACGTTCCGGCAGGACAACGTTTACCATAGCGCTTTTGACATCCATAACTGTCAGTCGTTTGATAGTTGGCGCGATTGACAGAATGCGCGCTGCAAATATCGTTTAAAACAGATGCATCGGTCGGAACTATGTTTTTGATTTTTTTTAATATTTACGTATTTTTATAGTTTACCAATTATCAAACAAAAATATCTACACAATTCGGCTGACTTTTATGTAACACAACATCCTTGCCGATCGTGAATCGATTTTAATTGGTAATTTCATCAGTTCAAACATTTGGTAGGTACTTCATTACTTAGCCGTTGTCCAAGGTGTCTTGTTTCATTATTTATTTTACTATATTTTTATGTTATTATTTAACCCTCTACAAGCACACTTGGGCAGAATACGATTTCAAACGTGTGTCCATAGATATTTGCTTACAAATTTTGATTCGGGACCCATATAGGATTTTATAATTATGCGTAGTTATATTTTTCTTTTTTTTTCGGAATCGTACCGATTAAAATACAGTGTTCCGTCGATACTATTGCAAGGGACCCGGTTATATCCTGAGAAGGAAGCCTTCCTTCAGACCTAGGCTGTCTTTTTGTCAGTAGGTGGCCTCACCGTGGGGTACAGTTGTCTTGCCGTCCCCGTCTGGTATAAAGAGGCGAGCGCGGAACACGTCACGTCACGCCACCATTTCGCCTACTTCTGCTAGGGTAACGGACAGCCCATCCATTACCCTAAAGCCAGCGCTCATAGAAGCCGGCGATCGTTCTGCACTCTCCGGCGCCTGGTGCGTCTTCTGCAGGAGTACTCATCCTCTTCCGTACCCTATTCGAGGCATAGTTATACTTGCCATAATCAGATAAACAGGAAATAATATTTTATTAATTAAATTTAATATTACGTAGCTTGAACCCTAGAGATTGATATATGTAGGCTCTTTGTAGCGATAACCAACCTCCATGCTTAGGTACATTGAGATAGTAAGTTATTAAGTATCTACTTACTAACTTACTCTCTCAGCATACTCTAGTATTTATTTTTGATACCAACATAAATATTTCACATTCATTACACATCAGAACTGCTGTTAATGATATTTACTGAAACTGATATTTTTTTTTAACCTTGTTGAGTAAATATAACATTTCAATTTCAATTATGTTACGCAATATTCCGAGTCCTACATGTCGATGTTAATATTGCTTTTGATTTCTTAATAATGATTTATATACACATAATACATTTACACCTTTATATACATATAATACATATAAATATGTGCGATTTCTGAACTTCCAATATGGCGCCGTTTGTATAGTAGCGGCAGCCCGATTAGAAAATAATTAATCAAACCTTTCACGGCTTTACTTATTGACAAAAAAACGGAGCGGCAAGACCGTTTCTTTTCTTTCGTACATCACTACATATTATAAAACAAAGTTCTCCGCCGCGTCTGTCTGTTCACGATAAATTCAGTCAGTCATTCTTCGCACGGGTAGCAGAGACATCTTCAACAACCATCATCATAACCTAAACCTTCCTCATGAATCGCTCTATCTATTGGTGAAAACCGCATGAAAATCCGTTCAGTAGTTTTGAGTTTATCTTTAACAGATAGACAGACAGACGCGGCGGGGGACTTTGTTTTATAATACATAGGCTGCACTAAAAGTATCGGGAATGGAATATTTCCACTATTCCTATCATATTAAAATCTTTTTAATTGAAAACTCCTTGGTTTTAAAAATCGAATACCATTTATTTATTTAAAAAAAGATTCTCGGTCTTCTCACAAGGTCTTCTCAAACTTGTTTAGTCGTTGAGAAAATGGAATTGACTCGAGAAAATTCAAGGGCGATGATTTATTATGACTTTCGAAGCGGTTTAACACAAAAACAGTGTTGACCGGATGCTTTCTGCATTTGGTGATGAAGCCCCATCCAAAATCACAATTTATCGCTGGTTTACTGAATTTTAACGTGGACGTGTCAAGCTCAGTGATGATCCCCGTCAAAGTCGCCCAAAAACTGCAGTCACCCAAGAAAACGTTGATGCTGTGCGTAAGCTGATTGAGGAAGATCGACATGTGACATACCGCGAAATTCAGGCAAATTTAGACATTGGCATGAGTCAAATACAAATAATCTTTCATGAACAATTAGGTGTAAAAAAGTTGTTTTCCCGATGGATACCGCATTTGCTCTGTGAAAAGCAAAAAGCGGCTCGCGTTACTTGGTGCGTCAGAACTTTCGAAAGATTCCACGCAGGATCCTCAAACGCTGTATACAACATTGTATCAGGTGACGAATCCTGGATATACGCGTACGAACCCGAAACAAAAAACCAGTCACGAGTTTGGGTGTTCGAAAATGAGTTAAACCCAACTAAAATTGTTCGTTCACGGAGTGTTGCAAAAAAAATGGTGGCCACGTTTGTCTCCAAAACCGGCCATGTTGCGACTATTCCTCTTGAGGGACAAAGAAAGGTTAATGCAGAATGGTATGCTAGCATTTGTTTGCCCCAGGTCGTTTCCGATCTCCGTAAAGAGAACTGCAACCGCCACATCATCCTCCATCACGACAATGCGAGTTCTCACACCGCGCACAGAACAAAAGAGTTTTTAGAGCAAGAAAACATAGAATTATTAAACCATCCGCCGTACAGTCCCGACCTAAGCCCTAATGATTTCTATACTTTCCCTAAAATAAAGAATAAATTGCGTGGTCAGAGATTTTCATCACCTGAAGAAGCTGTGGACGCCTACAAAACGGCCATTTTGGAGACCCCAACTTCCGAATGAAATGGTTGCTTCAATGATTGGTTCCTTCGTATGGAAAATGTGTCAAATTTCGCAGAGAATACTTCGAAAAGCAATAAATACATTTTTAAATAGTAATGTTGTGTCACTTCCTTGATTCCCGAAATTTTCAGTGTAGCCCTCGTATGTAGTGATGTAGTGATTGTAGGCTGTCCCGCTTCCGGCCTTGAGGGCAGCATCGAAAAAGCTCAAATCAGTTGAGTGCCGCGCGCTCGCTATGTTGCATTACAATATTACCTACTTACGGTAATAAAACCAGTTATCAAAGGACATTCTTATAACGTAACTACGTTTCTCAGTCAGCCAAAAGAAAAGTCTCATGTGAAGAGATTCTAGCTATAAAAGCTTACGAAAGGCAAAAGTTTTTGAATATGGAATGTTTATTTTATTATTTTCAAGCTAATTTGAACTTAATTTACAGGTCATAGTGTCGCTTTTATGTCTTTAGGAGTCTTCGGAGAGAGACTTATGTACATAAGTATTATTATCTATTCACTGGAGGTACCCTGTGATAAGTAAGAGCAATATGAAATGACATAATATATTTATGATACACGTATGCAACATAAATTTATTTCTGCTTCGTTCACGTTACTTAATACGCCATTGTAACATTTCTAAACTTCTACATTTGAACGTAGTGATTTGAACACCCGCACCATGAGAGTGACAAAGTGTATCGGCGACAGGGGACTGAGAGCCCGTATCATACAAAATAGCGAGTTAATATTTCATAAAGGGCTGTGGTGAAGATACGTTTGACTGACATATCGCGTAAGGTTTATGTCTGTCGCTATTATTGTGATCATGGTAGTCAGGGAGCTAATAACGAATTAGTTATTCTGGTAATTTAATTGAAAAAAGGTTTTATAGTGATTTTATGGGAGTAAGCGTGGGTGGCATTTGCGGTTTACATAACTACCCTCCATCATATAAGATTCATAAGTTTTTTTTATTAAAAGTAACCAACTACGGCTCGGCTTGAAACTCGAACCCCTAAACAGACAGAATTACTAATTATTTTATCTTAGTTAGTTTTATGTACAAACCCAGTTTGTTTTCAACTTCATCAGCGATTGGATGAAGGTAACGCAAGACCGCTTGCAAGATAATAATGATGATTTTAGGTAAACGTTTTTTTTTTTTAGTGAAAACTTCTTTAGGCACGTTGGGCATTTTTGGTATGGGGAAAAAGCATCGAACTCGCGTGACCGTCACGCTCAGATACATACGTAAATACGTATGTACTTATATGTAAGTCATGTTTTCACTTCTGACGTGCAGTCTTACGACTGATAAGCACTCTGCAACCGTTGACATGGGTATGTTGTGATATTTTTACAACATAGTAGAATAGAAAACGACATTAATGTTTAGCTGCTATTTTTCTGTACGCACGAAATGTCCCAGTCAATGTTACTGCGCAAATATCATATTACCCGCAAAAAACGAACCAATAGTGACAAATTTCGCACTAGTTCTATTCTATTTTTCCAGAACAAATATAAAAACAATTGTATTGTTTCGACAAACGAATAAAACAGTTACCCGTATAAATACACAGCTGAGTAAAATAAAGTAACCTCTCGGAGGGCCGGTATTTTTCCAATTGTCGACAAAACAACGCAATTAAAATGTTCATCACGAAGTTCGCTGGATTTATGAAACTCAATTATAGATGGTAAACAGATACCATATAAATTACTGTCCATAATGAAGAGGTGACACTTTTATAAAATTAAACAACTTTTATAAAATTAAAAGTAAAAAAAAATACAATATTTCTTGAAAGCGAAACTGCATCACACCCTTTGATAAGCGAAGCAAAGGCGTCTGATCTGGGGACACGGTAGTGTCCCCGCCAAGACACTACCTACCTTTTCTCGAAGCGTTTCGTCGTATTTTTGTACCCTTATAGATTCGGTCTGCTAGAATAGAAAGTTCAAATTATCGGGATATGATGTAAAGTAGGTACTTATTAAACATGCTAAGTTTCAAATGTATAGCTATAATACTTTAGGGATTATTCATATCTAAAATACCCAAATTTCATTACTCACTCACTGACTTACTGACTGATGATCATCAAAACTATTAGGGGACTTCCTGAAGTCATAAAAAGCTGAAATTTGGTGTGAAAGCTAGGATTAGCAGGACAACATAAAAATTAAGAAATATGTTCCTTTTGCCCCCCATCCCTTAACATAGGGGGATGAAAGTTTGTATATGGAACTTTTGTAAATTTTCAAGCTAGGAACATAAAAAATTGGTATTTTACAAATTAACTGGTTATTAATTGGTGAGGGCAGACGTCTTGAAGAATGCAATTTTGATGGTAATAAACACAACATTCAGCTGTAGTCGAATGTAGCCGGCTAAGAGTAAAATATAGCAATATTTATCGCCTATTGTGACTAACAAGTCCAATAAGAAAAAAGGCAAAGATAGTGAGTAGGCTATCAAAAAAATGCACTGCTGATGTGCAAGAAATACAACCTAATAAAAATCTTTTTAACAAAAAATTAAACCGACGCAAATAACTAAAAAGCAAAAAATAAAACCTCTTAAGTCTTAAACTTATTTTGAGTCGGCGCCAAATAATAAAATGATTAATTACCTACATATAGCCATGTTCATTTCTACGTAGGTACATATAAAATTTAGATAATTAATCAGTTTGTTGTTTGGCGCCGACTCAAAATAAGTTTATATAAAATTTGATAATTTATGTAAATAAGCTCAATATTTAAAGAGGTTTATTTATTTTTTGCTTTTTAGTCATATTCTTCGGTTTCATTTTTTGTTAAAAAGATTTTTATTTGATGATTTTTTTTCATCATCAGCTCAGCTACATGATGTGGTGATTTCTGAACGCAAATACCTGATAAAGTAATGAAAAGTAAACAGAAACACTATTCGTTCCCACAATTTTCGAGGGTTTCTCTCAATTTTATCAGGATCCCATCATCAGATCCTGACTTTCTTGACATGGGACCACCCTTGATGTATACTCTATCTAACAAAAAAAGAATAATCAAAATCGGTTCATAAATAACGGAGAGAGGGCTGAACATAGATAAAATATATATATATATATATATGGTCGAATTGAGAACCTTCTTTTTTTTTCGTCGGTTAAAAATAGGAAAAAAAACCATAATAATAAAAACTACGACAAGTATGTAACTTACAAAAAGAAATGATATCCCACCAAGAAACATTGCTTTTGGTGGAATGCAATTTTACTTAAAGCGTTTTTTACCGCACTACGGCAATAGGAAAGTTAAGTTTTTTGTTCTATATATATGTAGTGTACCTATGTCCAAAGTTCTGTTCCTATGTTCCGTGGTAATTATACATATATTAAACCCGATGAAATAGATGGTATATTAGTAAATAGAAATGGTGGTATTTAATGTCTAATCAAGCGTCTTAGCAATAGTTTTTTCATCCAAACTCATCGAGACCAAGACTTTTAAAGGGTCTCCACTAAACCATAAGACACCACCACAAAACCATATTTAACTTTAAGTTTAAAACAAATTTGAGATAGAGAAAAGACTACTATTTTAGTCGACTAATTTGAGGCAGCTGGGGTTTTTTTTTTTTTTTTTTATATTATAGGGGGCAAACGAGCAGACGGGTCACCTGATAGTAAGTGACTACCGTCGCCCATGGACACCTGCAACTCAAGAGTCACAAGTGCGTTACCGGTCTTTGAGATAGGAGTACGCTCTTTTCTTGATGGTTTGAAGGAAGGGAAGGGTACGGAAATACCGCAGGCGACAATTTGTTCCAGAGATTGGTTGTGCGAGGCAAAAAAATTCTGGAGAACCGCACAGTGGTGGACTGCCAATCATCCAGGTGATGGGGATGAAAGTTTTGTCGCGTTGAACGATGGCGAAACGTTGCAGCCGGTATAAGTCCGAACAATTCCTCGGAGTACTCCCCATGATACACGCGATAGAGAATGCAGAGTGAAGCTACATCTCTACGCAACGCCAAAGGGTCAAGCCGATCTGAAATATCCTGGCAATCGATGATTCGAATCGCTCTGCGTTGAATGCGGTCGAGAGGGAGAAGCTGGTATTGGGGCGCTCCTGCATATATATGAGAACAGTATTCCATATGCGGCCGATCCTGCGCCTTATAAAGTTGTAGGCGGTGGGCCGGGGTGAAATACTGTCTCGATCTATTCAGCACACCAAGCTTCTTCGAGGCTAATTTGGCCTTACCCTCCAAGTGACCGCGGAACTGGACTTCGCTCGATATATCGACACCAAGGATTCCGATGCTGGCTGTGGCAGTCAGGGAAGTGCTTTCAAAGCGAGGTGAGACGACAAACGGTATCTTTTTGGCAGAGAACGCGCAAACCTGTGTCTTCGTCGGGTTAAATTGGACTAGATTAAGTCGACCCCAATCAGAAACTCCTTCTAAGGAGGCTTCGATTTCAGACACAAGTTTGGATCGACTCTCAGTGACGTTTTCCCGAGAAATGTTACCGCGGCCGGTATACATGGCATCACTCGTGCTATCATCGGCATAGCAATGAATGCTGCTGATTTTCAGCATATCATTGATATGCAGAAGAAACAGCGTGGGTGATAGCACACAGCCTTATGGGACCAGGACCAGCATTCACAGACTTGAAGTCGGAGCATGCACCGTCGACAACGACCTTGATGCTTCTGTCTGCGAGAAAACTGGTGATCCAGTTGCATAATATCTCGGGAAGCCCATAGGAAGGAAGCTTCGAGAGAAGCGCTTTGTGCCAGACCCGATCGAAGGCCTTCGCCACGTCCAAACTTACTGACAACGCCTCCCCCTTGGTCTCGATTGCCTGTGCCCACCGGTGAGTTAGATATACGAGAAGATCACCAGCTGAACGACCCTGACGGAAACCGTATTGTCGATCATTGGATAGCTGGTGGTCTTCTAAGTACCGAAGGAGCTGGCGGTTGACAATGGATTCCATTATCTTGGAGAACAAGGCGGTTATGGCTATGGGTCTATAGTTGGACGGATCCAAGCGGTCACCTTTTTTAGGGATCGGGTGCACTAAAGCTGTCTTCCATGAGTTCGGGACGACGCCGAGGGAGTAGGAGAGCCGATAAAGGCGTGTTAAAACCGGTGCCAACTCTGGAGCACACGTCTTCAGCACGATGGGAGGGATTCCGTCGGGCCCACTCGACTTATAAATATCTAGGGAAAGAAGTGCTTTACGCACTGAGCTTTGGAAGAAGCGGACTTCCGGCATAGAACTATCGCACCACGGAATGGTCGGCGGTACGTTTCCCCCGTCATCCAAAGTCGAGTTGGACGCAAAGAGTTTGCCTAAAAGGTCGGCTTTATCCTTAGCGTCGTGGGCCAACGAATTATCTCCCATCAGCAGGGGTGGAAGGGATGGTCTACAGAAATTCCCCTGGACAGCTTTGGCAACAAACCAAAATGCTCGAGTTCCAGAAGGGAGACCCACCAGTCTCTCATCAATTCTGCTGATGTGCTCCGACTTCGCCTTGGCAATGTCTCTTTTGAAGGACCTGGAGGCAAAGTTGAGCTGCTTTTTTAATGCGCTGGTCTTTACATCCCGTACTGCCGCTGCATTTGCCCAAGCTTGGTAACATTCCTGCTTTCGGCGGGACGCCGTTTTGCAGGATTGACCAAACCAAGACTGGGATTTGCCACCAATGGGAATCAGAGAGGATGGAACGAAAAGCTCCATTCCCAGAAGCACCACATCAGCGACAGAATCGGCAACGACGTTGGGATCATCCGGCTTGAAGCAGACCTGCCTCCAAGGGTAGGACGCAAAGAAGGTTCGCATCCCATCCCAGTCTGCTGACCTATAATGTCACACACGGCGGCAGCCTGCAACTCGTGGCCGCGGCGAGCACGTGAGTGTCGCCGTACTCCGGATCAGGCAATGGTCCGAGGAGCCAATTGGGGCCTCAATGGAGACTTGGTAGCCGTCCGGATGAGAGGTCAGCAGAAGGTCCAACAGTGAAGGCTCGTGGCTTTCTACATCTGGGTATCGCGTAGGCGTTGCTACCAGTTGTGTCAAGCCATATGTCAGGGCGAAGTCGTGAACAGATCTCCCCGCATGATCGGTTTTGCGTGAGCCAAGCCATTCAGCGTGGTGGGCGTTAAAGTCGCCAAGTATCACGATCTCTGCGGATGGGATCTGCTGCAGCACAGAGTCTGTAGCCATTTGGACGTGGTCGAAGAGTCGGTCAGTTTCGGCATCACCGCTATGGGACCTATAGGCATGCATAGACGCGGGGATGGTCGTCGCTGTCTACACGGAGCCACAAGATGGAAAGGTCCCTACCTTCAAGATTGCCAAGGCGTCGAGAACTGATATCGTCTCTAACGTACACGCACACACCAGCCCTAGAAACAAAGGAGTGCTCTAGACCGTACCCAGGGTAGGAGAGATAGGATGTGTCCGCTGGAGATGATATCTGCGTCTCGGTTAGAAAAAGCAAGGCCGGCTTTGCTGTTTCGAGGAGGTGGTGAACAGCGTTGAGGTTGCAATGTATGCCCCTGATGTTGCAGAAGTCCACGGTGAGCGTGGCAAGTGGTGCCTTGTTATGCCTGCTCTTGCCCCTAGCAGATCTTTTAAGCGCGGTTGTGCCCTCCCCAGAGTACGAGGGGCAGCCTGGGCGTCCACGTCCACCGTTATTTTATTGTATTTCTTATAACAAACTATTTTGTTTTACATTTATATTAAATTCATTAAAATGTGTACCCAGATTCCACACTTTTGTTCATATATTTTTTATTAAAGGATTCTAGCGAGACCTTTATAGAATTTCGCTACATTTTAAACGAAGTTCAATTTAGAAGTTTCTTCATTGTCGTTTTCTTTATTGCTGAAGGTCGT
Organism: Euplagia quadripunctaria; assembly: GCA_963859945.1. NCBI lineage: Eukaryota > Metazoa > Arthropoda > Insecta > Lepidoptera > Erebidae > Euplagia > Euplagia quadripunctaria. The sequence goes on from OY982572.1 coordinate 5,803,029, forward strand.
GCCCGTCTTGGTAACATCAATAACATAGCAAAGATGTCTATTATTGTATACTTATTATAATGTATTTCTAGTGTCTATCCATTGTACAAAATTATTAAGGAACTTGCTAAATAAATGCCTGAGCTTTATATAATACCAAAGACGTCCGTCCTTAAATTATTCTACATTCGTAATATAATAAGAAGAGGTATAATTAAACCATTTAGTTACATTTACAAAACTCGCGCTGTACGTGAAGACAGTTTAATTGCCAATAATCTTACTGCAAAGACATTAGCGCTGACCCGTCCTGGTAATTAGAACCAGCTGACATATTATTGTTCATTACAACAGCTAACTGCTCTAAATTTCTTAGATAAAAAACGTAAAACGTAGATATTACACTGCACTATATAAAATAAGGCCACCATCACAGAAAAGATTATAGTACTAATGGACAGAAGACTAACTCCTTAAAACACTTGGATAAATATTGACTGTCGGTTCTATGCAATTAAGGGTTTAGTATTAGCTTGAAAACAATAACGATGAACCAGCTCTATTCAAGTACCTACCTACTTTACCTACTAAATAGATGTTGAACTTCCTCCAAATAGGAAAACATTTAAGATAAAACTCAGAACCATGATAGACAGTTTTAGGCGGCGGCATTACATGATGTTTTCAAATCCCACCCAGGACCCTGCCAAGGTTAGCTGGTAGGGTTAATAAGAATAAATAGAAATATGTTCTTTTTTTATGTTATAGGGGGCAAACGAGCAGACGGGTCACCTGATTACCATCAGCCTTGCAGGTGTCCATGGCGACGGTAGTCAATTGTTAAGTGACTACCGTCGCCATGGACACCTACAAGGCTGCAACTCTAGAGTCACAAGCGCGTTGCCTGCCTTTGAGATGGGAGTACGCTCTTTTCTTGAAGGTTTAAAGGTCGTATCGGTCCGGCAATACCGCAGGCGACAATTTGTTGTACAGATTGGTTTTTCGATGCAAAAAGTTTCTGGAGAACCGCACCAAGTTTCTGGATCAATGTTAATAAACGTCTTTAAAGAATTTGAGGTGAAATACAGGACGGGTTTGTTGTGGGTTTATTGTTAAAACTATTAAGTGACGTAAAAATCCCACAATCAAAACGGATGAATTTTTTAAACCAAATTTCTCGAATAATCAATTTGAAAGTTACAGTCAGAATAGATTGTTACTTCTTCAGCCAGTTCAAAGTTTAAACTTTTATGTAAAAACGCACGTTAATCTAACATTCGTGGCTCATTAGACGACCCTTTTCAACGAGTCCATCAAGGGAAACAAAGAGAAGGCTGTTGCGAAAGGTAAACGAAATCCATTTGAAAGTTAATCTCTCGTCAGTGTCATATGGGAGGTAACGTGATGATACGACATTGCCGCCATCGTGAACGGGAAAGTTGTACAGTCAGCAGCAGATTCATTATAAGCATGCAAAGTATTCAGAATTACGGCTAATTGTTTAAATAAGTTTCCTTTTATTACGTGATTAGTGTTTAGACCATAAGCAAAATATGCTATTGTAGAATGACTTAAATGTGGGATCAACATCATGAACCTAACACGGAAAATATAGGGAGGCGGCGTGCGAATGCTAATTGGGAATCTCCCAGGGGCAGCGTATTTTGTTTGGATACAGTTAGACCTATGTGACAGTGCCTTCCTGGCGTAAACAATTCAAACGGGGTTATACTCACTAGTAAAGAACAATATTTACTAACATACATACATTAACATCTGTATTCCCGAAGAGGTAAACAGAGGCGTATAAAACACTCTTATTTTGTCTACTAGAATGTTGTCCCACTTACTCGTACGTAATATTACGTGCAATACACGCAAGCCTATTGACTTCATTGCCGGCCATTTCGAGAATTAAAGATAGTAGTAATATTGGATATTAAAGATTTTTGAAATTTTGAACTGAAAAGGTACGTAAGAATGCAAGGAAATAGAAGGTGAAGGATGGATTGGAATTACATACTCTAATATTTATTTTAAGTTTCCTACATAAAACAGTTTTTTAAATAAATCTATTTCACTACGAAGTATTCGATGTCATAGGGATCAAGCTGGTTGTGCATGATTAATGTGCAAAAAATATTATTGTTGTGTACACTATCACAAAGCCGCCTGTTTATCTTCTAAGGTATCAATAACGATCTTAAGGAACACTGTATACAAATAAGGCTGTAAACATGTACTAATGCAGGTGCTACTCATGCAGGACAATGAACAAAAATAACAATGTTCAGACAGTACACAGCCTTCCCAAGAGATTGAAGACTCAAACGTAAACATATTAGATCACATGCACAATCTAATATGTGCCTAACCATTACGTGAGAAAGAGTAAAGCGTTAGCGAGAAAGCGTTTACAGTGATTGCTATCGATCGATATTTCTCGAGACGCACTAAAGCTGGCATTGATTTACTTACACAATACGCTAAGTGCACACGACACACATGACTAGCATGTCTATCGAACAGAGTGTCGGTTGCCCAACCTAGGTGTATTTTTGGTATTACACCTACAAGTGAGCCAGGCCTGTATACCGGTAAAAGATTATTGTCACTCAGACCGAGTTCTTTTGTTTTTTGCCAACCTAATTGTGCAAATCAAAAGATTTACAGCCTTGACTAGGTACGTCAGAAATTCAGAGGGCTTAAATTTGCATCAAGTTTCTGATTTACGTTTAATTTTTTTAAGTTCAAAAGTCAAACTCAATGAAATCAATCGTTAAAAAAAACTTAGTACTAGGATTAGGATCAAATTCAACCTTTGCAAAAACATACATACATTTTTGTTCGTAAGTAACTTTACTTTTTAATTCGCTCAATTCAAATAATTCGAATCAAAACAAACAACATGGTGGTGACGTCATGCACGTAAAGAATGAGATGTGTAAAAGAGTAAAAAAGGTAAGACAGTATTTCTCGTTCAATGACATGGAACCTTAGTAAGAAGACCTTAAAGTACTAAGTAGCATGGAAACAATTGGACGACCTAGATCTGAAGTACCAAAAATGAACACTTTGACAGATAATATATTATTAAAAACTTGGTTGCTGAGATACTTGAATATTGATCAATTTGAATGCTTTCAACAATTTGCACATTGTGAACATTTGTTCCTTGGATAATTTTGACTACTTTGCATGCTTATATGAATCTGCTGACTGTACATTGATATAAGCTAAGTTTTGCACGAGGCTCTGTACGTTAAATTCTGAATACTGCTTATTCCAAAAATAGTTAATTCTATCACTTTTTACCAAACTCTTCATCTTCTCTTTCTAACGATAAGTAAGACCATAGAGTTCTTTTCCAGTTGAAAAGTTTAAATCTATGTATGTCCTCATGTGCCTCAACTAGCATACCATATCTTTGGGCCAAATTTCATCTAAATCCGGTTTACGGTTAGGTTGAGTTCCTAATATCTTCACACACTTTTTATAAAATACCATACATAATTCCGACCAGATTTCAGTGTCGTTCAGTTTTCTGGTTATCCGTAAACCATATTTTGCTACTACAGACACCAGCCTCTCACAAAGAGATGGGAGTTACTTCACCCGTATTATGTTCTCTATTACTTTTATATTGTACTTAGCTTTGTGAAGAAGAAAAATAAATACCTTTATTATTGTTATAGTTTATACTAAAAAGTGTCATTGTAAATTTTTATAGCTATGATCTAATAGGTATAACAATTGTCCTAGACGCTTTTGTTCATACCCGCAGGTAATATTCAAAGTCTACGTCACACCTGCCTACGCACATTGCCGATCGCATTTACGTAATAAGTGTCTATAATGTATAATTTTTATACGTACCATCGTCAACATATTGAGAAATCGGAACTACGTTCAATGAATAATGTATGGGCAACCGAAGAATACTTTGAAGTAAGTCGTCTATAAAGAAGGGGAGGATACTGACTACGTCATATGGCGTCAACTGGGACAAGATGCATCATTCAACAGCTAAGTTATACTATTGTATCATGCTGTTACTGGCCGCTATTTTGTTTGTTTCTTTGTTTTTTTTTTAAATAATATAACAACTTGAGACACCACGGCCGTCTGATCTCAAACTAGGCAAAGCCTGTACTATGGTAACCAGACTGCTGATAAACATACATTTATATTATAAATTCATACTTGTTATTGATAAATTACACCCAGACACATAAATGATCGTGCTCATCACACAATTATTTGTCCTGGGTGGGAATAGAACTACTAGACCAACCGGCCCGTCGGTCCATGTTTGAATGTTATACAAAATAGTGCAATTAATTTTGGACACTATGTTTTTATTAAATTTTCGCAACTTTTATGCATATTAGCTATCAAACGAGACTTCATCGCGGTAATATTAATGCGGTACCATACCGTTTCTTTACAGAAGATTTTGATCGAATAGCACTGATCGTTGCCACGGGTAAATGTAAACTTTTACATCATTTTAAAATAATCAGTCAAGAAGGTAAGAAACAGCAGATGTCTGAATAAATTGAAGACACATCATCGACTCTACAAAAGATTGCAGTTAACTAGTAGTTCTTACTTTCCAAAATAGTTTCCTTACGTAACTGCCCAATGCAGTTATTGGCAACCACGTACCATATGTCAAACTCTGTGCATGTATGCCAAATTAGTTGTAGTTATATAAAACAACGAAAGTAAATATGCACGAATCGATATATAAAAATTTTGGTAAAAAAGGGCTTATTTCATAAGCTATTTTTTGGACGAAATGAAACAAAACAAAAACTAAAGTTAATTAATAACAGACACAGTAAAGTCAGTCAATTAGGCTGCTTTCTTTTTGAAATATAATTCGAACTGGCTAACTTTTTTTTGTGTGAAATTTTACTCTTATGAAGGTGGTTCAAAACTGACACCTCTCAATCCTTGAAATTATTCTTTCTTCATTAAATGTAAAATTTTGGTTTGCCGTTAGACTAACTATTTATAAATTATATCGTTTAACATACGAAAGTCCATTACTTGGAGACAGCTAAAATTCAGGTACAATTTACCATAGTACAGGTTCTGCCTAGTTTGGGATCAGACACCCGTTGTGAGATGTATGAAGTTATATTGGTTTTCTGTGAGGCCGTGGTATCACTTCGGTCGAGCCGGCCCATAATAAAAGGAAAGCAGAAGCAAGGCTCTTACTTTCCTTTTATTGCTTTTCCTTCTTAATTACCTTTCAATTTCAATACACTCGTAATTTTTACATGTTTAATTTCCAAAGTGCCAGATCGACCATTAATCACGTGAGGCTCGAAAGCGGGGGAGGGGGGTTCAGAAAAAATCACGAAATATCACAAGGGGGAGGGGGACTGTAGTCAAATATCACGTTTATGATTTTTTGGTAGAACACGCTATTATATTATTTAAACATAATAATCTGAAAATATTTAGTATATGTATTTAGAACTAAAAATATACGTGATATTGGCTAGGGGGGGGGGTAGTCTAAAACCTCACCACGTACCCTCAGGGGAGAGGGAGGGTTAAAAAGTTGCTCAAAAAACATCACGTGATTAATGGACGATCCCTATACAGTGAAAAATCGGTTGAAAAACAATATTTTTTTCCCGGTGGGGCCATCCATCAGTCGGTATTTCATTTCTAAAGCTTTCAATAATACCTTCTCTGGAAGCACTATTGCTTTACAAAATACTTTTGTCGCATGGGAAAGCTAACCCTTGGTTTCAGGTATCACACGAAATGATGATAACCCACATGGGCGGTCTAATGCAATTGCGCACTGATTCCCGCTTTGAGATAGCTACTTCGAAGCGAGAATCGATTTATGAAGCCTCTGGCTGGACGTTGTGATGTCGATTTAGGCACGTTGCCATGATCAGGACTAAACGCCTCAAAACAGTGGTAAAAAATGCCATATAATTGTGGAAACTAAGCTACTACTAAACCTTATCATCATCATCATAAGCCTGTCGCCGTCCACTGCTGGGCGAAGGCCTCCCCCAAGGAGCGCCAACTATCCGGTCTTGGGCAATCCGCATAAACTAAACCGAAGTTACTACTGAAATAATTTACCAAGCCTAAAAACTATGATATTTATATTTATATATATGTGTATTTAGATATGTTTTCTGTTAATATTATTTTATGTTTACAACTAAACATCAAAGTATTTATATTACATACTGCCACTACAAAAGCAGTAAAATTATTAACACATATTGCTACATGTACTTTCATTTAATATTGCTGCCTCGGCTTCAGCGAGTGATGGGTCCGTCAGTCTATCTGATTGATCGACCTATTCGCGATTATACGATGGAAGATCGATCTACTTGTTAAACTTGTAGTCCATTAACTCTCCATGAACAGGCCGTTCTAGTTTATTTACTGTGTTGTATTGTGGGTAAGAATGTGATAATATTTACTTATTTATGGATACAAAATCAAATAAACAAAACAAGAAAATCCATGCGTAATAATGAGACAAATGTAGAAATAGATCACATAACAAAATTTATTAAAGCTGATATTCATATGCTTTATGAGGTACCTGAAGGTAGCCACGCAATTTGAAGGCACCCTGCCTTCAAATTTGCAAAATGACGAACCACGGAGAGCATTTAAATTGGTATGAAAAATGTTAATCCTCTCTCAGCGCATCTTTCGTCAGGATTATACAGGAACAAAGACATTTTAAGTCGTGTCTCGTCGCAAGAAAGTCTTGAAATACTTGGTCATATAATATTGAATCGTATAGCTGAGTGTATTGATCGTTGAATAACTCGGCAATCGAAACATGCTGAACATACATATACTGGGAGACAGCTAGGCCAGTTCGATCGTATCCTCTTTCCACGAAGGTGTGACTTATTCAAGCTTCGGCGTTATAGCGTAGGATCCAATAATAAGATCGTTCTTTTCTAAACATGCATATGCAAGGCATATGCGCTTATCAGATGCTTATGTTAAAACGGATACCAATAATAGATTTTTTGTACAAAACAATCAACTACCTTTTCACTCTTTTAATATTCTCAATGAATAGAATTTTACCTGAATTCCAGCTTCGATTAAAATTCATTACATCGGCTCATATTCAACATTCTTCATTTATTCGCCAACACGATCGAGACAAGGCTTAGGAGAGTTTTCGTCTGACTCATATCCATTACGCATTTGGCACGTAACGTTATGAAGAGAAAAGTTTATTTTGTTGGTTTCTTATGGGTTGTAAAGATGTCTATGAAACCTTTATGGAACTAGACGGAAAAAATATTTTTGCTCATAAGATGAGAGGTTCCGTGTTGTATAGGAATGTGTTTTACTACCTAGTTAAACTATTATGTAAACGTTTGTATATTTACGAACTTTTTATCAACAAAAAAGAACTTAAATCGCCACCAAATTTATAACAATAGGTCTAGTCTTAGTCTGAAAGTGCTTGAAACAGTAAATTATACGCAGGAGGTGCGGAACATTTGCGGAAGAATGCAATGGCGATTCTCGCTCCCCCCATCATGGGCAAGCAATGGAACACCGGCGTGGTTTTTAGTCGGTAAGAGTTCGACAGACCCCTTCAGCCCCCCTCCCCTCCCCCAAGGGCGGAGGACATCCATGAGAAACTTTCACCTCGTTATAAAAAAGAAAAGAATGTGCGGAACATCAGATTTCTACTTCCATTAAAGCAGTCGGTGCTATTTCACCTAACAGAAGACCATGTTTAACCAGCATTACTGACATAGGGTTTGCATTTCTGCTCGTGAATAGAGCCATCAGTGACACACTTGGTGTTAAGAACTTTTATAGGTAGGTACTGGTAACCATTGTAACCACTTGCCAATTTATTATAGAAAAAGAATGAAAATAATATCCATTATTGCCGTTATGATTGTTATAAGAGACTGCTATGCGCAGTACATCGTTGATAACAGTTTTGATACTACTATTGTGAGTGCGCTTTAGACCGCGCCTTCGATTACTTCGGCGTGGCGGCTGGAAGGAAACGTCATCGGATCGATTTATTTACAAATGATGCGTAATTGTTTTAGAACTATTGCCTCGCCATTCGTCTTACTCTGCCGTCTCTTTAATCGTGACATGGCGTTATGACTCCTACTCTTTCGTGTGCTTGCTTACATATTGGAAGTATTACCTGTAGACTTTAGTTTTCATATGGTCCACATTTTCATAGCTCAGTGTCATCAACCTCCTTTGGCCTTGTATAAAATATAATATGTTAATAGTGAAAACTTTTCTAAAGGTTACAATTATGGTTTTATACAATTTGTCTTTATACATATCTAAGTTAAGCATTTTGTAAACAGAATTACTAATGGCAATTAAAAAAGTAAATTCGATAAATTATTTGATCGTATATTTCTGTTCTGAGAGTTCTGGGACTCATGACGGTGTAAAATTTAACCAACTATTTACATCAAATTCATATTCATATAACAATATGTAACAACATTGAGCGGGTAGCGGTATTTGTGTATATTTCATGTACTTGTGGGCCAATAACCGTCGACATGACGAAGTGCTACGAGAGGTTTTATAGCGACCTCGAGTACGACCCAAATACGGCTAAAATTCAACTCGCGTAATGTGGCGAATGCATTACTCTTAATCTGTAAGACTTGGCCCGTTGTGTGGTCTCCTTTTCCGGTAACACTTTGCCTTAATTTGGTAGGGATTAACCTCGTCATAAACCCAGTTCTAGTTTAAGAGTATTTAGTGCAATAATGTATGCTAACGAGAATATTAGAGACGTCCATTAGACGCCTTTGGCACAGTAACTAACCATGAATTCCACAAAGTACCGTAATATGGTATTACGGTCTTCTATTCCAAGAATTGACATTGACATTAAAAGGGTCGATTAATTACAAGGATGTGAATAGATTCAAGTTAATTCGGTTAACGGAGTGCCGATTATCCTCAAGCCAGCCAGTCATGTCTATGTCACAAATTTCCATCAAACTAATTATGTTTATTCCATGCATCCAATTATGGCAAAATATTAAAGTGACGGATACGCCTGTGTTACGTTCTCAGAAACACCCAAATTAGCATCACTTACCCGTTTCTAGAGATGGACTAGATGAACTTTAACTAATATTTCTTACCTGAAACAAACCATAAGAAAATGATTAGGATACAGCAAAGACAGGACTTAGTTTCACACACTTATGTGTGCACGATAATTAAGATATTGCTAAGACCGGTAAATGTTTGGAAGAGTTTATGTAAGTAGGTAAGCGAAATATTTACAACGATAGGTCTATGACTATGCAGATAATGGCAAAATTATCAGTAGCTCTGGTCGCTGGATTACCTACGTCTCTAGGCGTAAGTTCATAATAATACATGAACAAGCCGTTCACTATTAGGTCAAATCAGTATCGCGGTATCAAAGGTATATTTTCTTTAGAAGTTAGTAGACTTCGGCAACTACTTTGGAAAACTATTTCGACTTGCAGTACACAGAAGGAGTTTAGCAAGTTGACTACAAACCTTTATTAGCTAACAAGAGTAACATAATAATAAATACGATTACTATGTCACTGGTCCTGTGATTAATGACTAGGTAACAGCAATGATTGCAAAATCTTTAATAATAGTAGTTTCTAACTAGGTACTTAAAACAGAAAGTAAAATTTGCAATCAGGGACTTTGTAGATCGATATTCTTTACTTTTCAATCTCCGAAAGTTTTGAACCGGATGGTAATAGTATGGCTCTTTTCATTTTTAGAGCTCCGTTCCTCAAAACGTACAAAAAAAAGGACCCTTATAGGATCACTTTGTTGGGCGTCTGTCTGTCTGTCGGTCAAGACCCTTTTTCTAAGGAATGCGTAGACACATCAAGTTGAAATTAATACCAAATACTTTTCTCTACGTGCCCTTGAAGCTCTAAAAAAATCAAACTTCTAAGTCAACGCAATCAATGGATACGGGAATTTAAACCTTAAATTTGACCAAATTTAAACATGTCGCCGGTAAATCAAAACCTGTAGGGTACTTCCCACTGTCCTAGAATCATTAAATTTGGTAAGAAGCAAGGTCTCTAGAACAAGTAAAGGGAAAAACCGAAAGTCGTTAATTTCTTGTTATATCACATAAAAAAAGTTTTTGTAGTTGCAAACTTATATTTTGCTGTTTTGGAAAGTTGATTCCAAATTTCCAAATTTTTAGAACAGCAAAGTTTGTCTTTCGGAAAAGACGGGCAAAAATCTTCGAGAATTGATTCCCGAGATGGACGTACTATCTACATCCAAGTTTGTTTGCTTACGGAACCCTCGGTGCACGAGTCAGACTCGCACTTGTCCTGTTTTTCACTCTTAAACTCTTAAAATTCATACTGTGGTAAACTTGAAACGCGAAAAAATATAACTTAAAACGATAAAAAAAATATCGACCAACCTGACTATTACCGACTATGTTCTAGAATCTGTGAAGAGGGTCCATTAGATTTCTGCTCGTAATTGGGTCGCATGACTGAAAAGCACCTCCATCATGCAGAAGACCGTATACAGCACCACAACTTCTCTGGCCGAGTATTTATTTGCCAATTTTGCACGATTTAACACCCATACACCATGAAACATATTATCTTAACACAAACAAAACCTGACCTCCTCAAGTTCAATACGATTCTTAATCGACCTTCTACGCGTACAAAGCAAGGTGAACAACAAGGGTCACGTGACGTCACCACTGCCCATCCTCCGGAGACAACGATATAGGAGCTAATGCCGTATGACAAGCTAAGAGCCTGCTGACAGTTGACGGAGCCCATTAATCAAGTTAACTAGAGAATGTACCGGTAAAGCTCTCTTAATGGAGCGCATTAATCCTTTTGCATGTCTACATCAACTAATAACTGTTGCTCATTTAGATGGTGAATTGGCATTAGTGTAATTACTGCTGTGTTCATTGCTGATACGGATAGATTGGTTTTTAGTTTTAGTAGGAAAATAAAGTTTTAGAAACTTGTGACACCAATTCGTTTCGTTTGATTCTTCTTTTTGTATGGGTCCGGTGTTTTCATCTGATTCCTTTCATTTTTAACCGACGAAAGGAGGAGGTTATCAAGTCGACCCGTGTCTACTTTTTTATGTATGACCACGCATAACTTTTTACAGGGTAGTCCGATTCCTATCGTTATTTTTTATTAGATAGGGCATACTTCGAAATTGGTCACATTTAAATTTAAAAAAAAGAGAAACAACCCTAACTGTGTAAAAATAGGGAACGAATGATTGTTCACCCATTGAATTTTTACCTGTGAACCGATTTTGTTGAAACTTAGCACACATATGTAGTTCTAATGATACTACAACATGACGGAGACCTGTGGTTAATTGTTTTAGAATTAAAGATTTTAGACAGTTAGATTCGAAAACACTTCGGTAAACAGACGCGTCGCCGTCGCGTCGACGTAGAATCGCGCTGCCATCATTTCACATAACTGGTTTGATTGTTTATATGTTTGGCGCCGACTCAAAGTTATTTAGATATTTACATTACTATAGAACTTTAGTTAGGCCAACTAGTTTATTTTTCACTTCTCAGTTTCTTTCTTCGGTTTAATTTTTTGTTAAAGTTTTATTAACTTAAACGTTCACAACTAATTAAATTGTTATCAACTTATCCTAAGAAGAACAAAAATAACAAAAACTAACAACATTGTTTTTCTAAAAATATGCGTATACCGCAATCTTTTGCACACGTTCCTTAGTCGTGCACTAGTTTACCAAATTTATTGTAAAAAATGTTATCATTTTGTCCTTGTTTTTCTTTTTAATTATTTTACTTGGTCAAAAAATACTACTATTTATTCTTGTTCGCATCACAAATTGAACTGACCTTGGTTTGCCTTGAACCTTGACATACATTTAATCAGATTTTCCGGGTTTGTATTACGTTTTCAGGGGCAGGGAGCCCTCATAAGCAATTGTGAGTACGAATGTTTACATTACTAGGTAACATATTCAAATCTCTTTAAATACGAATTGACTTCAAAAATTCCAAATAAGTAATGTACTGCATACTAATTTTCAAGTTCATCACTAATTTACTCAATCAGAGGAGGTGTTTAGGGTGGGACCAGTTTTGACAAACTATAAAATAAAAAAAACCTATCTTAAACCGCTCATTGACAAATTTAATGTCAAGTTGGTTTGTAATTTGTATAATAATGTTCGTAATATCGGAATAAGGCTTTTTTAATGGGAGTGGGAAATGAAATTGTTTTTTTTTTTTTTCATGTTATAGGGGGCAAAGGAGCAGACAGATCACCTGATGGTAAATTACTACCGCCGCCCATGGGCACCTGCAACTCAAGAGTCACAAGTGCGTTGCCGGCCTTTCAGGGGGAAGAGTGGAAAGAGGGGGAGATGGGGGAAGAGCGGGAGAGGGAAGGGTCAGGGCCTCCGATAACCTCACTCACGCGGCGAAAAGCAATGCAAGCATTGTTTCACTGCCAGTTTTCTGTGAGGCCGTGGTATCACTCCGGTCGAGCCGGCCCACACGTGCCGAACCATGGCTCTCCCGCGATGAAATTACCGCTAAACGGATTTAGATGGCAGAGAATTAGGTTATATTCTGAATTAAATGCGAACAAAGCCGCAGGCTAAAGCTACTAGCTCAATAAAATTTTATTTGAGTACCAGTGAAATATTTTAACCGACTTTATGTCAGTTAAAAATTGTGCATGAAAATTTTTATAGGAAATTGCTTTAGGTATCAATATTTATAATTAATGTTTATTGTACAAAAGTAAATAAGTTAATAGGGCGTAGTAGTAAGTTTGTTGGTATACATATTAAACGCAAATCAGTAACCTCTGCTAACACGTCTTTAATACAGAACTCTGTTTTTATTTCCGTGTCAGATCTGATACAGACGTGTTCAAGGCGAAACTAAACAGATATATTACTCTGATTTCATACGGAAACGAGTGACAGATTACCGCAATAATGGTATACGCTATGGTGGTACCTTATCGCGTCATCACTCATTGTTAAACAATTCTGTTTACTTTGCCGATACTGACAAATACACTACGTTTTCGTTGTTTTACTCTAAAGACTTCAAATCTTGCATCATTACTCTCTATTGACGCACTAATTCAAGCACGAGTTTCATAAGTACCTAAATATTCATCTACTTAAAGCTATATCTATATCATCATCAGCCTATCGCCATCCACTAATGGACGAAGGCCTCCCCCAAAGAGCACCAACCATCGCGGTCGTGAGCAATCCATCCGCTGTTAGCCACCTTCTTCAGGTCGTCGGTCCATCGTGCCGCAGGGCGCCCTACACTACGTTTGCCTAATCAGTCTACACTCTAGCACGTGTCGGCTCCAGCGACCATCAGTCCACCTGGAGACATGACCGGCCCACTTCCACTTCAGATTCAGTGTGATGTCAGTTACTCTATTTCTCTGCCGCATATCTTCATTTCGAATTTTATCGACTAGAGAAACACCGAGCATCGCACGCTGAGCGACTTTTAACTTATATATCTATATAATAATCTCAAAACAGGGACTATTTTGAGCTTTAGGTAGTATTTTTCACTATTTTGTCACCTGTCTTCGGAAATGAGAAATCTGGCATAGGTGTTAGCAAAATTATATTTCAACACAATCGCTTCAAAATATATTATTTCTGTAACATATTAATTTATTATTTAAAGATTCGCTCATTATTATAATAGAAACTTTATAGCATTGAGACATGCTACATTTTCTGCCTTGTTTTAGCAAAATAATGACGTAATTCGTTCATTGATATAAAACCTTCAATGACATAGTATATTGTCTAGAACTCTAGAGTCTAGACTATAACATTATAACCTCTAAAACACGTTAACTAGATTGTGGTCGAGCCCTGTATTCCTAATGGACATTTTAGCAACATTTGAGTAAATGTTTATTATAATTATAAAGATATACATGGCTATTAGGTATACTTTTTAATGTTATCGTATTGTTTTAACTTTTTTATATACCATAGGCGTCGTAAAAAAGGTGAAAGGGTCAATGAGAATATGCGATTTAACATGACATATGATTTAAATTGGCGAAAGAATGGGTCGGATTCACCCAAAATTATAAATATCTAAGCATAGCAGCAAATGGACGGCTATGTGACTACCCCACAGAAAGAAAAGCTGACATAGTTTTAGCCATTAGGAAGTACAAGTGTTAAAGGTGGAAATATGGCGTAAAACCACCCAGTCTTGAGGTCTTTGGCAAAGAGCTATTTTCAGCAACGGACATCTTATAGGTGACATGATGATATTATTTCATTTGAGCGGTTTTATATAAAAACAGCTATTACCGCGTAGCCACCAAATCAATCGGGATATGAGAGCAGGGAATCCACTGGTGGTTTACCCGTATACCAAGAAAGGTAAGGAGAGTATTTTCTCCTCCAAGTTGACTGGGACGCTAGTTTGTTTTTTTTTTTAATTTGTTAATTTATGAAAACACTATCTTGGCTTAACAGATGTATCCCGAAAATAGGTCACCGAAGGAATGCACGGAGTCAAACTGACTCGCACCAAATGGTTCGAGAGTCTGACTTGATTGTCACGTTGTGAATCTCTTAAGCGAATGCGAAAAGCGCCTTTAGTTACAACTAAGCGCACCGTTTTGTTTCCTCCTTCGAATGGCAGTAGAAGTGACGTCAAAGTGTTGTAAGTATTTTAAGCAATAATGAACGCTTACAATTAGGCATGTCAAGTGCTTCTTTGCCGTGATAAATGCAAAATTATAAATTACTCAAATGAAAATATTTTAACGACCAAGAAATAAATATAATTGAGCAATAAAAGCTGGACACTGCAACATTAGGAAAAGCTTGCAACTATTGAAAATCAATACCAACTTGTATAACTTTGTAAAGCCCCTGCCATCCAGCGAAGCTCGTATCAAATGTATTTATACAAGAATATGAACTCCCTTGAAAGGATTTACATTTTCAGTGTCAATATTAACGTATAGGAAAGTTTGGATATAAGGTCGGTTTCCTTTGCCTTTTTATGTATAGGACGAGTAGCTTCTATTCGTTTGACGAAATGTTCGAAATATTTTCTTAATCTTGATAAAGTGATTTTTAACTGAATCCAAAAAAGGTGTCAGTTTAGTCTATGTGCGTGCAGTTTATTATCTCTATAGATTTCATGAATACTTAAAATGACCAAAAAGGTTTTAGATAAATATACAGGGTATCCTAAAACTGAACGTCAAGCGAGGGCGGGTCGATAGGCTAGGTTGTACCAGTTCTGACAAAAATAAAAAAAAAGTTCCATGTTACTTGTTTCAGTGATAATAGGAATATCTTTGAAAATGTTGAAAATCAACAGCCTAGATCACATATTTAGGTACTGTGATCACAAATTTTCAAATTTTTCAGTATGCCCGGTTGATGGCAATAGGCTGGACCCCTTACGTAAGTGAAACCAAAATATAGTTGCCAAATTGTGGGTTTTTAAAACGGTTTTGCCCGCAAAACCGTTTTAAAAACCCAAAATTTGAAAAAAAAAATTTTTCGAGGATAAGCCTGTGAGTGTATGTATAAATATTTCTTTTTTTAAATATTTTCATATTTTATAAAAATATTTATGATACTAAATATTTTCTAAATGTACACATACACAATGTATGTTAACAAACCAGCAGAGAGCTCTGAGCTTTCAAGCATTACGTATGGACTTCCAACTGTTGAAAAAGTATATTTATAATAAAAAATGGGGAAAATAAGCGAAGATCCATTCATGCTGGACCTTTGCACTACAACTACATATATCCATAAAAAGTGTTGTAAACAGACTAACATTTTGAAGAAATAGGCAAATAAAACAGCCCCTCGGCAACCAACAAGCTTGTTATCCTTACCATTTTTACCCAATATGTACAAAGTTATCCTACCGTACAGTGATTTTATTTAATGTTTCCTTCAGTGAAAGGGTTTTTCAGGAGAATATCTGCCCCGAGCCTTCAAAGAGCACCCTTGAGCTCGACTTTATTATAGGAGACATTACAATTCATGAGATAAAAACATATACACATTACTAAACAAATATGCACTACAATCCTGTTTCTGAACCTTTTCATGATATTCCCGAGTGCCATTTCCTTTACAAATTATAAAGATTAAAGTTATAAAGACATTTTAAACTTCATTTGTATTTAAATTTGAAATGAAACGCAAAAGACCACTGTTTGATAATTCTGGGTTTAATAATTTTCTAAATGGAATTACAGTACCTTAACAAATTATGAGTTAATTTCTATGTTGTGGAAGAAACGGGGAAACAGTAGAAATGCTTCCCATAATATAAAATTTTTAGGCGAACGTTTTAATATGTTAAAATTGACTAAATACTCTGACTAACTGTAAAGATCTATTTAATAATTTCAATAAAAAAATAGGTTTCACTCATCTGATATCATCTTATTCACCTAACTATCTTCTATACAAATAAATAAACAAATGAGCTAAAAATAAATATTACTAATTCAAAAGCAGAAATTTCTTACGTGAACTTTTTTAGTAATTGGTAGGTATATGAGATCACTAGAAATCATGAGAAGAAAAGGAATTGTTCTGTTGTGAAAATATAAACGTTAACAATCAACAGCCTCTATTGGCCGTGGAAGTACAAAACAAAAAGGTATTTCAGTACACACTAAGCGTCATGAGTCAGTACGAACAAAAACGAGACAAGAAAATTGCAGAATCGTTCACATCGATTGATGTGCGATGTGCGACGGCTCGGCGCCATTGGTCAACGTTCGTGACGTCACAAGCCGTATCGACCCGACGCCTACGGACGCGCATGCGTCAAGTATAAAACTAAAATGCGATTGGCTGAAAGATCTGCGTTCGAATGACGAACGTAATGAATAAGAATTCTGGAATGTTATTTTTTTAAAAGAATAGCTTCAAACTTCCGATATTATTTAATCGATTACGATTGTAGTTAATAGTACCATTAGATAGTTTCCCATGCTAAATTATATTTTTCCCCTAAAGTCAGTCAATATAATTTTAAGTTTTTAATTATTTTATAATCATTAATTCTATGTAGATTATTTACATGCCTTGTTATTTCATACATTTTTTTTACAAAGTCTGGATGATTCTTCGTTCATTTTCCTTCCGGCTCATTGTTAGCATCACAAAAATCTAACTAATCTTTTAAAATAAACTAAAAATATTTGTCATTATGTCACGTGCTTGATTTAAATAATTTATCTAGTACTTAAGAACAACTACCAACAACGAATAAAATTATATTTCTGCTTCAACGACGCAGAAAACTTAAGGATTAAAAAGAACTAAATATTCTACCGTTTTGACGTTTAGTAAAAAGATACTGATTTGACTTGACAGTCATTTATTATTGTTCAAAAGACGAGAAGGTTTTTGAACAATAATAACCAGAACTGTCACTGAAAATTATGCCATCACGCAATACTTTTCCGTAAGCAAGCAAACAGTCGTCAGATCGATTTGTCTCCGTCCCAAGGGCAAGGCCCAAACGGCAGACGGGATGTCAGACAGACAGACTGGGCAAATAACACCTACGAGATTAACCTGCTAATGTTCTATGTGATAAATAGTGGTTTATATACTTCTAACACTTACGCATTTGTCCTGGTTTTTTTTTTGTGTTATTGTACATTGTTTATTATATTAGGTTTTTGGGCTAGTGTTTTGGAATACTGACTAATTAACGCGGTGGTAATTCGACTGCAAAGTCTGAGAAGTTCGAGTTCGATTCCTGCTCAGTGCAAATATTGTAATCAATTGTGTATTGTCTTTTATTGGATATTTCTAAAAATTTATTTCAACTATGTTTATTCGCGTTCAAAAAACAATATAGGTTATGTATTTAATTAGGAGCTATATTGCATTCGCATTCGTACAACGTCATTTCAGTGTTGTCAGAGTTTTCCGCTTTTTTAACCAGTTTTTTTTTACAATAGATCTGCCTTTTCATACAGACATTTTTAGTGCCGTTTTTCTCAAATTCTCTTGTCACCATCCCATCACAATACATGATAAAAGCTGCCTAGAATCAGAAAAAGTTCTAAGTGAGTAGGTATATCCTACAAACGCGAAAGTTTGTAAGTATGGATGGATGGTTTGTTACTCTTTCACGCCAAAACTACTGAACCGATTGAGATGAAACTTGGTGTGTAGATAGCTGGAGACCTGGATTAACATATAGGCTACTTTTTATCCCGATATTCCCACGGGATTGGGACTTACGCGGGTAAAACCGCGGGGCGCTGTTAGTATATTATAATGAAAATTCAATTTAACGAAAGAAAAACTGCGAACTAAAACAACATTAAAATTTCGAACGTGTCTATTCATTTCCATATCTTTATTATTTATAAATAAAGTACTAAAGACCCAGCTATTACCATAATCCCGAGTTTTTGTAGTATTCGAAATTTAAAACGTCATCAGCAAAGCCGCCATAATACAGTCCGTAGAACAAAAGGGTTGTACAATTTACGCGGGTTTAGGTGAAACAATGGCAGGTATGTCCAAAACTGTTTCAGAAGTATTCGAGGGTAGATCAACTCGATGGGTCTGTAATGTAAATTGAGGCCCGCATCGATCCGAAACTCGATTACAGTCTGATTTTTTGGAATTTTAATTACAGGATTATTTTGGACTGATGGTCGATGGTAGTTTAATAACCGGGTTTTATTTTATACGTGAACAAACCGGAGGAAGTTTAATGGTGTGATTTTGTAGGTGAGGTATAGGTACATGTAAAATCAAAGGTTTTAAAATTAAGTTTATGAACATTATGATATTGGAAAAAGAAAAAAAAATTAATTACCACTTTCATCCTACACAATCACAGATATAATTTCTATGAAAATAGTAGTTTTTAGAACCGCGCTAGAACAAATAACGTATTGTCTAAATCTTCATTTGCCAGTCGGGTAAAAAACGCCATCTTTATTCACACAACAAACAAATATTTACAATATTAATATTTGTATGCTCAACGTAATGGTTCATTACAATGGTTGCCTTGAAGACAGCAAAACGCCATAAGGCCGCCAATTGTACAAGGTCTCTAATTTGTAAGAGTATGACATGTATATATACAGATATGTATCATTTCTTATGATTTTGTACAATAAAGAGTTTATCTATCACATCGTGGATAACCCAAACAAAGTATTATTCCACACAGTCACATCCTTAGCCCTCAATTGCTATATAAAAACACGACCTCAAAGACAAACTCAACCCCATTTAACACCTGTATATATTTGGAGCTGTAATAAATTTTCGCAGTCTTGTTTGACATATACATCAAACCTCCCTCAAGGGGTCTCTATACTGGTATAAACAAGCCGGGAGATGGGTCCCGGGGAGGAACAAATTCACGGGTAACATCCATAAATCGAGCGTAACTTACATCCCACATGTATGCTGGACACGCACCTTGAATTACTTCAAATTTCAGAACGTATTTTTTATGCGAACTGTTATTTCACATGCTTTTGTAGTATGTAGACAGATGTTAAATTTATTAAATGTATAAGAACTAAGAACAAATACAATATTGAAGACTTTATTGGAACGCAAAATTAGATTTATGAAGGAGGGGGGTCAAAATGCATTATTAACGGAAAATGTTAATGAATATCCTCACTCGGTACTGCTGAACTTTTTGTAATTTATTATTTTTGTATTTTTTTTTTATTTATATATTTTTATTTATTATTGTTTTTATTGCTTACTAACTTTCGCCCGCGGCTCCACTTGCGTAAAAATTAAAATTTTTTATAATGATCGGTTCAGTAGTTAATATGTAAAAGCATAACAAATAGACAAACAAATAAACTCACTATCGCATTTATGATAGTAGTTAGGATAATGCACAAACATTTAAAACTATGTGAGATAATATTTTTACCACCACTAACGAACACTTCTTTCACAAAATAATGCCGTACACAATTTACGCCTCAAAAATTCAAATAGTGCAGAGATATCAATAGGCAGTCCAGCCTTAACACGTACCTTGCCTTCTTTAAGCTAGCTAATAGCTCTTAATGACAACTGACTCAGTTCTCATTTAGCCGCCATTTAACGTGAGGAGGTTAGTACATTGCATATCCCATCAAAAACATAACATGAAAAAAATACAAATCTCGCAACGCAGTTGTTCAACCGCAAAAAGTTGTGTCAACTAACAACATTTTGTAGTGACCGAATCAATATTAGACATCTTTATTTCTATAATAAATAGAATAACTTGGCCAAATTGAATGTTATGTTGTAACATGCACTCTTCGTCACTGAAAATTTAGCTTTCTAGCTTTATCCACAACGAAGTTATAGGAGATCGAAAATGCCCTGAACAGCTTCGAGAAAAGGATGTTAACACGCCCTTGCCTTTATTTATTTTTACTAGATTTGGCAAACCTAAACCTATTATTATCCCACTATCCCACTAATCTCACTAACTTTCGTTACTCTTTCACGCAAAACTTTTACTTTCACGCAACTTTTTATCCCGATATTCCCACGGGATTGGGACTTACGCAGGTAAAACTGCGGGGCGCTGCTAGTATTATAAATGTGAAAGTTTGAATGGATGGATGAATGGATGGATAGATGTTTGTTACTCTTTCACGCAAAAACCACTGAACCGATTGCGATGAAACTTGAAGCTGGAGATCTGGATTAACACATAGGCTACTTTTTATCCCGATATTCCCACGGGATCGGGACTTACGCGGGTGAAACCGCGGGGCGCTGCTAGTAAAATATAAAAACGACAACGACTGACGATATAACTATTCAATAGAGCTAGAACTGTCTTACACAAATAAACAACTTACTCAAAAGAAGTGCACTCAGCAGCAATAATTGCTTTATCGTAGCCCTATAAAGCTACGAAAAGCTACGCACTGGAATACCCCAATAGTGTCTACGTTCCTATTCTAGGTACGTAACTATTCAATCCTATATACACTACAGCTACTAGCTAGAAAGAGAGATACGATTCCTCATAGAAGAAGACCGCGATAGTCTATCGTAGTCGGATAGTGATGGGCGGTGAAGCTACGAACTGGAACTACTGCAACAGAGTTCTTAAGTTACTCGATAGGGTTAATTTTCTGCTACGCTCTGTTTACTAATTATGTATGATTAAATTCCTAAGTGATTGAAAGTCGGCAGCCCAAAAGGTTTATGTGTTTGACCTGTATGTATGTATGTCCGATGTCCGATTGTCAGTTCTTATGTTCTCTCGTAACTACTAAACGGCTGAACCGATTTTGATGAAAACTAATGTCCTTAGATTCATATTGCGCGAGTGTTACTGTGTATATTAAAATTATAAAAATTCAAAATGGCGAATTTTTACATAATATATATTTCAAAACAATTTTTTTTACCAAGCCTATCGAGTGGGGTAGAAAATGAAGGATTTTATATGATGATTACAAAAATTTATACAACTACATGTTTAAAAGTTAGTATATTTTAAAGCAATCGGGTTTATTGTTTAATTTAATGATTTCTTGTTTGTTTTTGTTACAATAAAAACTTTCGTGAGTGGTATTCATGTTTATTAAAGAGTATACGGTTTTACTCACGTTTGTATTTCGGGGATGCCCGAATAGTTTCAGATCCGACGGGGGCCCAAGGAGTGTAGCGTCCTGCCCCGATCCGACGGAGTTTTTCAAGGAGTGAAGCGTCCTGCCGCGATGGTGTCAGGCGTCACACTGAAAAAGGGCCCCCGTCGGGTCCGAAACTAGTCGAGCATCCCCGAAATACAAACATGAGAAAAACCTTTAATAATAATAAAGTCTTTAATAAACATTGTTTGTTTTTACTTTATACACAACAATAGTAACAACTTTATATCTGTCAACAAAGTTAAGTTACAAATATTTCAGTAAGCCATTATTAATCAATGTTATTCAATTTCCTGTCTACGACATAACGAATAATAATCAAGAACTTTAAGGTAACAACAGTAATCATCAATCATTCATAACACATAGTAATATTCATTTAATATTTAAACCTATTAAAGCGTCGAAACACTCGTACATCACTTCATCATCATCATCTACGCGACCACATTTTTTTTTCCCTTCCGCATTAGGAATATTCCTGTGTCGCGGGGGGCTTCACAAACATTTAAACAAGAGACACTAAGAACACCCAGACTCGAGATAACTATTTGTGGATCACACAAATTGTTGTCCCGGCGTAATGGCGAGGTGACTATTTAAACCATTATGCCATCCGTGCAGTCCAATATTACCTACGTATACTGCTGAACATGGTTTCTACGAAGACTTTAGAATGAGACTTAATTCAGAATTTCTATATTTTATAAGAAATGACAATAATCACAGATTATTAAGTGTTAAGAATGTTTAAAAATCAATAATCTTTAGATTAAATATACTTGTGCATATCACTACATATTATAAAACAAAGTCCCCCGCCGCGTCTGTCTGACTGTTCGTGATAAACTGAAAAACTACTGAATTTCTATTTCGAATGACATTGAAATATTTGACAAACATACGAAAAACTGCTTTTCAAAAGTCAGAACTGAATATTTTAGATGTTAGATTACATTATTTTTTCACATCCAGTCTAAAAAGTTGTGAAACTTACTTAAAAATAAGTTTTGCATTACTGAAGCAATTCTTGTTTTTTGTATTAAATGGATAAAAAGGTACATTGAACTACCTTAAATAATCATAGAACAATATTCTTACATTATGAAATGTAGGTGAGTGCCATTCCCTAAAGAAATAAATAAACCAGGAGTTCTCGGCGCAATCAAAGGCACCTCTTTCCTGTTGCATTTATTATTGGTTGTGAACCTACTGTAGAATTCATCGATACACTTACTCGAAAGAGAATAACTAGAATTTATTGTTAACGAGGAATTTCTGTTTATATCTAAAAAAAAAATTGTGTATCAATCAAATACGGATTTAAAACTTGATAGAAGACCCCGTAGATTTCTCTTCGAAATTGCCAGAAATGGGGTGTGTGCTTGCCATACCTATAGTGATTAACAATTAGAAGTATCTTTGATTATGGTAACTAGTAACGGTAACCGTGTCAAAAAAGTCACATAAGTAACCAACGAAATTTACTAATTTATTTCAGTTTAGAGTACTTTGCAGGTTTGTATTACAAAACTTTTATATGTCAAACTTAAAACAATAAGAAGGTTTGTTGTTTTTCATCATTATATGTAAGTACTTTCTCAGACATTTATCCAGAATCAAGGTAACCTGTAGAAATTCTTGCTCTTTTCTGAAGACGTATTAATACAATATCGAAGTCTCACCTTTAGCCATCTTTAGCCATCTGCTACCATTGTTTACATAAACAACTTTGTGCTAAATTTGGGCAGCGTTTCTCAAACTGATTTATTAGTAATCAATTCGACCCCTTATTACATACGTCATCGGAGAACGCAGATAACACAACATAACACAAGACAAGTATTTAGTTAAATTGGAGAAGGAAGGTAAGGTCACGGGCTTGAACCTGGTCCGAAGGCTGACTGCTTGTAGAATAATAAATGGAGTTTTGTTTCGTCGCCAGTATTATAATATGTTTGATATAGCATGTAACAGCAAACATGCAAAAATAGTATGCATGTGTAAAATGACTAAATCGAAAATATATTTTCTTCTCTAAATTATTGAATATATTTCGTTACTTTAGTATAATTTTATTCGATGACCTTGTATCTAATCTTCGTAGAGGCAGTTTTCAATGAAATACTATCACATACACATTACATTTTATATTTAAATTGTTGCTGCGTATGTTAGTTATCGCGAAACGTTTGATTCACTTCACAATATTTAGCAAAACTACTGCACGGAGTTAAATCTTATTCTAAGTACCTAGATACATTTAAGTTTTTAGTTTCCCTGGGGAATAATAAATTTAAATTGAAACATGAACCAAAACTCTTTTAAATTTTAGTTTTATATGTTTTAAAAAACTCATAAAACATGGTTTACCGTCATTGTTATCTACATAAATATAATTCCTTTCTTTTTTTTTTTTTTATGATGTCAATAGTGTTTAATTTCTATATATGAAATTGTCAATTTTCTTGCTAAAATTTAAATGTATTTTATAAAATCATTAAGTGTTAAGTTAGGATATATAATACATTTATGTATATGGGCTATTTACATGCATGCGTCATAAAATTCCTCCACATCGTCGCCTACTGGCAGTGTTCCCAGAAGGCTGGCAGCATTGCCACGTTGAATGGCAATGCTAATTCTCTGTGCAAGAAAAAGGCCCGCCTTCTGGTCACGAGAAGTGTCGATCAGTCGCTTAGCTAATTCTTTATAAACGGAACGAGCACTCGGACCCCATTACCCAAGCGTCTCGACCCCAAACGGCTCAAAAACATAGTTACCAACTAAATTATTGTATTTACGCCGTTTGAGGCTTTCTGCTGATGCAGCAGCAGCGCCAGCACAATCAGCTGTACTTGGAAGATGTGATGGCGCGAGGGTGTCAACGCAGGTTGCGTCCCACACCAAAGGCCTACCCATCTTCCATGGCAGTAACGACATACCATCTGGTCTCTTCCCATCGTCTCGTACCAGACCATTAGGTTCACGTACGGCTGGCACGCCGGCGGTGACAAGAGCACGACGGATTATGTCATTAAGATTGGCATGTCGAGATATACGGCCTGCGCTTCTGCTACAAGAAAGGCCATGGTGTCCGAGACTGTCGACAGCTTCTCCACAGTGACAAAGATGCGGAGAAACACAAGGAGCTCCTAAACGAAGGCAAGTGGCAAGGCGGAATGTGTTATCGTCCAACAAGGTGCCTATGTTGGGCGATGGAAGTGCCTGAATCCATAGGCCTGATTCCTATTCTCCCACAGCCAACAAGCGAGCGCGCTCTGCAACATTGGATGCGGTGTCAATTAAATAATTCCTTCTTAAGGTGCATAACGGCGCGTCCCATTGCCTCTGAGAGAATGGATTAACAGGTAAAAGAGTATTGGGACAAGCTATCTGCCAAGCATTTATGGCATCGGTCTTGCAGGACACTTCAGAATTAACCAGTGTGTTTGTTAGAATTTTCCTGGTTAACTCTTCTGTGCCATGGACCGAAGACAAAAATGCTGGAAGGCTGACATCTGAAATTTTGCGAACGCCAAGACCACCCAAACGAACCGGTAAGGAAGCTTGGAGCCAGCCTCGGTCGTTCAAAGCCACATTTAAAATTTTGCTAAGGGTGTTTTGAATAATAATTCCTTTCTTACTTTATTCCTTATATATTATTATTATATTATTTATCCTGTGATATTGATGGTGACACTTTGATTATAAATTATAACCTCATATTTTTTTAATGGAACTCCGTTCTTGTTGTTTAGTCTGCAGTTTATATTATTATGTTAACGGGAATTAACGGGATCACGTATTGACCAGTTTGCGGTGGCCGTGGTCGTAGTCTGTGGTCATGTTAGTATAGTTGCAGATTGTCATAAAGAAGGAAAGCAATAGCCAGCTTCAGCAACTGATTTGATCAGTTCAAAAACAAAAGAAGTAAAACAGACAAGGTTGAGAAACAATGTCTTTAATAATTTTTTAGGCTTCTTGCGACTTCAGTGAAGAGAAATAAGTTTATAAACTTTTGTATATTTTGTCGTCCGCTCCAATGTACTTTCGAAGTCTCAAAAATAGGATATACGGTTCCAGAATACTGATGTTACCAGATGAGACAAAGTAAGACCTACTGTATATAAGTTATGAAGTAATAAGGATGGAAAGAGAAAGTATAGGATAGAAAGAGAAGTACGTGGATAAAAGAGTAGAATAAATAAGTAAATGTGATGGCAAAATCTTTAGAAGTATAAAAAATTAAGGAGGTAATCGCTAATTTTTTTACGCCCGATTGGCATGTTTAATAGATGGTTAGTATTTCATTCTTTTCGATATAGTGCAACACTTCACTGAAAAAGCAACAATTGTTGAATTTGTCTCATAACATATAACCGTAACCTTAGAAAAAAATACCAAGATGAGGCTCAAAGTGAGGTAAAAACTGATTACGCAAGTTTATAATGTACCAATGAACGGGACCGCTTGTTGAAATCAGTGTTTGTTGCAAGTTCTAACTCTAATCTGCATTTCACATACTTTTAACCGAGCCGAAGGACTACGAAGTATAATTACTAAACCTGGTATTAGAACCGCACAGTCTTGTATATTTGTAAGTTAAAGTCAATAGTCACAGCATAGCTCATAACATCAAAATACATAGCTCACTCGAATAAATGCTCGTTTATCATCTTATGAACCTACATTTTATATTCCCTTAAGAGAGCTAGATATTGAAAGAGACAAAACAATTCAATTACAATTATTTAAAGTGGTTGTAGACATTTCTTTAAACCATAGCGTCACTTTAACTACGGCAGAAAAATCCTTGATAATTTTTAATTACACTCGTTATTGAATATAATTTTCATGAAATTAAATAAAAGAATAATTTTATGACATAAATCTCAGTGGGTGGTTTAAGTTGACGGCAATTATATAACATAAAAACTTAAAAAAGTTAACAAGTTAACTGATTTCAAAATGCCCTAACAACCGAAACTGAAAGTAAAAAATAATCGTTTAACTACGATTCACACCGAACGGGCCGCGTCGGAACCGCCTGCGATTGCAAGAAGTTCCATGCAATTTTTTTTTTTTTATCTTTTTATTCCCACAATCTGTCTATACGACATTTAGGTGGATTTTATGTACTTGAATTAAGACGTGTTTGGAGCAAAATCCAGTGATTTTCCCAATTACAATACAATATCTACGTTTCCATCAGATCTTGTGGCGCTCGTCTCCTCAGTCTTTTGAAAGTTGTGCCTGGTTTCTTTTCCACTAGGTTCCTTGCTAGTTGGTTTGGGTGGTTTTGCATACGCTTATGGTAGGTTTGCAGTGAGTCTGCTACTTCCCTCTTTATAGTTTTTATTTTTAGTTCTCGATGCAGACGGTCGTTTTTGATGTACCATGGAGCATTGGTAATCATGCGAAGCATTTTGGATTGGAACCGTTGCAGTATTTCGAGATTCGAATGTGATATATGTTGTATAGTTATATTCCATAGTTGTACTCCGTATGTCCATATCGGTTTAAGTACGACCTTGTACAGTAGAAGCTTATTTTCTAATGATAGTTTGGACTTTCGATTTAAAAGCCAATACATATTTCTCACTTGTTGGCTTAGGGCTTTCCTTTTCGTGAGAATATGTTTAGTCCAAGTTAGTCGTCGGTCTAGGTAGACTCCTAAGTATCTAACGCTATCTGACTGTGGGATCCTTACTTGGTTTAGTTCCACTTCGGGACATGTGTCACGCCTTAGTGTGAAGGTCACATGCACGGACTTCGATTCGTTTGCCTTTATCTTCCAATCCTGCAGCCATTTGGATATATTGTTAAGACTTGCTTGGAGTTTTAGAGATGCTCCAGATGAGGATGCATCCACTGCTAGAATGGCTGTGTCATCAGCATATGTGCCGGTAATTACATTGTCCGCATTCGGAAGATCATATGTGTAAATCAGATACAATAAGGGTGGGTCCCTTATTGTATAATACGCTACCCTGAGGGACTCCCGCTTTGATCTTAAAAAGGTTAGTCCTGCTGTCACCATGTTAGAAATGTCTTTCCTCGAGGTATGATTTTATAAACTTGAAATAGTTGATGGGTAAGTTACTAAATACTTAAATACTTTATAGAGGAGTTCATCGTGCCATACTCTATCAAAGGCCTGTGATATATCCAAAAATACTGCTGATATGTAAAGTTTCTGTTCTAGAGCATTGTTTATTTGTTCCACTAACCTGTGTACTTGCTCTATCGTTCCGTGACCTTGCCTGAATCCGAATTGATGTTCAGGGATTAGATTGATTTCAGTCAGTTTTACCATGAGTCTCTTTAGAAAAAGTTTTACAAGGACCTTAGAGAATAGAGGCAAAAGACTGATAGGACGATAGGACTTTACTTCTATGGGATCTTTCCCTGGCTTCGGAACGAGAATTATTTCTGCCACCTTCCATTGAGATGGAACAAAATTTCTCCAGAGGACGGAGTTATATAGCTGGGTTAAGAAATTTATTCCCTTCGTTGGTAATTCTCTTAAAATTTTTGCCGTGATGAGGTCGTATCCTGAAGCTTTATGTATTTTTAGACTCTTAATGGCTGTCTTTACTTCCGATTTTGTAAATTTCTTAATAGGTAGATCTAATTGGTGGGGTACATTTAGCAGTGCTGATACGGTTTCTTCTTTTGTTGAACAGGAGCTTTCGTGTGCTGTAAATACTTTATATAAATGTATTGCAAAAGTTGCGCTTTTATCTTAGTCACTTTTGGCCCAGCTACCGTCGCCTTTTTTAATAGGAGGTTGATGGGTAATTGATCTTTTTTACTTTTTTGTCGCTTTCCAGAGGGAATAGTCTGTTGCTTGTGTGGCAGCAAGATTTTGTAGATATATTTCTATACCGCGATTTCTGTGGAGTGTGAGGGCATCCTTTAGTTGTGAAGCAAGCTTGTTAAATTTTGTTTTATCTGGTGGGTACTTTGTAGTCTGCCATGTTTTTCTAGCCTGTCGCTTTTACTTTATTAGTTCGAGAATGAATTTTGGATAGAAGTGCATGTCTTCTTTGTATTCTGTGAGATTAGGAGTGCATACCCATGCTGCTTTTTGTATGCACTTGTTGAATAATTCCACTGCTTGGGTGACTTCAGCGTCAGATGTCAGTGGTATTTTGCAATCAAGTGAATTTTCAACTTACTCTCTGAAGTGTGGCCAATTTGTTTTTTTGGTATGCAGCTTACAACTTCCTGTGCCTCTTGTAGCTTTACAGTTTAACAGTACAACAACCGGGGAGTGGTCGAAGGTTAAATCATAACAGGAGTAGCATTTCAAATTAGGACTGGGTACTCCTTTCGTAATTACGAAGTCAACCAAATCTGGTTTCTTTTTCATATCAGTGGGCCAATACGTTGGATCACCGGAAGACGTAACACCAAGTTGTAATCTCTCAATCGATTTCAGCAATTCCCGACCTTTTGATATAATAAGTCTCGATCCCCATTTGGTGTCTTTAGCGTTGTAATCTCCAGCGGCTATAAATCGGTGGCCAAGTGTAAGGAAGAAGGTGGAGTAATCATTTTCTTTTAGATTATGTTTTGGCGGTATATACAACGCCGTTATATTAAGGTGATCTTTAGAATCAGTGATTATTATGCTAGTCGCCTGTATCTCTTCAGTGCAATACGAGTTGGCAGCGTGATATTTAATTTTGTCTTTAATTAAAATTGCGGAGCCGCCATGAGCTTTGCCATCTGGATGCATTGTATTGTAACTTATAGTTTAGAATTTTAAAGTAGCTCTTTGGTGTGAAGTATGTTTCCGACACTAATAATATGTCAATTTCATTTGTTTCTAAGAATATTTTAACTTCTAATGAGTGTTGTGACAGGCCATTTGCATTCCATACCACTATTTTAAGCTGATCGTACTTTTACACAGAACAGACATAAAGTTGGTGAGTAGGTTCGTCATAGTGCATAATTGATTTATAATTTGTTTGAACATATTTATTAGTTGTTTCATGTCATTTGAGTCTTCAAAAGAGTCTTGAGTTTTTGTGTCGATTTTTGGTTGAGAAATGTTTTTAAGAAAGTCCGCGTAGCTCTTTTCATGCCTTTGTTGCCCCAGAGTTGGAGAATCGAAGAGATGTTTGGTGTGTCTTGTTTCCATCTCATGTTTTTTAGGACGTAATGGCGGGTGTTTCTCTTTCTGTAGATCTTTATAGACGCTGCAACCCTTGTAGTTAGCCGGGTGATTTCCACCACACAGGACGCATTTAACTGAATCAGATCGCTCTTTGCGTGAGCAGTCTTTGGAAGCGTGGTTACCAGCACATTTTATGCACTTAGGCTTCCGATGGCAATATGCTTTCGTATGTCCATTGTTTTGGCAGTTTGCGCACTGCGGAATGTCGCGAACTGGTCTCGGGGGTTAAAACATTATCTGACAATTTAGAAGAATGCATGCAAAAATGAATATTAAGTATTAATATATAGAGTTCAATTTCCATCACCGTACTAAAAACGCGCTCCGGCGCGGCCCGTTCGGTGTAAATCACAAACACATTTACAAACTTAATTGAAAAGATATAATACATGTGACACTTGAAGTCGGTGCCAAATAGGTGCTTGATAGATTGGCTAGATCAGCGGCTCATGTCCAGCCGTGGTCATACGCCACTTTACTCTAAAGCTTATGATCGCCTACTACTGTTAGAATGTATTGTTTTGTTAGGGTAGGTGACATGACCACGGCTATCCTCTGAACATCACTATGAATATGTATAAAATACATTAAAATATATTACGTGTAAATTGTTTATTAAATAGACGATAAATATTTGTTTCATACTTTTATTTAGTCCGTCCGTCCGTCTGTCTGTCAGCGGACTGTATTTCATGATCCGTAATAGGTAGACAGTAAAATTTTCACAAAATGTGTATTTTTGTTGCAGTTATAACAACAACTAATAAAAATAAATTAAAAATGAAAGGGGGCTCCCCTACTAGTCACGTGTTTTTTTGGCTTTTTTGCTCGATCTTAACATTTTGTTCGACGATGTTACGGAACCCTTCGTGTGAAGTCGGACTCGCACTTAGTCGGTTTTTAAAGTACTTGCTGAGCCGCTTTATATTTTTGTTTGTACCGGTTTTATATGTACGAGGCGTGATTATAGAAATTATTCCCAATTATCAAGTGCATGCAAGCAAAGCCGCTAACAACAGCTAACAATATATATATTTGAATTGTGCTAATCAAGCCCTTTCATTTGATACGCAACACGGCATCATTTTTTTTTAATTCGTCACTTTATGTCCTTTAGAGGGCACCATATTCAATTTAATGTGACGTCACATAGTCTATAACCAGCGGCCAATCAAGACGCTTCCCAAGATGCCTCATTTGTCAAATTATGGTAAGTAGTTATGAGGGAACAGATGAACATAAAATAGGTACATACAGAGCGGTCAAAATCATAACCCTTCTTTTGGTGCGCCGTAGTCAGGTACTAAATTAAGTACAACCTAAACTTATATAAATGTTCTAGACAACATGCCGAAGGCGCCGCCCTGGCGCCAGTGACTACCAATCAACAGTCGATTGCCGACCCCGCGAGTTTAAAAGCACGCAACACTATTTCAAAGAAAACCTTAGTCAATGCAGGTTGTTTCCAACAATTACAAGCGCTCTATAACAAATTATATTAGTTTATACATATATATATATATATATATATATATAACTGTAAAGTAATCGCAAAATAGATTAGGTCACGAGTTCAAAAAAGTATTCATTCGTCATAGAGTGAATTAAAAAAAGTTAACAGTGGGTGAGCCATGCTTCGGCACGTATGGGCCGGCTTAGGCCTGCCAGCCATCACTTAAATTGCCGACGCCGGACAATCTCTTCAAAAATCCCGGACACATGTGTGAAATCGAGATTCTTTCCCGGACACCTTAAAAAAATTATTAAATTAAACAGCTTGTTCACCTAATAATTATAAGTTGCATCGCGAACAGACAGACAAACCGACGCGGCGGAGGACTTTGTTTTATAATATGAAGTTATGTGTATTCCTTTATTCTTCTCTTGATAGACTCTAGAGTTTCAAGGTGGTATTTAATTGATATATGGTATTGGCGATCAGGAAAACAACTATGTTAGCCTAATCGCCAATACCTATATCAACACTACACTAGTAGGGCACCCTGCGGCACAATAGACCAACGACTTGAAGAAGGTGGCTGGCAGCGGAGGAATGCGGACTGCCCAAGCTCGGGATACTTGGCGCTCCTTGGGATGGTGATAGACTGATGATGATAATATAAGAGCAGATTTGAGCCTAGTAAAAGATATAGATATATGTAAGTCATTTTTTTAAAACTCCCCTTGCACTTGAGGGTTCGACACTACGCGTTGTCCGAGGTTTATAATTATCTTTTAAAAAAAGCATCACCGACTTCAATGTGCTTTTTAGTGGAAAGTAGATGTATTTTAACTAAACGCACTGCTCCAATGAGACAGCTAGGTTTCGGAGTAAACGAAAATATCATCGATGTATAAAATTTTTAATTATTTGTTGATTTTTCAAAAACCGCTCGACTGATTTCGATAAAATTTAAATGGGAAGTATACCCTCTGAAACAAAGAAATAATTTTCCAAATTGGTTCAGACGTAGATATTCGAGTAATCGGTGAATTTACATAAACAAAAAGATTTCGACGAATTGAGAACCTCTTCCTTTTCTGAAGTCGGTTAAAAATAGCCCTGAAAGTAATACCCAGAATCTCAGCATGGTCTGTTTTTGATACGGATGCACCTCGAAATGCTGGTGTTTTAAATTGACTCCGTTTGCTAACTTTTATAAATACTCCATCATATATAAATATACTCAACCAGGTCAGCCTGTAGTGCTTACATGTAGTGGCCGGTACAATCTGGTGGAAACGTCGGGAAATCCAAAGGTATGTAATATCTATTATGCGATTGCGTTTATTCTCAAATACATAATTATGACTCCGTTTGGCCGAAAGCCTGCTACCGTGATGAGCAGCACGAGGAAGGTATAATGAATTTGTATAAGTTTTAAGCCATAACAGTACAGTGCTACTTAAGTGCCCAACCATTTATCTTTCAGCTCATGCCTTATTCTTCTGTGAAATTTGCTCTTAGTGAAACAAAGTTTTAACAAAGGAAATTACGAGAATAATGAAATTTTAAACATTTATTCAACGTTAAGAACTGAAGGTTTAAAATGGAAACCTTTTGGCTTGAATGCCGGTAATACGTAGTTAGCCAGCACTACAAATTGCTTGGTGCATTTAAACATATAAAACTTCGCCTGTCTGAGGGCTAGGTCAAGACCATGTTTTATTATCAGAGCCGAGGCGAGCAGTGCACACAAATATAGTTGGACATACGAAGAATAAAGGTATCAGAACATTTACGTGCATGAAGACCATAGCAAGAGAAACGACTGCATGAGCACTTGCAACATACGGTTGCTTTCCCGTTAAAAGCAATGAATGTTTGCATTGTTTTTCGCCGCGTGAGTGAGGTTACCGGAGGCCTTAGGGCCTCCGGTAACCCGGCAGGAGGGAAGGGTTAGCCCTTCCCTCTCCCCTATTCCCGTCCTTTCCCTCTTCCCACTCTTCCCCCTTTCTCCTACTCCCACCTTACAGGGCGGCAACGCATTTGTGACTCTTGAGTTACAGGAACCCATGGGCGGCGGTAGTCATTTATCATCAGGTGATCCGTCTGCTCGTTTGCCCCCTATACCACAAAAAAAAGGTAATGCGTTTAGTTTAAAAAGCACACTAAAACGTTAATAGGTTCGATATTTAAAGTCGCAGGCGTAGTTTTCAAAAATATTTATTTGTTAATTCGAGAAAATCATAGGTTTAAACTACATTAATAAAAAGTGATAGAATTCGTTTTTTTTTTTGAATAAAATGCATTCACATTCAACGTACAGATCCGCTTGCAAAATTTAGATTATATAAATGTACAGTCATCATCAGATTCATATTAGCATGCAAAATAGTTAAAATTATCTTAAGATATAAAATTCAATTATCACTACATATTATGAAACAAAGCCCCCCGCCACGCCTGTCTGTCTGTCTGTTCGTCACTACATATTATAAAACAAAGTCCCCCGCCACATCTGTCTGTCTGTTCGCGATAAACTCAAAATTACTAAACGGATTTGCATGCGGTTCACCAATAGATAGAGCGATTCATGAGGAAGGTTTAGATCTATAATTTGTTAAGGTTTTGTGTAAATTGGTTGAAATATGATGGTGATTGTTAAAGATGTCTCTGCTACCCGTGCGAAGCCGGGCGGGTTGCTAGTTTAGTATGTTTACCATCACAATATGCAAATTATTGCAAGCATTCAGAGTGGACAACATTATGTTGGCAACCAAGTATTTAATATAATGTTATCTGATCTGTCATAGCTGCAGGAAACATAATTGATTTTTTTGCTCAGATAGTTTAAACTGAATCTGATGCTAACTGTACCAACTGTAGTGAACTCTTTTGCAAAAGCAGTGTGGGACGCATGTATATTGGAAAGCAGGCAAGTCAAGTGCAGAGATACAACTTCATGTGGGTGAAGGTGCTGAGAAAATCTACTACGTAATATACAGTGTTGCGTTAAGATGTGATCATATTTGAGGATCGTATAATATATACCTAGTATATACCGTAAAACGCTAATAATTTTATGATTTTTTTTATTTTTAATACAGAAATACTATTTTAAAATTAACAAATTGAACCTAAAAATAGAACGATAATACTAATATTCGTATGAAAGAGGGCTGACACGAATGAAACTATTAGTATTTAATACCAAGGATGTTAAGAAACGTCTCCAGATTTTTCTAAAAATGTTTGCATAAAAAAAATCAAATCATTGAAATTAACATGTAAAATCCTTTTTTTAGCCAAATCAAATATTTCTCGGTTCTCACATAACGGTCCTATGACTACATATTGCTATGACCGGGGGGTATCTTACGAACCGTACTGTCATCCACGGTCGCTCACATCAGACTTCTTTCCTAATCTGTGAATTATACATTTTAAAAGTATAGTTCTATATAACTCAGTACAGAAACTCACCTGCTAGAATAATGGTATGTCACAGAGGCGTGACAATATTTCCGTAGCCTCCTGTATATTGTGAACATTCCAGTATCAAAACACCAAGAATCCTAATTAAAACAGTTATAGGCAATTATATTTTTATAAGTAAACATAGTTTAAACGATTGTAATAGAAAATGGTTTAATACAGACACTTATTGATACAAATATTGAATTTACAAATATAATGTCGACTGTGTCAATTGTGACTAGGTCAATTGACCCAGTTTTAGTGTGCCACTTTCAGCCTGCGCCTACAACCTATCTACTTGTCTTCACTTATAACATCATTGTCAAGAACAGAGACAGTTACGTTGTGAAACTTGGGGACGGACACGTTTCTGTTTTGTAATCTATTGCTTTAACTAACAGAGAGAGAGAGAGAGAGAGAGAGAGAGACAGTGAGAATGTAAAATAGGTATAAGGGGCCATCCATAAATTACGTCACACGTTAAGGGGGGAGGGGGGGGTCAACGAAGTGTTACCTTGTGTGACAAGGGGTGGGTGACGTCATAAGCTTCCTGACGTCACATGTCAAAATCTAAAGTATTAAACACAAAACATTACCTGTAAACGAAAGAGTACATACGCTACTACACTTTTACAAAAAAAAAAATTTAGAACTGCTCTTTTCAGTCAGTTCTGGGTGTAAAATGGGGGGGTCTAAACATCATGAAATTCCAGTGACGTAATTTATGGATGGCCCCTAACATTATTTAAGTCTATAAAATGTTTTTTATTAAAACTAGACATCGCCTGGTGGTCGAATTTTGACCATAAATTCATTAAGTTTTAAATGTTAGTTTTATATCATTGACCACTATAACTTGAACTATATATATGGGTACTATATAATAAAGTTATAGTATATAGTTATAAATAACTATAACTATTAACTATAACTTTCCTTACCATAACAGGTCAACATATATACTGGACCCTTGTAGCTTCTTGTGGAAGTTTTCGCATAATTTTTAAACTTATAATGCTTTTTATAAAATTTTAGCTTTCAGTACTTCTTCTATCTGAAAGTTTAAAGCATTCCAAAATTTACATTCCTTCCTTGCGCGAAATTTGCATAAAAAAAATTCACGCATTACTTTTAGTGTCTCTAACAACTAAATCTCATACCGTTATAATGAGTAGTGTTCCCGAGATTAAACCTTTCTCACCACTATGTGTACAATGTGTACACAACGTGTAACCCTCATGAAATAAGTTTTTGCCTTTGACCATAACAAAAGCCAATTTTTTTTTTATACGTTGTCCTAAAATACTGTAAGTTAGCTAACCTAATTGTTTAATGCCTTACCTCAAAAGGGTAACTGCGCAGAATCTATGTTCCTAAGGGCATTAAAAGCGAGTAGATGTAAACAGCTGTGCCAAGGCAAGCTGCAAACTCAATAGAAAATCTCTACCGACCTAACCTTGAACTATTTCTTCATGTAATTATTGTATAGGGCGCGATAAGAAGCACTCTCGTAAGAATATCTCGCTCAATACTTCATTATATTTAAGTGGCTATGAATCATTTTGAGTATTTTTTTAAATGTATATGCAATGTAACAAAGAAAAAAGCGTAAAATAAGTATCGTTAAAAGATTTATGCCGCGTTCCTATAATCAAGAAACGATTAATATATATATAAATTATAGACGGTAAAATTTTCGATGAAAAAAAAAATTCAACGAAATTTTACCGTCCGTAAGCAAAACGAATCGTTTCTTGATTATAGGAACGCGGCATTAGACGCATTGAAATATGCGCTTAAATTATGTAAAGTGAAACTATCACTAAATAATCTGTATTATTATTGGTTGGACTGTCCTTTTAAATTTCCGATAAAAATCACCATTTTATTAATACGTGAAGAGAATTCCTTGTACCCATTTTAAGGCAAGTGCGATACGGAGGATTGTCATATTTGGAATACTTAAAGATTATATGTCAAAGAAGTGCAGAAAGCTACAACTTATTATACTATTCGATGATCCTACTAATATTATAAACATGAAAGTTTGTGTGGATGTATGGATATATGGATGTATGTTGCTCTTTCACGCAAAAACTACAGAACCGATTGCGATGAAACTTCATATGTAAATAGCTGGACACCTAGATTAACACATGGGCTACTATTTATCGCGATATTCGTACGGCATCGGGACTTACGCGGGTGAAACCACGGTGCGCAGCTAAAAATAAAATAAAAAATTAAATAAGCATTTATTGCTGTTTCACAAAGTTAAGGTTATAACATACATTAATAAGTTTTTATTTCCTTAATTCTATAATAATAATAATCTACTAGTTACTTTTATATACTATCGGCATTCGGTTGGTCTTCAGTAACAGCTTGTCTTTCGACAAAGGCCTCCTCTAATGCTTTTCACTCTGTTCTATCTTTTGCGACTCGGGTACCAACATTATCCGGCTACTTTTATGAGGTCAGTCTTTTATGGAGGCGCAGTTAGTGCATTATAAATTGAAAAACTATGTGAAAAGGACTACAAAAAGGGGCCCAGTAGAAATGCTGACCTGTCATGGTTCGGTATGTCTATACAATGACAACTAAGTTATACTGGTCATTTGTATAACACAAAACATTCTAAGCTTAAAGACATACCTATATGGTGGGACATACCAAAATTCTACCACCAGGCAATTAGTTCAGTGAACATTAAAACCTGTTCACAATTGACGAAGAAGTCCGGTTACGGTTACCATCAAACCTTGCGTCGTGTTTTATTTTTGTGATGAGTAGGGTAAAAATGAGATCTCCATTAAATGAAGATATAATTCTCAAACACCAATTTATAGATCCTTCAAGAATAAGTCCCCAGCTTTATGACCAAATTAAAAAAAATTGGCAGTCATAAGACTGCCCACAGAAGTGAAAACTTATACGAAACGACGAACTTAAAACGTGACATTAGCAGGTTGGTGACATCAATTAATAAGGAGCTGACAGAACTCAATGTTTAGATTAGCGACCTCTAGTAGATCTATATAATATATGTATTATTAGCATGACGGACACGAGTTCAGTGCTTTTTCCCCATAGCAAAAGTGCACAAACGCGCCTAAAGAAGCACTTCACTTCAAAAAAGTGTTGTTTTAAAACTAAACATTTTCTGTAGTGTTGCCTTACAATACAATAACATAATAAACTGTTCATAAATTTAAAAAGTAGTTAACCCGATTCCAGCATGAGAGTCGGCGCCAACCCGACGCGACTGTGACGCATCCATCCTCAGATTAAAAGGATAAGCTACGTCTGGGATCCCACGTCGCGTTTATTTACAGACGAGGTGACTTTCCAAAACGTCTACTCTTCTGTTTAGGGTAAAATATCCATGACGTCATGCAAAATAGATTTTTAGATGTATCAGTAGTGCTGATTCATTTAAGGGTGTGTTCTGAACGTTAAATGCAGTAACTTTAAAACGTTACAATATAAAGCTGACGCCTCTATGGCGCGGCGGTCCACAATTTATCTGCAACGTCAGAAATTGCAGGTTCTATTCCGAGTTAGCGTAAATGTTTGTATGCATGAATATTTCTACATATTTGCATTGGTCTGGGTATTGGTCTATCTATGTACCATGTCCTGGCTAAGCAAACTTCCGGAATTTGTAGCTCAAAATTTTTTGTAGTCTATGGACTGAAGTTAAAAAGTTTAACTCTAGGAATAGCACTCCAGTTGACAACTTTTCAGATTTAACTTTGTTTTAATTTATGGCTAACTAGCAACCCGCCCCGGATAGCAGAGACATCTTCAACAATCATCATCATATTTCAACCAATTTTCATAAAACCTTAATAAATTATATACCTAAACCTATTAATTATTAGTTATTTAATCTGCGGCAATATAACTGTGTCTAGCATTGCGTTAAGTAAGCTTATTTTTCTTTTCAGCGATGTATAGAATTCGCAAAGCTGCCTGTACAGTCCCTGTACACATTTAATTCTGGTGTTGGCAGTAAAACAACCGATATATGTTTTAAAAAGTAACATTCTCAACAATGACATTTTTGTAAGAAGCACCCACAACTATGTTTGTCATTGGCCCGCCTTTCGGCCCAATCTAATGACCAAGAACAGTTATTCGAGTAACTTCTTCCCAATGCAATTCCTTGCAAAATTTAAATTTTACTTGACTCAAATGACTTTTCGGGTGGAGGAATGAGGAGAGTAGAGCAGACTTTGATCAAATTTAAAGTGTTTATTGTATCGTTTCAAAAAATAGGTCTTTCTGGTTGTTCATCGCCTACTGATTTTTTTCAGGACATTGCAACGGGGAGAAGAAGTTACTCGAATACTTGCTAATTTAAATATGTATATATAGTATGATGCCACACACGCAAATGATTGTAAGACCTTCAAACCTTCAAGAAAAGAGCGTACTCCCATCTCAAAGGCCGGCAAAGCACTTGTACTCTTGAGTTGCAGGTGTCCATGGGCGACTGGACGTGTAGCTGAAAAAGTGTTTCAAAGAACTCTTATCGCGTATTTATATATAGATGGTCTTCCGTCAAATGGGCCGCGTGATCTTAAAATATATATATATGTTATGTTCTTTCCTTCAAAATAAATGTTGTCTCTATAAGATTCTGATAGCTTAAATAACTGTGGAAACTCGAGAAAAGCGATATTTGCAATTGGTCACGTATCTTCCTATTACTGAAACAAGAAGGCCAAGCTTCCGGAATCCTGATCCGATCAATCGATTTGTCTGCCAAGGAAATCCAGTTAGAAAATCGGCCTTTGAACGTTATTTGCAATATCCGAGCTTAATAGGTAGTAGTAACACATTTATACAAAACTATCTTTTCAGCAACAAATTGAACTGTGTACATATTGTTTAAAGTATGAATAGTATTAAAAATACTATTTTAGAGAATGAGAAAAGGCAACTGATAGACATTATTATAATGCAGTTATTATAAAAAAAAATCTTATCTCTTTTTCGTTGAAAATATAACG
This sequence comes from Euplagia quadripunctaria, assembly GCA_963859945.1. Taxonomy (NCBI): domain Eukaryota; kingdom Metazoa; phylum Arthropoda; class Insecta; order Lepidoptera; family Erebidae; genus Euplagia; species Euplagia quadripunctaria. The sequence continues at coordinate 5,842,884 of OY982572.1, forward strand.
AAATTTTACCATCCGTAAGCAAAACGAATCGTTTCTTGTTTATTTAACGCGGCATATAACTACTTCTGGTTGCCATAGCTCCTAACAAGCGCTTAGCCAAACCATAAGCTATTAGCTATGCCACTGCGTGCGGTAAAAATGAAGTTAAGTTTATAAAATAAAAAAGTTAAGCATTTTAAGAAATAAAACCTTTTTGTCAATAAATTAAACTTAAAAGTGAACAATGAGCTCCTAAATTGATGTTAATAACTAATTTCGTACCTTTTTTTTTATCGTGTGGAAACCCCCACGGGTCATCACCTCACCGGAGCTAACGGTAAAGTGGTCTGTCGGAATCGAACCGACTAAAACCACACGGTGTTCCGTCACAAGTAGGTCTATTGCAGGGGAACCCGGGTATACCCTAGGAAGGAGTCCTCCGGGAATTCCTGCAGACCTTGGCCGCCTTCAGCAGGCGACCACATCATGGAGTACGGGGGGCCTTACCCCCCTCCAGATCAGAGAGGTGCGCGTGGAACACGTCGCGCCACCGTCTCAGGCCTGATTCTGCAAGGTTAACGGTCAGCCCGACCCGTTACCCCCAGGCCAGCGCTCATAGAGGCCGGAGATCATTTTGCGCTGGTGCGTCTTCTGGGGGTTGGGGAGGACTTGTCCTCCTCCGTTGCCGTTCCACCGCCTCTTTAGCCAACGTCACCTCCTCGCAAAAGAAGGCGGCGGAATCCCACGCACTCTCACTTTGGACCATGGACAGAACCATAGTCTCTAGCAAGAGGCTTCCCACCCCAATAGCTGTCACGAGATCGTTTCGCTGCTGCGTCCATGCTGAGCACTCCACCAAAGTGTGGAGTGCAGTGTCCTCGCGACAGCCTCCGCAGTGGTGGCACGCACGCGATGGCTCCCGGCCTATGCAACACAGGTACTTACCAAGGCAGCCGTGTCCGGTGAATACCTGCGTCAACCGGTAGGAGAGGCTGCCATGTCGCCTCTCCAGCCAATCCTCCATGATGGGTCTTACCGCCACAATTGTGGCGTGCCCTGAGCTCAGTCGCTCTAGTCGTTCTTTCCACTCGGCCATTAGGACCTGGCGAAGCTGAGACCGTTGCGCCTCGATCTCACGAGGTACGGGTCTCAGATCACGCTCGAGTGCCTCCTTGCGCCATTGGTATAATAACGCAAGGGCTTTCGCCTCTAGGTCCCATGGGGCAGAACCGGCTAGGAGACTCGCCGCTTCGAAGGATATCGTGCGGTATCCTCTTATGACTCTGACGGCCATCGCCCGCTGTGGTCGCCGCAGAGTCAGCCCATATTGGGGCGCCGTATGGGGCCATAGACCGCACGATTCCGACATAGAGTCTCCTACAGGAGGCGTCGGGCCCTCCTAAGTTTGGCAGCAACCGCGAGAGTGCAGCCGCTGTCCTAATGAGCTTGGGGGCCAGATTCCGGAAATGATAACCGAAATCCCATCGACTGTCGAGTGTGAGCCCTAGGTATCTCATCGAAGACTCGACGCCGATGCGAACACCTCCTACAGTGATGCTGGATCCAGCTGGAGGCCTCTTCCGAAGCCCATGGAAACAAAGGGCCTCCGAATTATGCAGGGCCACCTCGAGACCCAGCCGCCGAATCCTGCCAACGACTTGAGCGACCCCGGCCGTGGCTTTTATGGTCGCTTAACTAATTTCGAGTCTATGCTAAAAAAAGTCTTGTGAATAAAAAGAGCGGGGTAGGTACTTTTATATTTTTATAATAACTCTCTACTTTAATAAATAGTTACAAATGAACTATTTAACATTTGATGTCAAGAACTCCATAATTTTTTACAATTAAATTAATTATTACGTTAATTAAGTTAATTGTAAAAAAATATTCCAATTTTTTAGTTATCATGAAGCTAACCGCATAAATTATTTGAACGTAACTACATTTAAAACCATACTATACTATAAAAATAATACTGTAATAAAACAAAATAGGCAATTATGAATGAAAATAAAAACAAATTTACACGAAAAGCCTTATTATGGCGCAGGTGGTACCAGCATCTTGTAACGGTTTAGGTAATACGAACCCAATTACTGTCCAGAGACCGTCGGCAAATACTAATTAATATGTCACAATGTTCATTTATCTTGGGGGATTAGGGTCAAGTCAGCCTTTAATAATTTAAGGATGAAGAACATTGTTTCTCCACCTGCCCGAACGAGGGTTAAACGAAATTTGTATTTTTAATTTAGGCAAAGTTCTTCGTACAAATTATTTGACAAATAAAAAGTACAGTAGCACGCCATAACCATAGTCCATGGATGTTAATTATCTATAAATGAATGAAAGAAATGAATGAATTTTGTACCGTTAGGTACTCTTAACATGATATTATAATAATGAATGCCGGACACCACGCGTTCTATGTCACTCGTCACATCACAAATACAGACATATGTCACAAACTGTTACCAACTACACTCAATAGCAATGAATCCGGGTATAAATGGGCATGAGATACCTGAAAATCTCAGAAACTAATAATGCTAGATTAGTGAAAGAAACTGTGTTTAAAAGACAATTAAATACTCCTTGAATTAAAGTAATAAAACTTCTTGGTTATTGTAAAGAATTGCCATCAAAAATGTAAAAATAAAAAGGTATGTAAAAAACCAAAACCAAGTTCAATATTCATTATTCAAGCTGTTATCATGTCGCTTACACCTGAAGAATGCACCAAAATTCCCACAATGATGGAAAACGACCGGAGTCAGCGTGATACAGCAAGGACAGTCGGTGTGTCGCTGTCAATAGTACAACGAGTTCTTCAATGTTACGAGAACACCGTAAAACTAACGCAGACCAGGAACAGGGCCAGGTGTACAACAGGAGAAGATCGATACTTGGTCAACACAATGCTTCGAAATCGCTATCTCACAGGAACTGAACTTACAAATCAGTTTCAACGCCGGAGGAAGTAATCCAAGCGCATAGACTTTAAGACAACGACTTGCTGAAGCTAATTTAAAACCATTTAGACCTGTGCAAACGGTCCTAGAACCCAGTCTATAACGTCTATTTTCGAGACTAAGATATACCCAAAAAAAATTAAATTGCAGTTTTTTTATTTATGGTATAAGGGGCAAACGAGTAGACGAGTCACCTAGTGGTAAATAACTACCGCCGCCCATGGGCACCTGCAACTCAAGAGTCACAAGTGCGTTGCCGCCCTTTAAGGTGAAAGTAGGGGAAGAGGGGGGAAGAGCGTGAAGAGGGGAGAGGGGTAGGGCCTCCGGTAACCTCACTCACGGGCGAAAAGCAATGCAAGCATTCCTTCATTGCTGGTTTTCTGTGAGCCTGTGATCACTCCGGTCGAGCCGGCCCGTACGTGCCGAAGCATGGCTATGCTATGTTCTCAGACGAATCAACATGTATGGTCTATAAGCAAAGTATTTAATTGTTTATCAAACACAGTTTATTTCACTAAGCTGGCATTCTTAGTTTCCTAAAATGTTCAGGGGTGACCAGACCTCATTAGTTTAGTTAAAATTAATGTAGGGAGTTCATACAAGCAATTAAAGCACGTAACACTAAGCGGTTTCCGATGCCTATAAACTAGAGATAAATGCTGAATGAAACACTTTTACGCGTCAATTAGTGGCGGTAATACTAGATGGTACCAGCATCTCCTACGACTAGCCTTGAGAAAAACCGCAAAACAAACTCAAAGATCCAAGTCTACATAAATTCAAAATGTGCAAGTGCCATGTAGCCATTCAAAGTGGTCTTCGTACGAAAGAACCATTTCAGTTTTGAAAAGCCAGTCACGACACCCAGAAGATTAAATAAGTCGGTAATAACGGAACTCAACCACATCTTAGGGAGCTCCAAGACTCCAACCAGTCTGCGCTCCAATTGGCCAATGGAAACACTCAAAACTGCCAGACTATATAAGTTCCTATCGGCCATACTATTACCAAATGGCAATTCCATTCACAAATGTAATTACTATGAAAAAATATACAAAACAATCCCGATAAAAGTATTGTTCCCAAAGCATAGAAAAGAGCAAATCCGAGCAAAAGCTAGTAAATAAATTGTTTCTCTGCAGTAAGAGGAAACAAACGGTTTCGTTTGTCTTCGTAGACGAACCTAGCTTCAGGAAATAAACTTTCGCTGTATACAATGCTGTAGGATGCATCTTTCATATAATTTCTGATAAACTTTGTTAAGTGCGGGTATTGTGTAGCATTAGCTGACCACCGGGTATAAGGATCACGATCGCGATCAATTCACTGTCACTGTCACTGTTTTCAAGTAAAATTAGGAAAGGAAAAAAACTGTTGTTTTCATTTACTAAATCATTAAAGTAGAACATGTCATATTCCCGAGACACATATTCTATACATCCGACTCTATCTCCTAATCTCCACTTTTTTTAATTCGGTGTTGAGTTGACTCGTCGGAAGACATTATAAACTTATAGTCACTATAAACACTATCAGCAACAGTGAGTTTCACTGAAGCTCTTGTGACCCTTAAAAGAAATACAACAGTACGCTATTCAGTGCTTTGTTTACCCGCGGTCTTCTGTAGGGCAGAGTGAAGGACTTCCCCCAGCACCAACAGAAACCTGATACGCCCTACTTTCTTTGTATAACAAAAACTGTGATACTTTCTCAATGTGAGAACCCTTACTAGTACTGCTATAATATACCTGTCATGTATCGTTCCACGTTGTATTCCGTTTTCACGAATACATGCAGATTACACAGCAAACATATGGCCGTACCACAGTAAGACAATTTTCTGCATAGCTCGGAATGTAAATTCATATACATACAAGAAACAGAGTACGTGCTTGTATACCGTATGACAAAATAGTATACAAATGCCTTGACCTAGTTCTAAGAGCGAGGTCCTTGTGCTGAGTCGATAAAGCGAGGTCAGACTAAAAGAAATTCTTACAGACTTATTACCAGAAAACTAAAAATAATCTAGTTAAGTTTTAATTTGTACATCTGACGAATATATCATAGCTATTCATTTTTATTAACCTTTGTAATACAAAGTCCGAAACCCTTTATAATCCTTCATGTTAAGTATGGCAAAGCAAAGATCTACAACGCTGCGTGTTTTAAATCCTTTTGAACCTGATTGAAGAGTGGTTTCTGGTTGATTAATAATTGACATAATTTATTGGTTACCGTTTAAAAACCTCTTTACTGTAAGGAGTTAAGGAAATTGATAGTCGGCAAATTTTGATAACCCGCCACCAACTTCCAAATCGTTTGTAGGATTATCGCGGGTCTACAGTTTATTGTTACAAAACATGTAAATTTCGGCAATGTTAATTTTACAAAAGCTTCTTGTTTTGTAGCCACGGCCTGAACTTAGTAATGCTGCGCAAGAAAATACTATGGTAGGCAACTCACCGAGAGGCAGCATGCAGTGTTCCGCGTGCGCTCTCAGAGGAGTGCGGCCGACGGGTGATGGTCGCACCGGGTGACGGGACCCGTCTAGGGTGAGACGGGTCAATGCCTGTCGAGGGTTGCGGAAGAATGCAATAGCGATTCTCGCTCCCCTGATCATAGGCAAGTAGTGGAACACCGGGGTGGTTTTTAGTCGGTAAGAGTCCGACAGACCCCTTCGCCTCCCCAAGGCGGAGGACATCCATGTAGGATCTTCCACCTCGTCAACAAAAAAAAAAAGGTAGGCAACTCAACTCAATGTCCAATAGATGATCATGAGATGGTATTTGGAAGGAGATAACACCTAACTGGTAGGTGTTTAATGTGAACATGTAACTAATAGAGAAAAAGTATATTAAACATTTACTTTAATATTTAAATTGAATTAATTAAATGCAGACACTTAAAATTTGTTGTTCTCACAACTACCCACCCACAATAATGCTGATAATATAAATAAATGCTGACTAACTTTTAGTGATATAAATTTCTTAAAATTTTCGAATATTTTCTTTTATGGGATAGGGGGGCAAAGAGACTAGACGGGTCACCTGATGCTAAGTAATCGCCCATCGACACCTGCAACTCAAGAGTCACCAGTGCGATGCCCGTAAGCTTAGTTAATGAGTCTGCTTTTGGGTACGTTTGTATGTGTGATGTTGAAAAAAAAACCGAACATGTTAGTACATGTCTGACTCACGCACCTAGGGTTTCGTAAGCGAATAAACTTGTATATAGATAGTACGCCCATCTCGGGAATCAATTCTCGAAAACTTTTGCCCGTATTTTTCGTTATTAAAAATCGAGAAAATGGTACACGTGCTAATTATTTCTTACAGCCTTAGGTAGTGTCGTAAACAAGGCTATAATACTAAATGCATACTGTTCGCCTAAGTGCTGACTAATTAGATTAGTTACGTAGGTATATCTTCTTTCTTTTTTTTAAATATAATATCGTAAGTATGGAGTATCCGTGGGGGTGTATTAATTTATGTTGCGGAAATTGAAAGTTGCTTTTTGAATCTTTTCTACCTCCAAGTTAATATTCTGTTGAGGTAGGAGGGGAAAAAAGGTTATGCTACTCTCTTTCTCAGCTTGTTTCACTGGTTACCAGGGCAGACATCTTCCTATAAATTCTTGGCAGTGGGGATGGTACTGACCACGGTGATTATTCGACGCAACTCGTTACATTGACCGACTATGGTTAACAAAGCATGCACTTCGGGGTTGCTTTGAAAATAACCTCTGTTAGAAAACAACCTGACCTGACGGAGATGGTGCCTGTCACCTCAAAGATGAGTCATGGAAATAGACCTCTCTCCTGCACCTGCTGATTAACCTGCTCTGTATAGTTTAGTTTAGTCTGGGAAAACCTATCGCTGTTTCCTCAGATGGTACGTTCAGATATGTCGGAATTCATCGCCGATAATCTCATTAATATAACCACAATATTACAGTTGTTTTCAAAGTCTGGAATGAACTGCCTGCGTCTGTTTTCTCGGACAATTATAAACCTGGAACGTTCAAGAGTAGAGCTAATAGGTTGCTCTTGGATAGGCGTGTACCATCTTCTTCTTGTCGTCACTTTCTATCAGTTGAGTTCGAAGACAAACGCCTATTCCAATACCCAATAAAAAACAACAACTATTATATTACATACTAGCAAACCGCCCCGGCTTTATATTGATTTTTTCCGACATCTTCAACAATCATCGTCATATTTCAGACATTTTACACAAAACCTTAATAAATTATACACCTAAACCTTCCTCATGAATCACTCTGTCTATTGGTGAAAACCGCATGAAAATTCGTTCAGTAGTTTTTCAGTTTATCGCACACAGACAGGCAGACGCGGCGGGGGACTTTGTTTTATAATATGTAGTGATTTGTAACAGGTATTTTTTAGAGGTCCTGTTTGGTTTTCAATGTTAAATAAAATGGCATGATGTTGACTTATTTTAAGAGATAATTTTATGCCCTTTGTGTTTAAATAGTATTTCGGGCATTGACAGTAACATTCTGACCGAAATCATCATTAACGAAAATTGGACTTCCCAATTACACTTCATTATAGCCAGCCGTGGCGCACATTCCCCTGAAATCCTATTTAAACACAAATGGCATAAAATTTTCTCTTAAAGCCAACTTTAACCAAAAGCACTTTAATTTAAAAAACCAACATAAACCAAAAAACACGCCTTTTTAATATATTCAATAAATCTTTATCAGTAACATATTCTTAGAATAAGTGTAATAACCCCTCGTCCTCGACGTTCAACCGAAGTAAAGGATTTCGCCTTAAATAAACATTCTCAATAGACGTGAGGAATAAAATTAAATTCATTGCTAACATTGCAAATGTAATTGTAAATAGAGCCATATAAAAAAGAAAAAAGAAAATACGTTTATTCTAGCGTAACTAAACGAGACGCTTGATACCCTTAATGAACTTATTCTAAACATGGAGCTGGGTTTTATGAGATATAATTTAAATTTACAAGACGGAGTAATCATCTCGCGATCGCACCAATTTATAATTCTTACTTATTTCTTTGGATTTTGTATCATTTTCTGCAATGTACAATAAACCAATTTAATAAGGCTGGTTTGTTATAAAAACTTGGAATTAATTATAAGACAGTTATTATTATAGTATGCCTTAGTTTCGTTTGACAGGGCTTATTTTACCATTTACTTGAATACCTACCCTTCGCTCTAAGCTCCGCCGACGTAAATTTCTGTACCCTTGTGACTATGTGTTAATCCAGAATCAACTTATCGTTGTGCAAAATTTAATCCTAATATGTTGAGTGGTAAGCGCATTATTGAATTAAAAATCTCATTTTAAACCTTTTCTTACTTCATTCTTTAAAATATGTAGCTGGAATTCCGGTCCCCGTGTTACATGTGCCAATCCAGAGTATAACATGTCCATGTGATATTTTTGTTTTAAATCCGTTCGGCGCTTAAGCTATAATTGAAAACAAACTTACTTTGTAAACAAGTCTTGGAAGAAAATATTAACCTACTCTTAATTCTTGTATCCAAGTGAGACTTTGTTTGTCGATCTGATGATGGAGGCAAGAGGTGGGTAGTGGAACTTTTCAGTGGTTACTGGTAAACCCCTCAAATTTGGGCTCAAATGATCCTGAGCTTAGTAAGGATGGTCTGCTGATGGAGCCAGAAAGTGGATAGTAGAACCTTTTTACTTTTCTAATTTATTTCGCTATTAAAGCGTGTTTTTTTTAGTTTTTCTAAACTATAGTTTATATAGTTATAATATACTTTGTTTGTAACTTTTACATAACAATTTAATGGTAAAGATCACAAAAATAAATAATCATAAATTTAAAACACCCCCGACTCGAAAATCCCTTCAACGATTAGAAAAGAGCTGATGAACAGATTTTCTTGAATTATATCTAAGAATACGAGAGTATTATTATGTCACCTTTCAAACAAAAAAAAACGCACTTCATTTGGTCCATTTGTTTGGGAGCTACGATGCCACTGACAAACACACAGACATACCGACACGTCAAACTTATAACACCCCTCTTTTTGCGTCGGAGGTTAAAATGGTTTATTGTTTAAAATAGTCTGTAAACAACGCAACTTCAGAGGTAACTAACGAGTTGCCAAGTATGTAAAAATTTAAAACCTGTAGACTGCGTAGCTGCGCAAGGAGCAAGGATAGTCTGTTGGATGACACAGATAAAATTAATATCTACGTCATAGGCGCTGGAACATATTCATGACGTCATAATCCAACAAAGGTAGAACAGGTGTCGTAACAAGGCATCAGAATGAAATAATGAACCAGCTAAGCTTTACACATGTTTGTGAATAAGCGTTCTCTGTTAAGAACCACAGAGTAATACTCACTTGGTAACTAATGATTTAAATTTTAATGGTTCAGAAAATGTCGTTTCATGATCATTGATGACGAATTTGTGCACAATAATAATGATTAATTTAACCTTCGATTGAAGTATGTATGTTATAGTATTTTTATAAGTTAACTGGCAAGCGAAATTTTTTTTTTGACATACCAACATCGTCTCACGACCAGGTCCACCACGGGTCTGGCAGCTGACGCTTGTTTCCATTGTTAGCTATCTCTAGGCAGGCTATCGACTACACACAAAATTAAGCAACCTGAAATCAACATCAGAAATGCAAAAATTACAATAAACCTCCCTTTTTATCGTAGCTTAATAACAGTAACAGTTGTAGTTTCCTCAATAACGGATAAACGATTCTGAAGCAAATTGTATTAGCATAACTGGAGCTTAAGTCTTAAGAGCCACGCCTGACAAGGTAAGGGATGTACATTGTGCAATGTATTAATATAAGACACTGAAGGCAATGTATTCTATGTTTGAGGCAGACCTCTTACTTAATTGTTAAAGATTAGACATGTTATGACAGATCATAACATGCCTAATCTTTAACAATTAAGTATATTTATTTGCACTTGTAATTTAAAAGAAATTAATTTAGACTTTTTGAGCTTGGACTTTTGGCTTATTTTTATGATGACGATGGACTTCTAGGGTTAAATAATCTTACTAATATCATAAAGGCGTAAGTTTGTGACGATGGATGGATGGATGGATGTTTGTCACTCTTTCACACAAAAACGGCTGAACGGATCTGAATGAAATTTCACAGAGATAGATTAGATTATAGCCTGGAATAGCACTTTTTATCCCAGAAAACTATACGGTTCCTGTGTGGGATAGATTCCAACAAAATATTCACTCGAAGACTTCGCGGGCAATAGCTAGTTATTTATAACGTAAAACCAATATCCATCTGAAATAATACAGTACACAAATGATGAAAATGGTTTTCAAACAGAGCACAGACGTTCAGTTTGGATTTTGCTGCATACACATACAAGCTCACAAAATTCTCACTCTTTATAATAATTAGTGTAGATTAACGGCTTTAGTGTTACTGATTTCTTAGTTCTTAGTTTTTTAAATATCTTAATTGGAAAACAAGAAAACGGTAGTACCAATAATTTCTTATAAGAGTTTTTTTAACCTGACGATTTCACAGAACCATAAATATAGAAGTTTGACTTTGAAAAATACGTCATACCTAATGTGATTACCCTTATAAAAGATCCTAATACTGAAACCGTAAAAGCGTCAGTAAAAACCCTATAAAATTACCTAATACGCTCAGTTTTCACTCAAAATAATGGAACATTCATCAAGTTAATAGTGCTTAAGAATGAAAATGGAACTCGGTGATATCCTAAGAGGGTTTAGGCCTCTTTGAAATAAGGCCTATCATGACATATACAGATTAAAAAGCTTTTAAAGTCATTTCTTAACGTTATTCATTTAAAATAGTTACGACGCCCGACGTTATTATCATAGGGTTATTAAGGATAGTTGGATCATCAGATAGTGCATTCATATTAAATTGCTAATTTGATTACAAAATATGTTGTTGCTCAATTTAATAAACTCGCTCTGATAGCGAGGTTTTGGATTCAGAGCAGAAGGAACAGAGAAGAGAAAGACAATGACACTGCCGTCTGCCAGTGATTGAAAATGAACTCAGCGGCAAACGTGCTTATCTTACATACATATTATGTACATGTATGTCGAAGAATGACAACATAACGACAATAATTGTGCAAGAACCATGACCCGATTCGGTTCCCGACGTAAGAAACACACTGTGGGCTAGCGAACTTATTCGTGCCACATTCGATTGACAAGTGAACAGAGTAAAAAAAAACCATTATAGAATTCCACCTACCTTCTAAAACCGCTAGCTAAGTTGTTGTCATCTGTAACAAAGGTAGAACAGAACGTAAATTTTAAGGCACTTTCATTGCTTTCAAATGTGTGGGTATTAATTTTTAAAAATAAAATATATTTAGATAATAAAAATTTATTCATTACCTGCAAGTCAATGAATAAATTTTGGCACCTTTACCATTTTGTTAATTTTCTTTATAAATAAAATGCCGCATTCATGGAGTTACAGCGATGGTAGTCGGTTGGACAGTCTTCGTCAAGTTTAAACTAAATAAATACTAATATATTTGTTTAATTTAAACTCGATAATGGTCGAAATTCGACCATGGTTTATATTTTGGCGAGTATTACTTGAACTGTACAATACAATGATGTATAGACTGATGTACCATGACAGCACAACACATATATAGGACGCGTGTAACTTAATGTAGCTGTTTTCAAGTCATTTTTAAATTTGTAAAACATTGTTTAAAAATTTTATCTTTCTGCACTTCTTGTACATATATATACATAATCTGTAAGTACTTCAAATTTCACGTTAATGCGTTCGCGAAATTTTCTTCAAAAGAAAATTCCCCTTTTATAGAAAATTCTCTTAAGGTATATAGATAATTGTTTAATTTTTGTTACATGGCAATATTGCTTTCTATACGACAATTGTTATGTCAAATGTCGCTTACTTCGGTCTTTCCGGTAACCTTTGCTAATAGTCTCTGTTGTACATATGAAATAAAGTACTAAAATAATTTTAATCCGTATTTTTCTCATACAATCATACTAGTATATAAAGGAATCTAAAACGAATTACATTTTATGCTGGATATAAAATGTAATCAAACAGAAATAAGAGCGTATTATAGCAAGCAACGTTGTAACACGTTTCCAAGCTGTAAGTACTCACGTTAAAGATGTAGTTAACAGCTTCGGTACACTACAGCCTTCCTTACAGGCTGTGGAACGTGATCCGGGAACGAGTAAATAAGTAATCGTATTTGCTGTAAAGTGTATAACTAAGCGTGTTTGGAATAGTGCAAAACAGTTTTTATTTATAAAAGTATTAACCCTTTCGTGAGATGTATAAAAAGAAACAAAGGAATTTTAGAGTGCGGTAAAAAACTATTACAAGAGCAGCAAGTGACACCCCTGAAGTACGTGGATATTATCTCTAATTGAAATGAAACCACTTCTTGTTAGAACTGTATAGAATAACTATATTTTCTGATGGAATACATGAGCTTATATAGGAATTAATCTAGGTTATCATTCGTGACATCACAATATCATTCACCTAAAGGAATGTTAGGAATTTATGAATTTCCGATATATAACATTATACGTCACAACCTACGTCATTCACTACACCCCATGTGGTCGTAAGCTTCCATACTATACAGTAAACGCTTATATAAATATAATTATAGTTTGGAAAAATTAAAAAATACGCGTTAATGAAGAACCAAATTAAAAAGTAAAAACAAAAGTTCCGCTGAGACCTCCTGGCTTCATCATGAGGCCATCGCTACCAAGCCCAATCAGTTGGACTCGTCACACAAACTCGAGGGTTTTACTAGTAGCCACGAGTCGCGTAACAGTAGGGTGGCAGAGCGGGCAAAATGCCACAGGCCCATGATCCTAGGGGGCTCCCGGCCCCGACCCCACGGCACTAAGCACACGGGGCACCAAGAGTGAACTTATGCCCCATCCGATGAATTAGCGTCGGGCCTCAGATGGTATAGTTACGCCACTGGTAGCCACTGAAGAGCTCCACTATCCACCTCCTGGCTTAATCATCAGATCATCTTGGAGCTGATGCCAAATTATAGTATTGTCATCCAAACTACATATACATACAAAGTTTCGTTTCGATACGACAATTAGAAGTAGGTTAAAATTGACTTTCAAGATTTGTTATTTACCAGTGAAGCTAGTAATAAAAAACAAGTGTGTGAGTACTTATGTGCGCACGTAAGAAGTTATACTTCTTTTGCGTAACAAGATAAAAATCTTTCTAAAAAATTTATCCTTCGCGTTATCCTACGTACGTAGAAAAAACGACACTAATAATAGAAAAAAGGTATATAAAATACATTGAAAGTTTTATTATAACGCATTATCTAGTTAAATAAAGTTTATTTAAATATCATAATAAATAATACATACCGCCAACTAACCTCAAATTCTACAAACGTGCTCAAAGTAATATTGGTTAAGTAAGTTCGTTGGTTAAGTATATGGTTTTTACACCATTTTTATCACTTATGATCACAGTAAATTATCTTTAAATCAATAAATTGTTAATAAATATCAGTCACCACGATATATTATTTGAAAAAATTTAAATTTATGTACATTTATTTATACTTTATTCAGATTGATACAAAACACGTGTTGTAGGTTCAGAAACAGCTGAATAAATATCGTGAAGTTGGTAACTTTTTTTGAAAAACTAAAATGTTGACTAGCTAACTTCAGGATGTCGGTTCTTCGTGACGGTGTGCGCGCGCATCGTAAATCTCATTCTCACTCATCATTTTTCCCTAACGCGCCAAAAGAAGTAATTATATGAGAATAAGTACTTCAATATTATTATATTATTTATAAATATAATTTCATTTCTAGACGTACGTATTAACTTCGCAAAGAACAAAGCATTACGTCAAGGGTGTAGAGTGTAGACGCTTCGTAGCACTGCTACGGGAAAAGGCTACGAGATACTTCCGCATCTTTTCACGTTACATTTATATTTCAAGGCTAATAGCAACACTTGAAATAAATTTAACATGTTATGATTACGTTTCTTTTTACTTTTTTAAATTTATTTTTTTCGGGTAGTAGGGCACACTAGATTCCTACTCGGATCGGAGCCGCCGATGTTGTTATGTTTATTTGTATTATTGCCATGGTGATGTGTTACGTGTACTAAGTGAACTACATGCCTTTCATCACTAGCAATATTAATGGCATTACTCTTGAACGCAGTCCTCTAAGCTCTGCTCCAAGTTTTAAGCTTTTTGTTTGACCAATTTGTTACAATCGGTTAAGAGGTTTAGTCGTAAAAAGTAATAACCTCTGGCTCAGCAGTCAGGGTCACTAACCACTACACCAACAGGCCACAGATTGTACCCTTTACTAACATAAGCAGACGGAAAGAACAAAATTTTAAAAAACTACTGAACGGATTTTCATGCGGTTTTCACTAATAGACAGAGTAAATGAGGAAGGTTTAGGTGTATAATTTGTTAAGATTTTGTGTAAATTGATTGAAATATGTACCCGTGCGAAGCCGGGTCTAGTTGCTAGTTTTGAATAAAATTTAGTGAATGTATAGCTAGTTCAGATTGAAAACAAAATAAATGTCAGTTTGTTTTAAATTTCAACCAAATATAATAAAACGTTCTCAAAATACAAAAGTAATATTAAACTTTATTTTATACACTAGAAAAGAAAATAGCGAGCGATTTTAATATGACAATTTATCGTGTACACCACACGGACATAAAAGTTTATGCTTCTGTTCAAAGAATATGTGGCCAATAAAAAATATGCCCATAAAATTGCACAAAGAATCTATCGGAAATGCTGGTTATCTACTTCAGGAGTAACGAGTATAAATGCAAATGTAAGTTTCTTTGTTGCGTTTTCACACCTTAACTAATTAACTGATCATCGTGAAATATCGCATAAACGTTCTCAGGGGTACAGAAAAAGATATAGGTACCTTTCTTCCGACAAAGCGACAAACACGAGCGAAGCAGCGGGCAAAAGCTATTGTTACATAATTATTTTTAAACTTTCGCGACATTGATACATAGGTACTCGTATTAGATGTGAAACTCGGGACTGTAACTCGCGTCTTACAAATTACTAAATGCAAATTACCAAATGTATTCGCCGAACTAGTCTTCTTGTTCTTCCAAAGATCCGAACAAAATTATGGTAAAAAAAAGTGTGTGTGAAATTCACACACGGCAGAAGTGAAACTTCAGAAAAGTAGCCTACGACAGAATGAGAAATAAAAAGTAAAATCAACACAAATAATTTACTAATGTTAATTAATTTAATTTTAGATAATTTATATAAAAGTTATTGGTCAAGTTAACACAGATGTGTTAAATAATGAACATAAATTAATTAAACAACGAATTTTAATACGCAAATGTACAAAAATGACACCACATTGACTTTGACGCTTCTGAAGGCTTGGTAGTACGCAGGCGCAAACATACAACACGTGATAAAAATCGGTCATGTTTATATCTTTTTACTGTCGCTTTTTCGTTTCATCGAATTTCAAATCACAACGATTCTAAAGAAGTTTCACTCCAAAAGTATATTATTTGAAGGAGCGCAACTTTACAATAAACTACCCTCTAAAGTAAAAAATGTGAACTCATTTAACGTATTTAAAGCCGTATTTTAAGTTATCACAGCACATTTTACAAATCGTCTCCTGAAAGACTTTTTATTGCTTTATATAGCGTCTGCTCTGAGTAACTTAAATGTTATGTACTGTTCTCATGTAAGTGACTTTATCTTTATGAGAATAAATTCACATGTCCATCACTCTGAGAGTTGCGAGCCACAGATAGACGACTTTAAACTTGCATTGAGATATATTTTTGGGAATTAACCTTTGTGCGAGCTCAGAAACTATTCGTGTATATTTTTATTTGCAGACTTGGCCACTGTTTTCATGTTTCCTAGCACCCATTAGGCTATGATGACCGCTACTTTTGCCACATCAGTGGTATAAAATTAAATACGATGAGTGGTGTGCTTCCATACCTTGATTCAATAATTTGTAAGTAAAGTCTACAGCAATTCTAAATAAAAGCACGTAGTCGGAGTATTAGTAGAAAGTACCAATGTAAAACTTCGTTCTAGGTGAGCCCCGTGTACACAATTCTAAAATATTAAACTGCACGGATTGCGCTAAGCATAAAGTGACGACCTACTAACTGAATTCACCTCAAATATTGTAGATCTCATATGAGATCATCATTTTCATCCCACTACCCCACTAATATTACAAATGTGAAAGTTGGATGGAAGATGGATGGAAGGAAGGATGGATGGATGTATGGATGGATGGATGGATGTTTGTTACTCTTTCACGCAAAAACCACTGAACCGATTGCGATGAAACTTGGTATGTAGATAGCTGGAGACCTGGATTGACGCATAGGCTACTTTTTATCCCGATATTCCCACGGGATCGGGACTTACGCTGGTGAAACCGCGGGGCGCTGCTAGTATGAGATATTTGTTTTGACTTATAAATGTTGTTTTGATTTTGGTACTTTGTATTTTAATTCTGTGTTTTTAAATGGCCGTGATTCAGGTATGATGATATCATATGAGATTTGTTTAAAAAAATAGATTTATTTAATTCTATGAAACCTTGAAAACGAATTAAAAACAGGATTGTGCTCAATACGATTAATTTTGGCATAAAAATAATTAGTGTTAAAACTAATGAAATGACTTTCCTTGTGAAACACATTTACATCGAAATAAGTTATCCAATGGCATAATTATAGAGTAATTCAAGACCTCGGTAAATGCAAAATACACTCATTAATTACAAGGTCAAACACAATGATATTCCATAATCGATTTCGAATGTCCAAAATGCATTCCTAATGCTGAATTTCAGGACCCAATGTTATCAAACCCCGTTCCTCAATGATAGTGAGCTGCGCGAGGAGGGGGGCGAACCCCATATTCCAATAAAGAAAGACAAGGCCCTAATAACGCGACCCCAGTAAGCTCCCAAAACGACACCTCAGACTTGCCGAACGAACGATTATGTGAAAACCAACCTTGTATTCAAGAAACTAGGTTGAAATTTCACCCAGAGTCCTCCTACAAGGTAATAAATACGAAAACAGAGCCAAACGTCCGGTAAAGTTTTTAAGAGAACGTACGTAGGTAGAATATTAGGTGCGGCAACAGTAATGGAAATTTGATAACACGTGTAAGAAATTAGACGAGTGGGGCCGCGGAGACAGTATTCGTCGTGAATATAAATAATTTGATTAGAGTCAACGCTTTCTCTCTATTAGTAGATAGACCATATTTCGCAATAAGTTTACAAACTTCTCCCATTAAATTAACATACATTTTCTAGAGTTCATGTGATACCTTATTGTTTTTTATCGACTTTAAATTAGAGTCATTAGGTATGGTCGTCGTTTAAGTTTGTTTTTGTATGTTTTTCTATTCTCTCGAGCCGTCTGAAACTGTAAAAATTATGAAAATTCTTTCAAAACTAATAGCCCAAAAGCTCATAACGAATTTTGAGAAGGTATTTTAGAGCGTTAGATATTTTGAGCAGTAAAAAATTGAATGCCATTCAAGTATGAAATGGAAAGTCAGGCTGACTAGATCGGCACTCAATCCTACTGCGCATGGTACATATCCTGCAAGATATTTCAGCCAAAAAAGGTATTTTAGGTCGAATGCGACTTAAAGAAATAATAAGTAGGCGTATTAATTAACATAAAAATAAAAAGGCCAGGGTCGAATGAAACTTTAATAAACAGAAAGTAGATTAAAGTTTCATTCGACCTAAAATACCTTTTTTGGCTGAAATATTTTGCAGGATATGCACCATGTGCAGTAGGATTGAGTGCCGATCTGGTCAGCCAGACTACATTCCATACTTGAATGGCATTCAAGTTTTACTGCTCAAAATTTCTAACGCCCTAAAATACCTTCTCAAAATTCGTTATGAGCTCTTGCTCTATAAGTATGTGATTTTATATGTGAACCAAAAACATCTCGCGATTAATGTAAATTTGTCATGAATTGTCGTTGTCGTAGCAACGCGAAAAAAGTACATTTTACTCAGAGCAGAGACAAGTAAGTACTTGTTTCTGCTCCGCGACATTTTATCAATGCCGAAAGAAAATGGGAGGACCGGGCAAACATATCAAATAAACCTAAAACACGTACGCGCCTTAGAGTTTCATTTTTTATCTTGGTAAGGATATTATGTTGAAGTCGGGTGCCTGTTTCTTTTTTTAAACATTTGTGCTAAGGACCTTCACCGACTTCACCATAAAAATTAAAGATATAGAAGTTACTTATGTGTGTATTTCGGGCGCCCTCTGAAGTGCGCATCCTGCCGTGTCCCCGACGGGTATGAAACTAGTCAGGCCTCCCAGAAAGACATACCTACACACGTGAGTAAAATCCTAAATCCGTAAACTGATTGAGGAATTGTTCAAACACAATAGAGTTATTAATAATAACTTGATACACCTCACACGGTCGTCTGATACCAAGCTAGCCTGTACTATGGTAATCGAACTCCTAATTAACATACTTATGTATTACTAAATACATACATATTTTTAATAAATTACAGTGTACTGTACAATATACTGTGGATCATCAGTGAGCATAAAAGAAGGATAATCGATAAACACTGCGCAAGCCGGTAAAGATCTTTAGGGGTATCGAAGGTCTAGTATAATCATTAAGCAAACACAATTATGGTTGTTTCGTGGATAGTCTTATTAAATAAGGCCCCAATTCAAGTGGGATTGATTCATAACTATTTTTAAAGTACTAGAAAAATATGTGTAATCTCATTGCTGTCTACCGGGCACATTTGACGCTGTGTTCTTACTGAAAAAAAATCATCTCAGAAAATTTCAATAACAACTTGTGCCATATATAAAAAAATCCCTAAACCTCAAAACGCAAACATGGTCGCAAACTTATACCTTGGGACCATCGAAACACAGAAATACAGGAGTAGTCGGAAAGAATTAGCCGAAAATCGTTAAAAAATGGAAGAAATCGAGATAGTCAGTTTTGTTTTTTATTTGTTAAGTTAAAACGTCACGATTAACATATTTCATGTCAAGGCATATTCACCCGTGGTATCACCGTCAAAAAAAAATGACAAAAATCGTTAAAACCGTTTTTTTAATTTACGAGTAAACTTTGCATCTTGCGTGAAAAGTGTTTGGACATAAAAATTGCGCATTAAAAGACGAATAAAATGAGACTAACAGTCCCGATCGGATTTTCGAAAATTCATAACTTGCGTTCTAATGAATATTTAGGTAAGGAATTTGGTGAGAATGTGGGGTTCATAGCCCTCAATATGCTCACAATTTCACGCATCACGCACCCTCAATAACAATATGTAACAAAGACCCCCTCTCCCCCACGCACACACAACAGAACCTTTTATTTAAAGCCGGAGGCTCCCGAGGTATCGTCATTATTCACGTATGCAGACAGATTTCAACTTAGAGCTGGAAAAGTGCGAAGCCGCAGTGCGCGAAATTGGGCGTATAGCGGCCAACAGCAGCAGCGCGCCCCACCACTGACTACCGGCCGGATCGCAAATTTTCGATTTTTGTAAATCGACTTTTTCAGTCTTTTTACTTTACTAAATGAAACCGCATTTTAACACGTTGTAGAGAAAGTCTCGACGAACAAAAGTGTTTTCGAAAATTTACTCTAAGTTACCCCAAAACTCTTTTAGGGCCATTCTCCCGAAGCCCTTTTTTTCAGTTTTTCAAAGTTTCGCAATAAGTTTAAAGCCGATCTTGCTGAAATGAAATGGGTGTATTGGAGGCTATGAAGTAAGAATGTTCTCACTAAATTTCAGGCCTAAATATTCATTAGAACGTGAGTTATGAATTTTCTAAAAAACAGGCAAAAATGCGCTTATTTGCGAAAAGAAACTACTAATCCGATCGGCGCTGTTAAAGTCTATTTTTTTTCGTCTTTTAATGCAAAGTTTACTTGTAAATCGAAAAAAACGGTTTTTACGATTTTTGTCAATTTTTTGACGGTGATACCACAGGTGAATATGCCTTGACATGAAATATATTAATTGTGACGTTTTAACTTAACAAATAAAAAACAAAACTGACTATCTCAATTAAAGTTGCGAATATGCAAATTATAGAATTTGCATATGCAACTAGAGATGAAAAAGTCATATTAAAAGTTACCCCGAATAATATAGCGCAACCCCAAGAATTGAATTAATAAGAGTAAAGGTTAATGAATTAATCTCGTAATCTCCCAGCAATCCGCTTAACCCTAATATTACACTCACAGGGGCTATATTTTATAATAATGTTGATGAACAAAAGAGAACAGATTCCAGGAACGCCTTTGCCTTCATAAATGATTAGAGGAATCCTAAATAAGGGGTTGTGATGATGACAGCTTAAATTTAGTGTGACAACCCACTTCAAAGTACAGCGATTTTATTGTTTTTTTTTTACACCGAGCGACATTGAGAACATGGACTCGAGGCTCTTGGCCCTCAGTCCGTAAATCGATACGGCTTTCGGTACATTAAAAGCTGAACCCACATTCCACATATCGACAATATCGTAGACTAAATCGAAACACCGTACTGTACTTTCATTGTTTTTTTCTTACGAGATTCGATTAATCGTGGGAAATAGAGATATCGACAATAATTTTACAGCACGCAAATCGATCTATTAGGCTATCATAATCCTATCAGTGATGATTTTCGAGAAATGGGTCGGGCACGTATTTTGACGCCGTATCTTTGAATTCACAAGTTTTTAATTCTGAGCAAGTTGTTGATGAAAAATTCTAGCTCCTTGTTTATGTCTTTGCATATTTATCACCAGCCATGACAACTAGAAACAATACGCATAGGGGAAGTGGATTATATTAACAAGTCAGTTGTAGGCGCGACAAATGTCATCCGATAGTTTTACATCACGAAATCTTCGTCCATAGTTCGGAAAACAGGATATACCTCCTATAGTTTTTCACTATGAAATCTTCTTTCATAGTTACAAAAACAGTTGAAGTCATCCAGAGCCCGATAGAAACATCCATGCAAATGTGGTCTTCTATCCGTCCCTGCGATCATTAATAGCTGGATCTGGGCCAAATTTCTTTACCCAGAATGAGCGCGGTAGGACCATAACTCACCGTAACTACATAACGATGCACATTCGCATACGAAGCATATTTCCTCAGATTGCACATCTCGTGGTTATGGAGAATATAAGCATTAAAAATGAATCCGACACAACTACTTACGCAGAATGTAAAGACTTGTGGCAACTTTCACATACAAAAAAAACATACTGCAATGTCATCTGCCGAAGACAAGGTGAACTGCATAGTAACTACCAATCCTACATCAATGAAAGTTCTCTTCTATACATACTCGTATATACAACTTACCAACATCAACAGTTGGACCGCGGTCCACCAGGCATGATCGCCTTGCCTGGTCAGAGGGAGATGACACCCGTTCCTAAGCAACCACATCCCCGATGAATATGCATTCGATATGCAAACACCAGCGTACGAACTCTACTATACAGGTGTATAGTGTACAGTGATCCGTGGATCCGTCCATCTAAGTATTCCGGGAATAAATTAGGACCGACACCAACAATACCTATAAAGGCACGCACCTTTTTACCACGCTTTCTTTTCTGTCTACCACAAGACGGACTGTTGTTTGTAAACTAATCTATTTACTACCTACGCAGAAAAATATATGTAAATGACTAATGACTAATAAAAATCAATAAAATCTAACGTCACTTCTTAGGTTAAGAAATGTTCGAAACATCTACGTTCTTCTCTTCTAATCAATATTAGTATAATTCTTACAGGTTGTTGTTAAGTAATGCTATGGCCTAAAGACAATCTCTAAACTTTTTATGTTCTTATAAATATAACTTTTATATACCTTATACAAACTCGGAACAAACTGAGAATTATCCTTAAACTTCCTAATGATCTTGTTAATTCAGGTACAAGGTAGGTAAAATTCTTTGGTCTTTATTCAGTTAAGTTATGCTAGACATTTTGCTACAAAATTCATAACATTTTCCTGTAACGACGGCAAGATGTTTGTATAAACACGAACACACTCAATTAAGCCGTCGGGTGGATAATTAAAATTTGCATCAAGTGTCGCTTTTGTCGCCGGGAGCACCAACTTGTCAATAGAAGCTTATTGTAAAGGTAGTGTTAGAACAATTTGTGCCGAACACAGTTTTAAAATATAAATTTATTGAAATACTGATAGTACAAGCTTTAATTACACATAGTGGTATAATAAGCAGCGCTTGAT
Source organism: Euplagia quadripunctaria (assembly GCA_963859945.1). Lineage (NCBI taxonomy): Eukaryota > Metazoa > Arthropoda > Insecta > Lepidoptera > Erebidae > Euplagia > Euplagia quadripunctaria. The sequence continues at coordinate 5,865,239 of OY982572.1, forward strand.
TTCAGCCACATTTTTGGTTTTTTCAATTTCAATTGTTCCGACACTGTTATAGACAAAGTATATTTTCACATTATTTCTATATTGCGGACACTTAGTTTATTGTTAACTTATTGAGATGAAGATATTGGTCGTTAATCTTCCCTTTTTGACAGTTTATATAACCACCCAATGGACGAGCAAAAACAAAAGTTACACCTGCGTTATTTTGTACGCTTTCTATATTAAGCAAGAATAATTATTCAAATCAGGATATCAAAATCTCAGATTTGGTTTTTGACCCGTGGATACCCCTTAGTTTTTGGGAGGTATTCAAGAAATAATTACAGGACAATAAAAATAAAATAGATAACTCAAAGACAAGACCATTCAGTACTACAATACAATCCATATGAAATATGAAAAACAATTATTCTTTTAAATAAAACATTTCCACGAAAACCGTCAACACAACACAATATTTTCTTTAACGATGAATATACTGTATTATATTGTTTTATAAAATTAAGCAACTGTAGTGTGCCAAAAGCCGTCAAATTAAATTAATTAAGACGTAAATCTTGATTAATATTTAATATTGCATACAATAAGAACCTTAGAAACATTACGGATTTATATATAATCTATGCTTACTTTTACGTATCTCAGCAAACTTAAAAATTCTATGAAATTATTACCTTTTAAGTTTTTTTTGAGGCAAGATTTATTTTTATACGATTCTAATTTTTTATTTTATGTTTGGAAAACACAGTTTATAAAGAACACGACTGTGTAATAATTTTATTTTGAACGTACATTTTGATGGCGTAAACCGAGATTTCTCTAATTTGAGTTAAGCCTACGTAAATAGGTGCTTATTGAACTGTAATAGCAACAAACATTCTATCTAGTTTCAACCTACCAATACCACTGTAAATTTCTTTGAAATATGGGAAAACTAGTCATCCTGTTATATGGCAAAGAGGCAGTATTCGACGAACACCTTAATCTGTAGGTACGTGTTAAGGTTAATAATAATAATAATTTATATGTTTTGTAAAAGTTAATAAAGAGAATAATAATAATAATAATTTATTTGACATTTTAGGTTATGATAAAAGTACAAGTAGCGTAACAACGGAAAAACGGAACGAACATCGGACATTCCAAATTCACAAAGAACCATTTCAACTGTTAGAAAACGATCGCCGATACGTTCTTCGATAACAAATAGGAGTAGTAAAATATTTCAGTTCCTAGTAAATATATCAGTCTTGCAGAGAGAATAATTCAAACAGAAAAGAGAGCGCAGACGGGAGGCTCCGTTTAAATACCGGGTGCACTCCTCCGAACATAGTTTACGATGCACCACCCACATCGCTCGAAAATAATGTATGTTTTAGTGCTTCCCTCTTCAACGGGATTCAATTATTATCAAATTTAAAAAGTATTCCTGGTACCAAATGGATTCTAGTTTAAGTGATGTTATTATGGATTTTATATAAATTTTATTTTATAATGAATTCGCTCATCTGGAGAAATTTTCACATATTTGATTTTCAAGAATTTTTCGTGGGTTTAAATTAGGATGTTGGCATGATTTCCCCAGAACATTCAAAAGATTTTTTTGCCAAAACACAAATTTCCATATTTTTAACAGCGGATAAAACAATTTGAAAAATTTGAAGTACGCTATCAGTGCTATGACTCTATTTGACGAAATAAAAATTTCACCTTTAATATCTTTTTAACACCGAAACTACTCGAGTTTTGTCCGTCCAAAGGTCACCCGAAGAATTGCACTCCCTTGCTGTATACCTTGTAAGCTAATATTTATTGGTGTACAATTAAGTTTATTTCTAACCTATTCTAACAGCGAAAACAATTACACGACATATATCGGCCTCCTCTAAAAATTACTAAGCTCTGGTAACTAAGGCAGCAAAATCATGCTCGAATGTGGCAAGCATTGTCAACCACCGTGTTAAAACATACATGTATACATATAGTGTGTCGTGTCTTATGTTTAGTCACAAAAAATAAATACGTTTTATTTCTTTCAAACAGTGCTAGGCGTGTACATTAAGTGTTTAAATTTTCTTCCAAATACAATGCAACTAGCATTATATTTGAACTCATTGGCAAGAAAATCTACAATCTCAAATATCAAGTACAAAATCCAATTCACAGTTAAATAAACCACATTCTCAGAAGGTACGAGTCGTACGAGACACAAATAGCGCCCAAAGAAAACTTACTATATTTGAGGACAATGGTTGCACGAAAGACTATTGCATTCATCTTTTTATTTTATTATATTTTCAGTAATGGAAAAATTCTAAATTTGAACTAATATCAAATATTAATACAATATGTAAGTCCTCAAAGATGATCGTTCACCCTGCGCCTTTCAGATTTATTATTGTGTTGTTATTTTTACATTAAAACTAATAATGTGTTAGTATGACTGTGTGCGTGTTAACCCCTCCAGTTAAACTAAATGTTTAATACCTTAATTATGTATTTATATGGGAATTAACGCGACAGCCTGTGACCACGGCCAGTGCTACCTCGTCGAAACGTCAGGCAATTCAAAGGTATGTAATACCTATTTCGTGTAGTAGTATAGTGTATAAGTATATCCAAAAATGCTATACACAGACATAATAGAAACGAGGGACTAAGGGCAAAAGCTTCTAATTAATGTGGCAGTGGAATATTCGTGCAGAATCTGTGGAGGCATTGTCACGCGGCACAATACAACACAATACAATACCAGAGAAAACTCATTTATTTTCCACTGAAGAACTGGCAACAATATCTCCCGTTGTATTTAAGGCCGTTGCGCGTTGTTTTGATTACACATCACATTTATGACGTACATACATTGCTCTACAATTTAAAGCCTCTTCGCTCGCATGACATACTACTAATATTATAAACGTAAAAGTTTGTGAGGATGTTTGATGTTTGTTGCTCTTTCACGCAAAAACTGCTGAACCGATTGCGATGAAACTTGGTATGTAGATAGCTGGATATCTGGGATAACACATAGGCTACTTTTTATCCCGATATTAACACGGTATCGGGACTTACGCGGGTAAAACCGCGGGGCGCAGCTAGTTAAAAATAAATTAAAGTATCCTTACTTCAGAATAATTCGAACCTTATTTAAACTTGAAGTGTGACAGACAGAGCACTATAACTTTTAATTTGAAAGGAAACTGAAATTATTTATTCATAAATACTAATCATGATTGATACATAAAGTGACTAAATCAGCTATACCTTTTAGTAGAACTTACTTTGAGCTTAAGTATATAACACAACAACTGGTAAATAAAACAATACTCAAAGAAAGGGTCTCAAAGTAATTAACTTAAAACTAACAGAAATAGCTTTAAATTTCTGTTCTAAAAAATCTGTTGTTAAAGAATATATGTGACTGGCCTGTTGGTCTAGTGTCTAGTGATCATGACTGCTGAGCCAGAGGTCGTGGGTTCGATTCCCACCCAGAACAAATAGTTATAGCATGATCATTTATTATGTGTCCGGGTTTAAGTATACTTATCATCTCATCTGGTTACCATAGTACAGGCTCTGCCTAGTTTGGGATCAGACGGCCGTGTGTGAGATGTGTCAAATTCTTATTATTTTTTTGATAATTTGACAAGGTCAATTGGTATAACAGATAAACATGAATCGCGATAATTTTTAATTTAAACGCCTAATCACCAAACGTTTATCCGGATTTTCTTTAAAATTATACGAACTACATATATATGTATTTAATAGAAAAATAGATACAGTTCAAATTTAATTGGTTAAACAAAAAAAGGACATGCGACATAGTCCTTCCTTCTTATCAGTACGTTTCCTTCTTTTATTAAGAAAGAATTATTCTACTAATAATATTTGACCCAGACTCATACTTGTACTGTGGGTTACGGATAAACATAATTAGATATATTTTGTTTATAAATATGTAAGTATGTAAAGATATATCTTTACATACTCACATATTCGTAAACAGAACCGACAAAATCCTCGAGATCTATAGATCCTTTGTCGGTTGTTGGCTTCGTTATTATATTCCTTTCAACAACCCTTCTTCTATTTTCTTTCTTTTTAAATAACCAGTGACTAATTTATGGCTTCCTTTTAATTTTACTACGACTATGACTGGCTGTTTCGCACAAAGCTCTTTTTAATCTTTATCCTACTCTTAATTTTCACTTCGTACTTTACCACTGGTCCTGACAATCTAAAGAAAAAAAAACAATAATTTCTGTAAACAACTAAATATTAAATGTAACTAACAAATTTTCCATCTCTGATTTCCGCTTGATCGTTGGCATTGAAATCGTTTAATGGGAAAGAAGTTGGTTTTTAAAGAGAAATATTAATTTTATATAAACGATGTCACTTAGGCACATACAATACAAAGCGAGTATACTGTACATGGTAATCTAATATTATAATATAATACAATAACTAAGTACTGTAGATAATTATGAAAATGTAGAATTTCAACTCTGGAAATTAATATAATGTATGTAAATTTCAAGTTTGTTACTTCAACCGTGCCTTAATTATGTTAATATCCTTAATAATAATATAATTTGAATTATGTTTAGCTACCTATTTTATAGTCGTGTATACTTTGTAGTTTACAGGCTGGATTTTAATAGAGTAAGTGATTTATTCAAGAATTGAGTGAATAGATTTCTCTTGGATAGGCGTGTACCATCTTCGTCTTCATCGTCACTTTCCATCAGGTGAGATGAAAGACAAACGACTATTCCATTTATTAATAAAAAAAAGTGTAATTTCTTTGATACAGGTTAATGTTTCACTTATATTTTTCTTCTTGTTCTTCTTAATTAGCCATTTTCGACCGCTAAGGTATAGGTCTCCTATAGTTCATGCCGTCTTTCTCGGTCTTGAGCAGTTTCTAACCACTTTGTTCTCGCCAGTCTTTTGATGACGTCATACCAACGCATCTGTGGTCTTCCCAGTGGACGTTTCTCGTAAGTTCTCATATCTTTATATGTCACTTGTATACATATCTTTATAGGTGGCAAAAAAGTTTACGGCCAGCCTTATGGGAAGGTCACCTTAGCCTGTGGACGTTTGCAACACCAGGACGCCTCGTCTCTTTCTTCGAAACTGATAAAAAGATACAGTTTACATCATTTGAGAAAACCATGGCAGGCAGGTCATTCCACATATTTTTTGAGATTTTCCCGTAACTATTATCTCCAAAAACTGAAACATACGCTTTTTATTTCTTTTTCCTTATTGACAATCTAGTATTTTTAGTTTTTTAGCAAAAAATGTGCCGCAAGGCAAAGTTTTGATTGCCTTAAGCGCCTAAATAAACCGTTCAAGGCGTTTTATCGGCTCTTACGTATTTCCTAACACATAATGTGAAAACTTAAGTCATTTGTGTCCAAATATTGGTGGCGAAAAGTGCTTCAACTATCGTTATGAATATAGAAATTGAAAGGAGATCCACCAACATGGTACTGGATTATACACGAATAAATTTAGTATATTATGCATCATCTCATGCAGTCTACTATGGTATAAAAGGCAGTGGCAAAGATGTTTCACTTTACAAGGTTACTTAAATGTGTAGTCAATGTCAGAGGCGGTTTCTTTAGATATTATCAAATGAAAAAAAATCATTACCTTTATAATGTCATTCTAGGTGTACACTGATCACACCGTTTTTTAACCGACTTCAAAAAAGGAGAAGGTTCTCAATTCGACTATGTTTTTTTTTATGTTTGTTACCTCAGAACTTTCGACTGGGTGAACCGATTTTGATGATTCTTTTTTATTTGAAAGCTGGTGCTTCCCGTGTGGTCCCATTTCAATTTGGTCCAGTTCTGACAATGGCATCCATGAGAAAACCATACCAACTTTTATATGCAGCAGCAGCAATGGCTCGACCGGAGTGACACCACGGCCTCACAGAAAACCGTCGTGAAACAATGCTTCGTTGTGTTTCGCCGAGTGAGTGAGGTTATCGGAGGCCCTAACCACCCTCCCCCTCTTCCCCTACTCCCACCTTAAAGGCCGGCAACGCACTTGTGACTCTTGAGTTGCAGGTGTCCATGGGCGGCGACACGAAACTTTATATACGCATTTTTGTGACAGTCTGTTCTAAAACTTACTATTACCTACAAAAGCTTATTTTTAAAAATGACTAGCTGACCCGACAGACGGTGTTCTGTCTTAACTATGAATATTGACCGACAGTTGTGTCAAAAGCGCTAAGTTTACATTAGAAAAGTTAAAATGGTCGTTAAGATTTCTTAAATTTTCTATTTTTTTCTTTCATAAGAACCTTCTCTTGACAATAACAAACACAAAAAAAAGTATTAGCGAAATCGGTCCAGCCGTTCACGCCTGATGCCGTGACCAAGGGAAATAGGGATTCATTTTTATCTAAATCGATTTCAAAAATTAACAAACAGTCAACACAACAATTACTTAGAGATGGCAACGTCCGATCTATCGAATCCTTTACAAGGGGGAGCGTATAATGAACTAATAATGCCAATGCTACTACATGCAGATATCAAGGGAGCAATTTGGTTACAAGTCACCTTACTAACACAAAAACATTGGCTAGATAAAAGCTCATGAACGCGTAACTGCAAGTTACAGACACAGAGGAATTCTCGAGGTGTACAGTTTTAACCATTAATTTCAACGAAGGCAAAATCATGTATGCATTACGAGAGTAGGTATATATTTAATCCTTTATTTCAAGACACTGACATATCGACAGCTGTCACTTTGACATCTGCAATTATAGGTTAATAATGATAGGTACTAGGTCGTGCCATGAGGCATTCCAACCATAGCAATAATAAATATGACCCGACATAATAGCATAAAAGTCAATTTAAATGGGGTCAACGTTGAAATTCAGTACGACTTGTATCAGTTCTCACTAATATAAAATCGAAACCATTGTTTTGTCTTGTCCTCATGTGACCAACTTATAGAATCAACAGCGGACTTCTAATAAAACAACTATTACATAATAAATATACCTATCATAAAAAAAAAACTAAAATCTATCTTACCCTCTAAGCTTTAAAGTGACACTTAGCCTGGAGGGCTAAGTGTACATAACTATAAATTTACAATTTAAAATACCCCCGACTCGTAAATCCCTTCAACGATTAGAAAAGAGCTGAGATCTTCGAACGGCTGAACATATTTTCTTGAATTATATCTAAGAACACTCCCGATCAAGTTACCTTTCAAACAGGAAAGTACTTAAATAAGTCCATTCGTTTGGGAGCTACAATGCCACAGACAGACACATAGACACGTCAAACTTATCACACCCCTCATTTTGCGTTCGGGGTTAAATATAGGCATTAACAACTCAATAAAAATATTTATTGAATATCTTCAGATGAATGGAGCGTTCAATGACACGATTACATTATAGGGCAAAATACTTCAGTTATTTTCATATCAGACATGTATATAATAGTAGATGGTCATGATCCTAATAGCTTTGATCGTTAAATATTAGAGGTTTTTGAACTCTTCGACGACCCTATCCTTTTAAGAGAGGTAAATAGCTGAAGATATACAATGCAGTTAGGACTTTGTCGTGTATCACAAGCGACACAGTAGTCTGGTAGGTAAAAATATATTTTTTTATTGCGAGTTTATGTTGAAATTCCCCGACATGAATTATGTTATATGAATGGCTACATGAACATGGAAAACCTAGTGCACCTGGTCACTGATATCCTGAGCAACAATAGTTTTGTTCTCTCTCTTTTGGACTTCTCAATAACGAAATCGTAATTAGGTGAATATCCTACTAATATGTAAACGTGAAAGTTTGTGAGGATGTATGGATATTTGTTACTCTTTCACGCAAAAACTACTGAACCGATTGCGATGAAACTTGATATGTAGATAGCTGGAGACCTGGATTAACACATATCCTTTTATTATAATTACCTACGTAGTAAAGCCATGTCCATTTCTACATAGGTACATATAAAATTTAGATAATTAATCATTTTATTATTTGGCGCCGACTCAAAATAAGTTTATATAAAATTTGATAGTTTATGTAAATAAGCTCAAGACTTAAGAGGTTTATTTATTTATTGCTTTTTAGTTATTTCGTCGGTTTCATTTTTTTCTGTGGAACTGTTTTCTTTTCTGTGGAATCTATCTTTCTATCTTTATATCTCCGGTTCTAATTGATACGGTACGCGTTTTGGTCTACGAACACTCGATGGAACGAGATCTTTTATGTGAGCTTTTGCCTATTTAAATTGGTTGTGTGGAGGGAAAGCTAGATGTAAACATTCAACTTAAACTTAATGCTGCAGTAGCACGGGTCATCGTAATCTTACTAATCCTACTAATATTATAAACCTGAAAGTTTATGAGTATGGATGTGTGGATGTGTGGATGTGTGGATGTATGTATGTATGGATGTGTGGATGTATGTATGTATGGATGTGTGGATGTATGTATATATGGATGTATGTATGTATAGATGTGTGGATGTTTGTTAGTCTGTCACGCAAAAACTACTAAACCGATTACGATGAAACTTGGTATGTAGATAGCTGGAGATCTGGATTAACACATAGGCTACTTTGTTTCCCGATATATCGTACGGGATCAGGACTTCCGCGGGCAAAACCGCGGGACGCAGCTAGTAATATTATAAAGGCGAAAGTTAGTGAGGATGGATAGATGTTTGTTAGATTAGATTGTTGTTCTTACACTCTAAAACTTCTAAACAGATCTGGATGAAATTTGGCACAAACATGGAGTATGGTCTAGAACAGAACATAGACTACGTTTTATCCCGAAAAAATGTACGGTTCCAGTAAGGTTCACCAAAATTTCCACGTGAACGAAGTTGCAGACAACAGATAGTTATTAATATGGTTACATCAAAGTTACATAAGTATACTGCATACCCTTTGGCATTCCAACAGAGGTTATGTTTTGAACTACATTGTAGATATATAATTCCCAATATTACCGAGGATTACACAAAGGTGCGTGAGACAAAAGACCTCGAGGCTCAATTATGGATAACCCCTGCAGTTGGAGTGCATTCACCGTCGGCGGGATCGCGTGCGGCGCCGGACTCGATAAACCATCGCTGCGGTAGGTGCTCCATAATGTTACAAGAAATAATGTATCAGTTTCATATTTTGATTGGAATATGAATGAATTACGTAACTTATTATTAAGTACGCAGAATATATGTAAGATTTGATACCTTATTAACTTCAAACATCTTGTAAATTGGAATCTAATTATTATAGAAAGCAATATAGGTAACTTATTTGGACTCGCGATATAAGTCTTATAGCGATTAAGGAAGTGGTAATGTCACACGTAAATGGAACTGGATTCAGCATATTATTATGTTTTCTGTCGTGTAACTTCACCATCACGAATTCCGCCAAAATATACATGTAAAAAATATGCACAGTATGAAAAGTACTCTAATCGTTTGTACTAAACGTGTGTTTTTAAAAGGACAATTTTGGTGCAAATAGGACACTTTTCCCGAACTAAGTTGACACTTGTAATTGAACGGAGCCACCGCAAGCCAAGGAAAATTAGACATTAGATTTCATTCTGACACACTGCAATGGAGTTTGGTGCTTAACACTTTACACCAGAACAAGATTAACATACTTCAGTAATATTTCACTCGCTTACTACTAAAATGCAAGAATAATTTTAATAGTCGGCAAAAAGTAGGCAAACTGCATTCCTTACTACTTCAAGTATATCATAAATAAATATCATTGGTCCAAAATTGCTTCCCTGGCTAATGCCTGTCAAAATACAGTATGGCTTCGAAAGGTAATCGTCATATACGTATAGCTTTCAGTGTTCTAGATAGCTAGCGAAAATTGGCAATAATTAAAAAACCAAAAATCAATTTAAAATAAGCGTCATCTAGTTATTCACCAGGTCGTAATCGAATATTGGATGAGTCATGAGTCTTAAAGCACATGAAGTTTTTAAATGTACCGCATCCTATTCTAAATCCATGTTGTACGTCCCTGAGTTACGCACTGAGTTAACAGATAAATTAAAATTTTCGAATTATGACGGAGTCGAAACGATCAAAATCACAGTGTCTTCGATCGATCGATCACAAAGCAAGTCCTGGCCATATTTTTCATGTAGTTTTGTTCGTCACAGCTTCTACGGTGAAACATTTCTTTCTGTTGGCTAGTGGGCGCGGCTTGGCTGGAGGCCGGAGGCCTATGTGAGACTGAATACAGAGAACAGAGAACAAACGCCCACCGCTGTAGCGATTTTTTTTAGGAAAGTTATTTCGTCACAGCCACGAAGAGCTACTCTGGAAGTATCTAGATACAGCGAAGACTACAACCCTCTCCCCTTATCTCGTTGTACCCTCAGCTAAGAGCCTAGACTCTTGGAGATACACTGAGAAACTAACCGCTTTATTAGCGGGAATTGACACCTACCCCAAAGAAAAGAAACCCTGCTACTTCGAATCAAACATCCGCACACGCGTATGAATAAAATAGTAAACACATGAATAGAATTCTGAGACCATGGTCACCCTATTCCAATCCATGACCTATCTCTATACGTGGCATATTTCTTGCAATAACTGCCGCTGTCTTCCTGCTACGTAATTAGGTTCGTGTATTATTTCCATATTCAGCCAGAACTTGGCGCATTTGAATATTTCGTACATCATAATATCTGCTTACTTGCTATACTTCTTAAAAAAATTTATTAAGAAATGTTTGCAAAACCATCACAAAAGGACATTAAACAAGAACACAAATAAAATGACAATAAACAAGCTAAGACAGAAAGAGGATCCTCCATATGGCAGATTTTTAGCATGTTATGTGATATCGAAAATCATAACCTCTATTAAATAACTAATAAGTGTATGATTATCAATTATTGTTTTTAAACTTTTGCGACTTTGATACATATAATATTTAAAAGGTACAATACCTCTCTTGTTACCCGACGCGACGTTTCGATCAAATAGCACTGATTGTGGTCACGAGTGATTAGTCAGTCCACTCATGACCACGATCGGTGCAATTCCCGAGTCCCGAGTTACACATCTAATATGATTATCAAATCTTAATCTAACACATAGCTGTATCTATTTGTGTACAGGATATAATTAATAAATAACTAAGTATTAGTCACTGGAGAGTTCTCTGATTCAATTAATGTATTCTGTGTCAATGACACATACACAGATGTTCGCAATATTTATTTCAAACAGATTCAATAGTACTTTTGTGTTATTCTTTATTAAAATATGTTTGAAGACTTGTTAATACACATAATTATATTAGGAGTCTTTGGCTTACTGACATTTGTGTACACTAATGTTATCCAAATGTGGAATTACTTAAATCAATACAAATAAATAAAATGGAAGTGTCGGTTTGTAATGTCAAAAAATAGTTTTTTTTAACTCATAGAGTTATTTGCATGATACCTATGCCCAAAAATCAGTTTTTAAAACTTTTGTCTGTCTGTTTGTTCCAGCTAATCTCCAGAACGGGTGGTAGCATAAAAGACCATATTACACTTGATTTATACTTAGATGATAATATGATAAAGAACGAAAAAAAATATTTTAATACAGTAAATATAATATTTAATAAAAACTCCTGTCTACTCCCTTTCTTACATCTTATAGCATGAGGCACAAAAATATATGAATTACAACATTGTATCAAGTATTATATTACCTACTGTAAAAAATACGTTATAAAAAGATATATAAAAAAAATGTTCCTGAAAGTCATGTGTCCATAGAAACATGAGCAAAAACGTCCTAAGCAGAAATACTGCAAGTAACTAATTTAAATAATTCATTTAAGTATTTCTTACTTTATTTCAAAACATTGAAGACTTGAAGACACAAACTTCAGTCAGAAATCTTCATTAGTTGATTAGTCACCGACATGTGAACTGAATTCGTAAGCATACCTGTCTCATAATCGATTAATGTTAACACACAAAGAATTTACCGATTAGCGGACGACTAGATACTTCGTTTATTATTAAACATTCCTTATATACTATTAGAACTTCAAGACACAACTACAATAAGTAGGTGTGCAACGTCTACAGCCTGAAAAATCAATAACACTGAAACAAGCTTACACGTCTTAGTATTTCACAAAAGTTACCCATTAGAGATGCATTAGGTTGACTTACCTCTTCACAAGTTGACAGAGAAGATCTTCAACAACTAATATATAAACTGATTTACAGTAGATAATTCAATATCGTATTTTTATTTATTTATTTATCTGCAGAAGTAAAACAAAGCAGAGTGACATTCACCTTATATGACAGTAGGATGACATTTCCATCCCGTTACACGATAGTAGTTGACAGTTATTGCGACTATGTTTCATTCCACGCAATAACACTAAGGTTGATAGAAAGCGTAAAATGTGCTTTTTTTTTAATTAGCAGAAAAATTGTTGTCAACCGTTTACTGTACGGCACGGAGCAGTACTCCACTTGGTGATTCTTCACACACCAAAAATCTAGATATGTACAACGCTATTATTGAATGTGTAGTTCAACCAGGCTACATTCCAAAAAGTACACTGATGTGATCTGAATAAACGAGGAAACAAGGGCAATCACGGTTCAATTTACGGTTCATATACAAACCCTGACTGACCCTTTTTTATTTTCTAATGAGACTGTGATAATAAAATTTAAATGGGTTATGATGGGATAGCCTGACCAGGAAAATTAAAAACCTGGTCTAAGTATCTTATCTCCTTCTCTCGCAGGCTAAATCCTATTTATGAATATGTTCGTCTCTTTTAAGTGTGTCTTTTTCGTTTCATCGAATTTTCAAATCACGATTCTAAAGAAGTTTCACTGCAAAAATGAACCTATCCTATCTTTCAAATTGGACCAAACTGCACACATTGCGCAAAATTTAATTAAAATTGGTTCATTCGTTTAGGAGTTCATCGCGAACAAACAACGTGACACGAAAATTTTATATATATACTTAGATAGATAGAAGATTTAATGAAAAATGTGTATCCTCTTTATGTGCGATATATGTCTTTACCAACATGTAACATGTTTATACCAACACCTGCTCAAATAGGCTTGCCCCTATCAAAACCCACCTCGCAACATCATGTCATCCTGTCGGAGGTAATGCACTTGTAGTCTCTGTACAATAAAAGGCGTCTTAAAAATACTGGATTATTGGCACACTCAACCTATCGCGAAAATCTCGCGCTTGTGACGGAAGCGTCAGACCTGGCAATAGTACAAGTTTTGTGACAAATAATTACGTTTTTCTCGAAGAAATGAAGTCTTTTTAATGCCTGCCCGTTAAGAGATTTAACCACTCTTACCCACTAACCCACTCTACTGACTTTAACAGCACATTGATCTGTTAAACAAAATCTAAATTAATGTATGTTTTTACCAGTAACATAGCTCGCATTTACCAATTTCCATATTATTTTTTGCTTGAATAGACAATATAATACAGGCAAATAAAACAACCAACTAATAACTTAATGTTACCATCACATAAATATAATGTTGATATAAAGAAATTGCACAGTGTGAGAATGTAAGTGTTTACTTTCTATACTAAATGGTTGGACCAAAAGCAAAGTTTGTTGATACTATTTAGTTTCCAACGGCTTTGGCATATCTTCCGGATACATCCTCCCAGTTGGCGATTTCGAAAATAGCTTTGACGTAATCAGCTCGCACATTCTTGTACTGAAGGTAGTAGGCGTGTTCCCAAACGTCAATGCCGAACAGTGGAATGAGACCTTGCAAAGAATGATACAATATATTACAACAGTTCATATCACAAAACAACACATTGACACACATTTATCATTAGCAGTCAAACGTTCCAAAAGATTTCTCTAGAGTAAGATTTTAATATCTTATAGCGGAGCTTACCATATTAACATTTCAATTTGGTCTATTGAGTTAATTACTATCATAAATATCATCAATCAATACAAATAAATTAAATTGCAGTGTCTGTTTGTAATGTTAAAATAATAGTTTTTTTTAAGCTCATATAGTTATTCCTATGCTTAAAAATCAGTTTTTAAAATTTTTGTCTGTTTGTTTGTTCCGGCTAATCTCCGGAACGGGTGGGCTGATTTCCATGGGACTTTCACTGGCAGATAGCTGGTGTTGTAAGGAGTAACTTAGGCTACTTTTATTTTGGGAAAAAAATTTGGGTACCATGCAAAATTTATAAATATGTTCGGGAACTGCTAGTAAGAAATATAACAGTTTCCTTACAGTATTCCCTGCTTCGTTTTTTACGTCCAGATACAGTGCAAGTTATTCAATTTCAGAAAAAGAAAGTGTTTATTTAACCGAATTTAGTGCTTTAAGAAAAATATGACTACACACTTGGTTCTACCTAAAATATCTATGTTACTGCAACTGTTCTTAATAATTACCCTTGGAAACGTTACATCATTGATGATAGAGGTACTCACCTGTGGTTGCTTGCAGAGGATCCTGGTTCTGGCATGTGGCAATTTGTGTCCTCTTCATCTGTTTGTTGTATCCAAGCCAACCCCATCCAGACCCTTGGATAGCCACAGAAGCAGCTGCCAGTTGATTTTTCATGTTATCCCAAGATCCAAAATCTCTTTAAAAAAATAAAATTTGAGTATTTAGCATACAAAACAGCAAATTTTTAAACAACTAAATAATCGTGAATTTTTATTTGAGCAAGAAAATGGTGAAAGCTACAAATCTTAACAGAATGAATAATGGAATATATTAATCCAATCATTGAAGTCACATCGTGAATAAAGGATAAAGAGGAACGTAGACCCACTCGCATCGCAACTCTTTTTCCATCTTTTCCAACATCACGATCTTTTTGCCAAAAGAAACGAGGATCATTACATGGAAATTATTTTTTTATTAGCCATTGTAGAAAGAGAAACGCTACTAAGCTATGTAACCCTTTCAAAGAAAATCTTCGCGGCTACGAGGTAACCACTAAAATAAGTAAAAGCCCCTGAGCCCTGGGAGCAGAGGCTAGGAAAAAAATAGGTGCCAGGACCTGCTGGAAATTGGTGAATCAATCGCAATAAGCTTGATGTCGACGACACCATTTCCTTATGCCTTTAGCGAAGGTGGTACCGGAATGTTCGTGCACGGAAAAAAGGCTAAACTACATCGATGAGAATTAAATTATAATAATAAATAAAGCTTTTGGCTTTTATTTTTGGGAATGCTTTTAGAAAATAAGTAGTACGCTTCATGAATACTGCAAAATATAAATGTTTTTTTCAAATATGTATACTTTATATGTGAACCGTACACATGTGTGCGTGTGCGACCGTACAGGAGTGCATATACGTGCATTTGTGTAGGAGTGTCTACGTGTAAGTGGGCGTGCTACATCTTGTTTGGCTCTCGATATAATTATCGTAGCAATAGGTCAAAACTACAAACTGCTTAATTATGGACAGGTTATCTGACGAATTGACGTAAATCGATGTATTTTCATAACAATGCAAAAAGATTATAATAATAACATTACAAAATTAAAAAGAGAACAACAATTAGATGAGATAAAGTTCCAGTTACAGTCTAGTCGGATACAGTAAAATCTTTGAATGTCATTGCTGTCACTTTGAAAAGTGACAGCAATGACATTCATTTATTTACCACAAAAGGTATTATATTACACAAGGCACAAGCATATTTTCCATGGCGAGTGCACACTAGAGTTGCGGATCTATAAACCCGGTATGATACGATGAGTCGTTCAATGTCGCTCGTTACAGAGCCATTGGCTTAGATTTCGAAATACATTTCACAGAATTAAATACAATTTTGGAATCAATATTCTCGGGTCTAATAGGGATAAGACGTTTCAAAATAGACTGCCAAGTGAACAGAGGTCTTCAAATGATCACATAAAAATGACAAAATAGTACATTAGGTATGTCCCATTTTGATGGCAAACACAGCTATGCCCTGGAAGATATCATGCTAACGTGGATTCGTACATGCGTACAGCTAAGCGATAACTAACCCTTATACTTGTGAAATAAACAGATAAAATAGCAAGCAGAAGATATCAGTTGGGATGCAATTAAAGTTAACATAAGCATCACATGCAAGCAATTTATAATGAAATTTACGTCTCAATGGCTTTGCTGAGCTGGTCGGAAGGTTTGCTGCCTTTAGGCGACAGGGTCTGCCAAAAGATAGCGTGGTTGATGTGACCACCGCCGTTGAACCTGAGAGCTGGGGCGAGATTGATCATTGCAGTCACATCACCTGAGGACAGAGTCAACAATATACAATTAACAATTAATTTCAAAGGGAAAATGTGATTAACAAATTTTAATTGTATCCAAATGTAGATAGTTTTGTCATTCTCAAGAAATATAGTAACATAGTACTAAATATTCCAAACAATTCCTATTCTCTTACAATACAATAAGTTATCCGTTATAGTGTTTTTCGATTGCTATGAAATATCTTTAGACTCGTCTGCCGGTTGCTCTCCCCTAACACCTGCAGGCTCTCATAGAGATACAAGGTGTTTAAAGCCTTGTGTTGCAAATACCTTGTAGCATAATAGAAAAATAGTTACATCCTCTTGTTTTTATTCCACATTAAAAAGGTATCGACTTTGGGTCAGGTTGAGTACTTGATTGCAGGCACTTGATTGCAGGCACTACAAGGATTATTGCCTAAAAAAAATTCCTCCAACAGTGTGAGGTTCCACATCCCTTCTACCAAGTCATCATGTTGCCTCTTTGGAAAATAAATACCTATATTGCAACTTATCACTCCTAGATAATATGCCATAATGCTAAATAAATAAATGGTAAATATAGAAGCCTATGGAGCTAAAAGGAACTTCATGACCAAAGCTCTTTTAAGGACCGGTTGCCTATAAACTTAAATTTTACGTTGATCACCATCAACTTTTGATTTATGAAAACCTGTTTTCTGCATTTCCCACCTCACCACAACCACCAGCACCACCACCACCAAATTTACAATATTTGAGGAACGGGTAAAACTCACATGCATAACTTTCTTTAAGCCCTATTTATAACGTAATCGCTACAAGGACTCCAAACCAAACACGTAAACCAAAGTTATGAAAAGCCAGTATTTTGGTAAACCATCATGGTCATCACCATCTCGCCCTGTTCCCAAATTTATTTAGGGTCGGCGCGATGTATTTTCATTTCATTTCATTTCTTCCATATCACTTGTCATTTGACTGCTTATTTCCTTTCTATTTATATCCTTTTCACACAATCCATCCATCTTTTCTCTGGTCGTCTCATATTTATGTATCCATCAACTTCCACACATAAGACTCTCTTCACTACATTTTGATCATCCCTCTGCACTACGTGACCACGTCACGATAATCTGTGGCATGTCAACTTTTCATCCACTGGCACTACTTTTAGGCTTCCTCTAATATCTTAATTCCTAGGTGTGACTAGATAGGACAAGCCATCCTAGTCACATCACACATCCATCTAAAAATTCGCATTTCAGCTACATGCAGGGTCTCTCATTGGTTCTTTTTGTTGGCCAACATTCAGATCCATGCAGGACGGCAGGTCTGATGATTGTCTTGTAAATCTGTCTTTTCAGTTTAATAGGAATCCTGGAATCAAATATTGTTCCTATATCTGCAGCAACTTTTTCCACCCTGTATAGATTTGATGCTGCACATACTGGTCTATCTCACCAACTGCCATCAAAGTAATCCATTATTTTAAAATTGGAGATATGAGTATTTTAGTATCCTATATGAATTCGTGAATTTTGAACATACTTGTTTAACTTGAATCTGCAGTTCAATTTTAAAATTAAATGTTTACAGTATAAATGTTTCAATACAATCATAGAGAAAGGTGTTCTTTGGATGTAACTATAATAAAGATAGCCAAAAAGTGTTTGAAATAGGACAAAGACAATAGACAAATTATATTGATTGTTTTAACTTATAAAACAATCAATAGAATTTGTCTATCTTTATAAATTCGTATTAAAAATTTCTAGATAAGTGTTATAACAAGTATAACAAGATTTCAAGTGTTTCTGCTAGTAGATGTTATTGCAAGATATGATGGACAGAATCTGCATCAGGTAACAGTTATGTCAACAATGACAGTGTGTGGTTTAAGTCAACTGAACTCCCATACTGGTAATTTTTTTAAGGATTTCATATAAGTATTGATTATTTGTTCTTAATCTACAATGGCTAAATAAATTTAGATGCTATAATAATTTTCAATGATTTGCTAATGCTAGTAAGTATTAGATAAACTGAAAACTTTACTAGTGCTGGCACAAACAGTAAATCAAATCAAAAAGACCAGAGATTAAACAAAGTCATAAATGTGCACAAGCTTTACAGAAATTAGGTGTTTGCATTTGTGATATATAGAAGAGTGACATTACATGTATGTCTATGATGACATAACTTGAGCAGATGGAACTGATTGTTAGTATATGCAGAAGAATCCAACTTCTCCTGTTTTCATCAGTACTTAAAGAAAAGTAACTACTATGTTACCAGAGATTCTATAGAGACAGTATTGCTAAGATCATTTGCACACTAGGCTGAGTGAGACATGCTATCTGCTTACCAAAATACAAAACTAAAATATAATAACAGAAGCACTCTTGTATTATAGAATAAATTTGGTAAATAATCATCAGAGTTGTTAAAACTGTTTGTGTCCAGAACACATTACATCCTATTTTCTGTAAGGCTTTTGCTTTAATGCTTAGAATTCCTAAAAACTTTGTGTAGCTTGTTGCTTACTACAACAAATAAAACTACAAAATAATTAAATAAAAATTACTGTTCAATAGCTCTCCCTAATTCATCTGAAGCTGTAGTCGACTTTGGAGAGAGATTCTTCCACAAGATGGAATGGTTTGTATGACCTCCAGAATTAAATCTTATAGCGCTCACCAATCCTAATATGATGTTTGTCTCTGCTACTGTTAGTGGCAAAATTAAGCTTTAGTATTAAGAATAAATACATTGAAAACTTTAATTTATTGTCAAAGCACACTTTGAGTACAAGTACTGTTATTTGTGGATTATTTCACAAGTTAAACTCTATTTTCAATTATTATTTAATAAGTGTCTAAAACTACTTCAACATTTATGAAATAATCATTTATTCACACACGGAATTCTCATGAAGACAAATTAAATAAAAAAATCGTTCCAGGTTTCCTAGCTGAAGCAATATTTACAAGGAAGATGAAGCAATGTAAAGGGTTATAGGAATTACATGTTGAATTGCATTTTAATGGCCAAATACCTTTTGACTGAGCTTGCTTCAGCATTTCTTCAGCTGCATTTAAGTTGTTCACATATGTTGCATGGTGCTTAGTGTGATGCAGAGTCATAATCTCGCGGCTAATCACCGGCTCCAAGGCATTGTACTCATAGGGCAGCTCTGGTAGAGTGTGCTTCTGGCGAATACCGGTTGCACTGTAAAATAAGATTTTTGGTCACGTTGTGAGAATTGCTGAATTTTACACGGATTCGTTAGTTCATGTTAACGCCAGTGAAAATACTCTCAACTCGGCAAAAACATTTCTACGAAGTAGCGAAAGGAAACAGTAAAGAGAATAAATATTTACATCAGAGATCCAAGTCGACGCACAGAAAACATTTTAAGGTAATATGTAATTATATAATAATTCCAAACACCGAGAGCTGCCCGATAAAATAAGTTATTTATACAGGACAACAGTAGAAATTATGCAACAGCAAGAAACAAATATGAGTATCTATCCGTCAGCTGTCAGTAGAGAAGTCTGTAATGAATGATATTGATTTTTAGCATGAAAACATTGATTTTTTGACAACTATTTTAATTCTGCCTAGACATTGATGTTATGAGTAGGTATTTTTTAATTCAACTACGCGATTCATGAACATTTTGGGATAATCTAAAATGCCAAGCCACAAAATTTATTCAATAAATACAAACTTTAATTATATAGTTCACTTAGCTTAGGTCGCCCTGACTGAATTTTGATGTTATTAAGATGGAGTGGTCACTATAAACTTATTAGTGATATATATAATGTATTGGCTGAACAGTAAGATAGACACATCAATGTTTTAATTTTGATATTTATCCTATATCGATATCTTAGATGCGATGTTCGATTCGATGTTTTTCTAATATCGAGCATCACTATCTGCTGCTGCCTAAGAGGTATCTTGCTGCTCGGAATCCGAGCTCACATTTCTTCTTGATTTTCTTCTTCATTTTTACAGAACAATGAAAAACAGTTAATGAACAATTGAATTAGCAAAAAAAAATCGTAAAACGACGACTTCCCCCGCCTACTTGAGAGAGCTAATTTTTTATTTTATTAAAAAAAAATAAGAACGAACACAAAAGAATTTTGATAGAACAATGAAAAAGTGTAAAAAAATGACTGCCCCCGCCAACTTGAGGATATTTTTTTAATCATATTAAAAAAAAAATTAAGAACGAACCAAAACAAATTCGATCCCCAGTTGACCCCCTCCGCACCGCGCGGGGCCCGTCGGGGTAGGATGAACGTTCGAGGGGGGGGATAGCTCTGACAGATGAACGTTTCAGCGGTGAAGAACAGTTAATGAACAGTTGAAATAGAAAAAAAAGAATTGTAAAAAAATTACTTCCCTCCGCCAACTTAAGACAGCTCTTCCATCCTTCCATAGTTGAAAGCTGTCATAAGTTGGCGGAGGGAAGTCATTTTTTTACAATTTTTGATGTGAAACATCTATAGCCGCACGTAAAACTGATTTCTGGCGTGGCGACGCATGCCGTGGCGACGCATCGCCACGCTATATGATGGTATATATATACAGTCTATATGCATGTACGGTGTGGCGACGCGTCGCCATGCGCAATCGACTGTGCTATTCTCTCTTTTGATTCGACTTTTACAAAATAATGTCGATGTTTCACATCTGCCAGGCGTCCCGTGACGGCTCACATTTTTTTTTTCTATTTCTTTATTTCACTTCCTTCCTCTTAAATTTTTTTAAAAGTAATTAAAAATAATATTATTTTCATCCATTGTACATGGGAGCTAACTAGTAATGTTCCGAATATCGGCAGATATCCGAGGGAGAAATAAGATCTGCATCCGTATCCGTTACTTTTTGACGTATCTTGAACGGATTGGACGAACGGAACATTACTATATTTTTCAAGTATGGACTAGTGTGTCAGCTCTGCTGCCACTCACTATTATTTGAAAACTAACGACTGGGCGACTGTGCAGTTTTTAATCAATAGACGTCGCTGGGTTTAAGAAGTTAAAATAAGTGGACTGTATTTTAGTTTGTATAGAAAAAGTGTAGGTTTGGAGTATATACAATCAATGCTCACAATAGCAGATAAGCAAAAAGGACACCAACCTTTACCATTCACCTTCGCATGCGAAGCTGGGCAGCTCAGTAGACCACACACGGCGTGTAGGTTGAGAAATCCACTATTCGGCACTATACAAGGTGTTTGATGCTCCAAATAACAGTTTATAGCACTCAACACGGTTGAGAAGATAGTAAAAGGCGAATTGTCCTCGTAAAACGTTCACAAGCCACCATTTTAGCGAGATGGAACAGTTTGAACCACACACGCGCGGCGTAAGAAGACAAGTCGTCACCATCGAATTCACATTAACGTCGGTATCAGGAAAAAGGCGGTGTTGCGACACCGCCTTTTTCATTTATACTTACCCACCAATAAATGAGCAAAGATTGAACAGCGACTGTTGTGCAAAACAACAGGACGAATGCAGTGAAATAGTAAATTGACGCGATGATTCAGTGGGAACAGCCTAAACACAACAATCGCTCAACAATAAAATCTCAACGACACAGTGACGACAGACGGAATAGCCAGACACGGCAACCTTTCAATGCTAAAAATGCGTTACGCGACACAGTTTGAATGCGTTTGTCTGTCTAAATTTGTGTCTGTGTACCATCATTTCACATGGGTATGACTATACTTAGTATTGCATTTAAAACGCAATTGAGGCTCCCCTTGACCAGGTTTTTATTTTTCTGGTCAGAAATAATTATACATAGAGAAAGTTAAAGCGTATAAAGATTAAGGTGAAAACGTACTATTGAACCGACGAAATGCGGTGCATGATAAGTCGAATCAAATTGTATTACTTTCAATGACTAGCACTCTCTGAACATCCGATGCAACGCGATGCGCGCTCACGCCACACGATCTAAACTACCCAGATCGAATGGTCATAATAAACACATCACCCGACGTGGCCCACGCACGCAGTGTATTTTTTTTGTTTTTTTATCCACCGTTTATTTTGTCCGCTTCTCCTTAGAATATCAAACTGCTACGAAACAGTACCTTCGCTACAAAAGTACTCCTTTAACTTGAACTCCCTTATTTCAAGGTGACAAAATTTACTGTATTGATATACTGATTGAGATTTAAGTCGTAGAGGCTGTAGTTGCATACTAGGCACACGACCACACACACTGTTCTCAGTTAACTGTTTTCAGAAATTACAAGTGTGGTGTGGTATCGCGTGTTGATAATGTGCACGGTACACGTGTGGTGTCAAGTGTGTCGACACTTTGTATCGCATCGCGTTTCTCTTTCGATAGTATGTTTCTGCCCTATGAATGGACTTTATCACACACTATAAAATGCTTCGTATCACTGGATATATAGAGAGAGGGACAAAGCAGTCACTGCGGTATGTTGCCCCTCGACACTATATTATTACACATTCTTTAATTCTATTCTAGTACAATGCGTTTCAAATAATAATAGGGACGTCAATGACCTGTCCTCCGTATACCTACTTGACATTGGCAAAATTGTGGTAACTCCACAAAGCCACAATCCAAAAGTTGAAGTTGAAGTTGACCTTAATGTGTCAACTGTCATTTAAAAAGTAGGTACGGTTTGCACACGAAACTAATTTGCGTAAGTTTCACTTTTTTTCTTTACTGTTTTAGCAATATTATTACCGTATTTATTGAGTTCATAATTTTAAAAATAACTGCTCGTCGCTTGTTAGTTGATATTCGACACTAATTTATTAAGTTTTGAATGTTTTGATTTATTTCATTGACCAGTTGTTGTCCAGATTATACGAGGGCTACACTGAAAATTTCGGGAATCAAGGAAGTGACACAACATTACTATTTAAAAATGTATTTATTGCTTTTCGAAGTATTCTCCGCGAAATTTGACACATTTTCCATACGATGGAACCAATAATTGAAGCAACCGTTCCATTCGGAAGTTGGGGTCTCCAAAATGGCCGTTTTGTAGGCATCCACAGCTTCTTCAGGTGATGAAAATCTCTAACCACGCAATTTATTCTTTATTTTAGGGAAAGTATAGAAATCATTAGGGCTTAGGTCGGGACTGTACGGCGGATGGACTAATAATTCTATGTTTTCTTGCTCTAAAAACTCTTTTGTTCTGTGCGCGGTGTGGGAACTGGCATTGTCGTGATGGAGGATGATGCGGCGGTTGCAGTTCTCTTTACGGAGTTCGGAAACGACCTATGGCAAACAAATGCTAGCATACCATTCTGCATTAACCGTTCTTTGTCCCTCAAGAGGAATAGTTGCAACATGGCCGGTTTTGGAGACAAACGTGGTCACCATTTTTTTTGCAACACTCCGTGAACGAACAATTTTAGTTGGCTTTAACTCATTTTCGAACACCCAAACTCGTGACTGGTTTTTTGTTTCGGGTTCGTACGCGTATATCCAGGATTTGTCACCTGATACAATGTTGTATACAGCATTTGAGGATCCTGCGTGGAATCTTTCGAGAGTTCTGACGCACCAAGTAACGCGAGCCGCTTTTTGCGCTTCACAGAGCAAATGCGGTATCCATCGGGAAAACAACTTTTTTACACCTAATTGTTCATGCAAGACTATTTGTATTTGACTCATGCCAATGTATAAATTTGCCTGAATTTCGCGGTACGTCACATGTCGATTTTCCTCAATCAGCTTACGCACAGCATCAACGTTTTCTTGGGTGACTGCAGTTTTTGGACGACCTTGACGGGGATCATCACTGAGCTTGACACGTCCATGTTGAAATTCAGCAAACCAGCGATAAATTGTGGTTTTGGATGGGGCTTCATTACCAAATGCAGAAAGCTTCCGGTCATAAACTGTTTTTGTGTTAAACCGCTTCGAAAGTCATAATACATCATCGCCCTTGAATTTTCTCGAGTCAATTCCATTTTCTCAACGACTAAACAAGTTTGAGAAGACCTTGTGAGAAGACCGAGAATCTTTTTTTTAAATAAATAAATGGTATTCGATTTTTAAAACCAAGGAGTTTTCAATTAAAAAGATTTTAATATGATAGGAATAGTGGAAATATTCCATTCCCGATACTTTTAGTGAAGCCTATGTAACATGTACAGTAATTGCATAGACTTTATGAAAATGACAGGTCAACATATACCTTTTCACTTTTGTTAGTGGTTTTCACTTAATTTAAACAGAAAAATATCTGAACGAATTTTCTGTTTTTGGAAATAATTGATTATTTCAAAAATATCTTTTCTGCTCATCTTACCTAATTTAACCTCGTTCGAATTGACAGCTATGAAACCAGAATATGACGAAAAGTCATTCCCATTCGTATTTGAATCCTATTTGAATTGCTTAGTATTTTATCTACGCATGTTTTTTTATTTTTTGTTTTCTTAACGAATCATTTTAGGCTGACCTAAATCTTCTATTAATAAAATAGCAATCTGTTCTTTTAAATACTTTGTGAACCCGGCCTTTTAACGAGCCAAACGAACCTTGCTTGACGTTGTGAATCGTAGACAGAGAATGCTAGCATTCTCTGTCTACGTTGTGATTAGGTTATTAGTGTTCTGCGGTTCTGATCATAGACTAGTAAGATATTATGAAGAGTTGCTGAGCCGACAGACGAGACGTCACGTCAGGGTTGCCAACCGTACGAGGTTCCTCGTACAAATACGAAATTTGTGGTCTGCTGTACGAGGTACGAGGACACGATCAGGCTCGTACAACTACGTACGAGATTTTGATATAATAAATTTTATAGTATTATTTTTTATTGTGAACAACATTTTAAATCGTCAATGGGTTTTTACACTTTGGTTGCATTGGGTCTGCTAAATGAAAAGTAGACATATTTAATATTAGCGCAGGCGTATATATTATATACTTTGAATTTGCGATAAAATGATACATGCGCGATTATTACTGAGGAAGCCAAAAACTGTTAAATTAATGTAATGAGGAATTTTGACAGATTGTAGTAGTTTGATGTGCCGGCCACCGTACATTCTCATTTAACCTCAATGAATAGTTAAATATGATGAACGTGAATTTAGCAGACATGTTAAAATTAAAAAATTTGGAACTCAATACAAAAATAAATAAAAAAATCATAATGCACATAAAAAAAATCACTTCTGAAATCTGCATTTTTTTTTTGTTTTAAAAATATCAACATTTCGTTTGTTTAATTAAAAAAAAATTAACTTAACAATTGTCTGCTAAATTTACATTCATTTAATATGTCTTATTTTTGATTTTATAACATTTTAAATGCTTGATGAATGTACGAGGTTGAAAGCCAAAGTACGAGATTTTTTGTTGTATAAGTACCAGAAAAAAATATCTAAGGTTGGCAACCCTGCGTCACGTAGTCGTTAGCAATTTACATTAGTGTGCATAGTTGAATTGTGTGCACGTGAGTAGTGATATCTTTGTGTGCAGATTGTTACGAGGTTACGAGAGACGACGAACGTACGACAGTGTTGTGTGTTGAAGTTTTCGCCGATTTAAAATTTGTGATTACATGAAAAGACGCAGTAATTTTTCATCAAACTCAAGTCAAAACTTACATAACCAATTGTGATGATAAATATATTTACTAGATAAGTGTGTTCAGTATCGTGTGGACATAGCTCTAATAAGCGGTGCATTTGTTTATTTATAGACAGTCGCAATTTACAGACATGTAATATTATTCTTGTGGCGCTAAAATGTCTCAGAGGGATACAGCGATACATTTGGTTGCTGGAGGGTACGTACCTATTGCTAACTATGGGGTCCTTGATAAATCCAGATATACTAATGTGATTATTATATAAATATCTTTATCATAATGATGTTGTACAGGAGTATTGGCACATGTGCCCAAACGATGTTTACGCCAGCAGTTTCACTTCGCCTTCGGGTGGCATACCTCTAACAATATCATTTTATAGTTTTTGATCACTCACCTCTCATTTCGAGCATTATCATCATTGATATTAAAAAGTTTCTTAAAAATAATTCAAGGTCATTTGACATAGTCATTGCCTAACTGTAATAATGTAAATACAATGATAAGACAAAAGTGTTATTTTTCTATGGTTAAGTTGAGGACATAATATTATTATATCCTAAAACACACAACGTACATTAATCAATGACTATCTAAATAAAATGATAAATTTGAAATCCGGAAAAGATCTTAAGTTTTTCAGGTGTTATGATAGAAATCTTCGGATATTGTTACAGAAAATAATGATTATTTCAAACAAAAAAAATCAAGATATTTTTTTATAATATGATAATAACTGCAAATAATAAAAATGTTTGCCACTCAAGAAAAAATATTTCTCATTTTATGACAGATAATTATTAATAATCTTAAAATTTTTTGTAAAAAGTTTGATGCAGTTGATGATATATTTAAAGTGTTAATAAGATTATCTTTATTAAAATAGAATAATTCATAATCAATGCAAATAAATATTATCTATAAGCAATCCAAAATGATTATGTTACTCTAATTATAGTAACATTGCATAATTTGCTTTGAATCCTACATTGTCCAGTTGAATGCTAAATGGACGGTCATTTAGAAACACTGCTGTTTACAGCATTGCTTATAAGTTGTAATAGGCAATGTCGTAAATAGTAGTGTTTTTACTTACTGCATAAAGTGACCACATTTAACTAATATTTTCGGAGAATTATATCCATAACAATAACACAGCCCCATCAACACTATATAAAAAAAATCAAAGCTAACTCCTTTAGACATGCAAGTTTCAAAGCCCTCGCAACAATATCCTCAGATGATGTGCCATTGACGTTCTTTCCGTGATTACAATAAACAAGCCTAGTTAGAACAAAATGTACAACCTGCCTTATCTGCTACCGAAGCAGAGCATTTCATTGATGTATGAGAGATGTAGACCAGCCACGGAAGATGATATTGTACAAAAAGTTCAAGTGGAAAATGATGAAGAGACTGAAGAACAATTTATAGTGCCGATTCTGACCGATTATCTCAATGGTGTTTATTTACGTAGCAAAAAATTGTTATTTTCAAACAACAATTTCACATTCAGGGAAATTATCACGATGTACTAATAAAATTCCAACCAAAAATTTGTAAGTTTGACAAGCAATTTGTACCTTAGAAACTTTACTGGTAGTTATGACTATCGGTTGTTATGACCAAATATGAGCAGTCCCTACAATGTTGTTATAACAGATTTTAACTGCAATAACAAAATGTAGGCAATTGAAAAAGTCATAATAATATTTTCCTTCATCAACATTTATATGTATATCAGACCATATGGTTTATAGCATGCTTGGGTAGCATATAGTTTAAGTAGTCATCTCAACACCTACCACTGCAATACGGGTTTGATGCCCACATGTGGCAATTATTTGTTCCGAGTCTGCATGTCCATTCTAAATATTAATTGTAGGTTTCAAATTGTCCTAGCACATCTATTTCTTTAATAGGTCTGGTGGTCTGGTAGTATTTTCCAGATGAATAAGAAAATAAAAATAAGCACAATCTATAAACCATTTAAATATTGTTGAATAACTTTGTGAAATAACCTTAGATACACAGTCAACGCCAAAAAACGTCCTCACTAAATAAGCACCCACCAAGCTGTTTGGGTGTGCTTTTGATATAGTCGCGTTTAAACGCTTTAACAGTCAACACATCACAGCGCTTGTTTAAAAATTGCAAAAATCACATGTTAACAACGTAAACAAGGATGGAGTTTAATATTTTCGATAACCTAAAATGTAATTGTCATCACCATATTATATACTAACTAGCTACACCCGGCATGCGTTGCAATGCCATTTTTTTTTCAATTTAGATTTTTTGAGTCAGGAACCCTCCCGGGCGTCCCCAGAACACCCTACCAAAGTTTCATCATAATCTGATCAATGGTTTCGGAATAGAGGACAAACAAACATTCAATGATTTTTATGTATGTTTATAGATTAATACGTCTAAAAGACATCGTAAAATATATTTTTTAGATTAGTTCTTGCGAAGTAATCACATTAATAGCGGAAATATAACTCGCCCAAATTCAATAAATACTTAATTTACGTTTTAATCATACTATTATGGGACCACTTCATTTGTTTGGGCTATAAGTTGACTTTGTTCTTAAATTAATGGAGACGCTGTTGGTTTCTTAAAATATATATATTTTTTTTAATATTTACAAAGGTAATCATCGTTATTTTTATACAGAGCTATTTACAATAAATAGTATTGTTTAACGTATTGTACCATTTTATAGATTTATTTTTGATTATAGTAAATATAAGGAGTGCTGATAGTAGGATATATATTTATAAATCATGCTAAAAACCGGTCTTAAGAACGGAATTAATTTACGCTTCATTATGCATTTGTGAAGTGGGTAGGTCTTTATCGCATTTTGTTGTACAAATTATAATAAAACATTCAAGTATCGGGCAAAAAACAAAAAGTATGCATGTATTTGACAATGTTATTATAAAAAATAATATTATACAAAAGGCTAGTCATATATGTGCTTAAAATATAATATGACGATTATATTTAGTTACTTTTTATTATAGTTAAACGGATGATTATAAATTTGTAAAAGTTAATTCCTCATTCTAAACCTATTTACAGATAAAAGTACAAACAAGTGTTCATAAACACATGACATTTAAAAAATAAATTTAATTTAAACAACAATAAAAACAAATTTGTCTCTACTCATTCCTTGTCCTACTGAGGCCGTTTATCATAATATTTTTTAACCAGCTTTGTAAATACAACTTTATATCACACGCATAAGGCTGAATTTACCTTAATGTATGTAAATATCATAACTATAACTACTTATGTACAATTTGGGACAGTTTTAAGTGCTACTTTTGAATGGGACTGTGTATCTAAGGTTATTATATATCATTGCTATAAACATAAAATTCAGTAAAATTGTCATTTTTGTTGTTTTTTTTTGTTAAAAAAAATAAAGTTGCCATATACTCAAAAACTAATTTTCTGCCACACCTTGTTAGTATGATATATGAATTGCTAATTTACGGTTCAAAAACAATAAAACCTGGCCATGATATTGCAAAATACTGTATTTTAATTGCTTTAGTTAAAAAGAGTTTACAAAACTTGCATCTTCCACAGAGTGGCGGGCACAGCAGGTGCCGTTGTTACATGTCCACTAGAGGTCGTGAAAACTCGTCTCCAGTCATCTAAAGGTGTTGGAATATCACCTCCATCACAACCTCCACCATCAGACAACACCGCCAATGCTAGGAAAGTCTGCTCAAAGATTTCTAAACATCAGGTATTTATTCAATAAATATTACATAGTTAGTGTATACTAAATACTAATATCAGAATTTAAAAAACACTTTCAATTTGGTAACAATTTATTGTATGAAGATATCAATGACACTATATATTTTAACATTTTAATATTAAATGTATACATGTTTTGTGATACTTATCCTGAATTATTAACTTTCTTGTGAAGATTTTTAACTTATGTACCCGATGCTGTATAAATTGAAGTGGCACACATTTCTACAAAGAGTTATTATTGTGATGAAACATCATCACTTCATATGATACCAACACTGCCTGTAAACATAATATTAAAAAGGAATTAGGGTACAAATAGATAGATAGAGATAGGGTACATTTATAGTAAGAAATTATTTTTTAAGATAAGACTAGCATTCAATGTAAAAACAGTAATTTTTATTGTTATTGTGAATAACATCCCAATAAAGAGTAAGTTTCAAGATAATTAGTGGATATATTATGTATACAATTACACAATAAAAAAATTGCTTACATTGCATTAGGGTTTCTGGTTTCTCAACCTTTTTTATTTCTCGAGGCACGAGAATTCTCGACCAGGATTTATCGAGTATCTCGATTTTTTTTAAATAAAATACGATGTTATTTTTAAATTTTTGCTTTATTACAAATTAAACTGATAGAACAGAACAATTAAATCAAATAGTACATTTTTAGTTACCCTAAATTGCAATTATTAACAAATCAACAACAAACAATAAATTAAACTATACTCGGCTGGTCTATATAAAAAAAACTTTTTAGTAAAAAATTAAAATGACGAAAAAGAACTAAAAAGCTAAAAATAAATAAACCTTTTAAGTCTTGAGTATTGAGCTTATTTACATAAACTATCAAATTTTATTTAAAACTAATTTTGAGTCGTAAATATTATTATATTTTGGTGTAAATATAAACAAAACTTCAATTTCATAATTTTCATCACCATAATGTAACTGGGTCGTATATAGTTATCATAATGTAACATACAATCCAAAAGATAATCATAAACTTAACATTTGTTGTCAAGGGTTTTTACTTATTATACAACATAATTACGAATGCTACAAATGTATATTCTTTATAACTTATAACTCAAGTAAGTTCAAAGCTGTAAACTGCAGTTATTTTTAGACTTGCAACGAAAAGAAACCTGTTTATAAATACGTTACATCCAATATGTATTCAGAGACCGTGCACATGGAACGTCAATGTAGCAGAACGGCCATAAATAAATTAATTGTTGCTAGGGTAAAAATAATGTAGTACATCGAACGATGACCCAATATGTCATTTCTTCATCGGTGTCACGATTCTCGATCTATAGGAGACATATACATAAGAGATCGTTTGTTCGATTACAGCTCTTCAGTCGCAGCAAAACTATCGAACAATTTTAAGTACGTACTCTAAAGACTCTTGACTTTTAATTAGGTATGTTTACTGGTTAGACAATGTTTTGATACTACTGTTAGTTTGTAGTAGTAGTAGTACATGTAAGGTTACGATGTTGTGCAATTCCACTGAAAACAAATACAAAATCTAAACAGCTAATTTTTAACCGACTTCAAAAAACTAGGAGGTTCTTAATTCGACTGTACGTTTTTTTTTAAATGTTTGTTATCTCAGAACTTTGGACTGGGTGAACCCAGTTTGATGATTCTTTTTTTATTTGAAAGCTGGTGCTTCCCGTGTGGTCCCATATCAATTTGGTGAAGTTCTGACAATGGCATCCATGAGAAAACCATATATAAGTCTTTTATGGAATAGTTTTTTTTGTTGAAGTCGTTTTTTTTTAAAGAATTATAATAAATTATAATATGGCAACTTTACCGATTTAAGAGACTCGCTTAAAAGAAGAGGCCGCTCGACGACCTACGAGAATGTAAATTGATTTTAGGATAATGGCACCAATTATTCCTGTGACTCCTGTACATCAGGATTGAGATCAGTGACACCACTAAAATAGTCCTCATACAAACACTATAGAGAGAAAAAATAATAAAACAGCTTAGAAAAACAAAAATTATGACTCTGTGAGCTGATTCCAATAATATCTATGAAATGACAGAAATGTCTATACCAGTGGCGTAACTATACTATCGGAGGCCCGTGGCTAATTCATCGGATGTTGCCCGTAGGGTGCCAACACACACATCGATCGATGATAGAATGGATCAATTTTCGGCAATCATCAGTGGTTACCACATCAATCTGAGGACACC
Organism: Euplagia quadripunctaria; assembly: GCA_963859945.1. Lineage (NCBI taxonomy): Eukaryota > Metazoa > Arthropoda > Insecta > Lepidoptera > Erebidae > Euplagia > Euplagia quadripunctaria. The sequence continues at coordinate 5,897,217 of OY982572.1, forward strand.
CTCGGGCCTGGGGCCCGTGACATTTTGCCCGCTGTCACCCTATTCTTACGCCATTGGTCTATACGCACAGATCAAATGTAGTATATTTGGTAGAGAATGTTTAATTACGTGTATTGTATTAGTTGTTATCATAGGTTCTAAAAACATGTAGGCAAAATTACTCATTGTAATATTACCTGTCAAGTAAATAACTTTGTTTACCCGACTGCGGCACAGCAACGAATATGTTGTTGTTGCGATCTGTATATATATTACGTACGTTGTATTTTTTATACTGTCATAACATCCTTACGAGTGGGCAGATATTCATCTATGACTTGTGGATTAATTAGCCTAAACCGTGTGTATATGTTAAAGTTTATTTTTATAAAACCAAATTGGCAACGTTAAATACAAAATGGCGATGGACACAAAAAATAATTGCAAATAAACACCGTTCTTCTATCCCTTCGTTTATTTTATTTTATTAACAACCAACGTAAAAACGAGGGGTGTTATAAGTTTAACATGTGTATTTGTCTGTGGCATCATAGCTCGTAAACGGATGGACCGGTGATTTAGTTTTTTTTTTTTTTGGAAGGTCATTTGATCGAGAGTGTTCTTAGCTATAATTCAAGAAAATCTGTTCAGCCGTTCGCAAATCATTAAATCTTTTCTATTTGTTGATGGGATTTTTAAGTCGGGGGTCTTAGATTATATATAGGTCCAGATAACGTGACTAGTACAAAAGTCACCGTTTACTTTGAAGCCACTTTTTGGTGCTGTGTGAGTGAACCCCGCCCAACGCGAGTGTCTACGTACAATGTTTATGCTTGTGTGCATTGACGGTTTTACTACCAGTGCATAGAGGTTACCCCAAAATTCAGGGACTTTTTTAATATACATAATTTTTTTTTTGATGTAAGTAATACTAAATAAATACATTTTGAATGTATTTAAATCAGTTACAAATATTCGTTTATTTCATTTTTTCGTTTTTTCATTTAATTCGTTTAGTTAAAAAGACAAATGTAAAATAAAACTACTTAGTAGGAACTATTTATTTATAACAATATTTTTTGGTCTGCTTTCAAGACGTTTTTTTTTAGAGTTTCCTCCTTAAGAATCGATTTTCATATAAGGCCGAATGAAAAAAATATGACAATAAGAGTAATTTTTTTTATGGTAAATATAACATAAAAGCACTTTTGAGTAATAAAATTAAATGCAACTTTATTCACAGGAACAGAGTAACAAAAGGTATTTTGATAAAATAAAGTAAATGTTTTGCCTTGGTTTGTAGGACTTGGATATATATATATATATATTTTTTTATAAAGTATCAAGATCAAGTCCTAAGTGCTCTATAGCTGTGTTCGTTAGGAGTAGTAATAATAAGTTATAATACGAGTACAATCCCACAGCTAAAGTATCGTTTGACGGACACATTGAACTCCGGGTGCTAGAGTTTAGAAACTAAGAATATTTGAAGGATTTCAGTTTCGCGAACATTAACATTAAGCATATTTCTCGTCTTTCTATAAATAACAAGTTTGGCAAAGAAAAATATATATACTGCTAGAATGCGTTATGGGTAAATGAAATTCACGTCCTGGCAACATCTCTAGTAATGGCGTCGTAATTTTATTAATTTGAAATTTTGTTCCATTGTTTATAAATACATTAGGAAATAGAATACTTACATATGAAATGTGATGTTCGGACACTTAAGATTTTTTTTTGTATAATTTTTACAGAATGTGACAGCACAAGCAGGCATTTTTAAATATTATAAGTAGCGACTCGAGACGTACTTCAGCGGCGACCGTTCGCTCGCGTGTGACGAGTGAGACGCTTGTATTTATATTAGACGCTTATATTTTTTGGCTTCAGTTTTGAGGCACGGATTAGGCATCTGGACCTATATATAATCTAAGTCGGGGGTATTTTAAATTTCTAAATACTTACAACTGATGTAATAGATTTGTATTAAGGTATAAGCACAGACTTCCAACTCCCTCTGAGTTATCTTATCAAAAAGTTATTCTGTTCGACATTTAGGTACATGTATTAATCAGCATAGTTAATCATCGCAAAAAATGTAATCTGACCTATAATAATCCATACAAATAAATAAAATTGAAGTGTCTGTTTGTAATGTCAAAATAATAGGTTTGTTTAAGCTCATACAGTTATTTGCACGATACCTATGAGTAAAAATTAGTTTTTTCATTTTTTGTCTGTCTGTCTGTTTGTTTTAGCTAATCTCCAGAACGGGTGGACCGATTTCCACGGGACTTTCACAGGCAGATAGCGCAGATAGGTGTTATAAGGAGTAACTTAGGCTACTTTTATTTTGGAAAAATAATTAGGGATCCGCGCAAAATATACAAATAAGTACACGCGAGCGAAGCCGCGCTCGAACTGCTAGTTACATATTAATGTGTGTTAGTTACCTTGCTACGACTCAACTTCTGATCCGACCGTAAATAACATTTCAACAATAGCGCTAGACAATTCACGATGACAAAATGTCTGTCTATTTTTCTTCGTGACTATTTAAAAGACAAATAACTCGACTAACTACATTTTACCTTGAATATTAAAAAAAAATTAACGCTACACCTGAAGTGATAAGTGCTACTTTTACGATAAACTATGTCTACGGCTATAGGTACCTACAGATCCGCAGGCAAATACCTACATTCAGATTTCCATTGACCTACCAATACAATTATTGGTAAGTTAATGCAGATTTCTTGAACGATATTAAGAATCTAATTACCTATATTTATTTATTGTTTTCGGTGATATATGTATGTATGATATATGTAAATAAATATGCCCTCCATGTTGTATAATCAGTTTTATCGCCAGGACGGTGATGTATTCAATTAGATTACGATAAAATTAACAAAAATACCTACGCTACACGCCTAATATTTAAGTACGTATCTTTACCTAAGATTGCAAAAAAATCTGATATAAATGCTATCGTTGATATCAAAACTATCATTATTACTATCGCCCTATATTATATAATTTAAATCGAATAACAAAACTAATGATATTTAAGAGGCACATTTTAAGATGGCTTTATATCTATTAATTCTATTTCATACAAAACGACAGAGGACCCCATTCAAATCATTTATTAGAGATCCTTTTAAATGTTTTAAATGTAACACAATAGTATGTCAAAAAGTTTAAATGTAAATAATCAAGCAATTGTTTTTTTTTTTAATTTAAAATTGTCCGTTCTTAAATAACTAGCAGTTTCCTCACAGTTTCATCTGCGTATCTCGTCACTGCTCCGTTCCTAAACGCCGTAGCGTGATGTCCTTCGTCAACTAATACTCTATTCTATCCAATATAAATATAATTATTCAAATCTAACGGATAGTTCCAGGGTTTAGGGTGTTAAAACAAACAAACAAAACACTCTTCAGAATTTTATTATATTCGTAAAGAAGTATAGATTTGCTTAGTATTTTTAACCGACGAAAAAAAAAGGTTTTTTTTTTTTTTTTAGGTTTCTTCAGCCCTCTGTCCGTTATTTATGAACCGATTTTGATTATTCTTTTTTTGTTGGATAGGGTATACCTCAAGGGTGGTCCCATGTCAAGGAAGTCAGGCTCTGACGATGGGATCCTGATAAAATTGAGAGAAACCTTCGAAAATTGTAGGAACGAATAGTGTTTCTGTTTACTTTTCATTACTTTATCAGGTATTTGCGTTCAGAAATCATCACCTCATGTAGCTGAACTGATGATGAAAAAAAATCATCAAATAAAAATCTTTTTAACAAACTGATTAATTATCTAAATTTTATATGTACCTACGTAGAAATAGACATGGCTATACGTAGGTAATTAATCATTTTATTATTTGGCCGACTCAAAATAAGTTTATATAAAATTTGATAGTTTATGTAAATAAAGACTCGAGACTTAAGAGGTTTATTTATTTATTGCTTTTTAGTTATTTCGTCGGTTTAATTTTTTGTTAAGAAGATTTTTATATAATGTCTATTACTACCACAAAGTAAGATCATACCATGACCATCCTATTGTGTTCCGACAGGGTTCCGTATTGTGAATAACATCTGCTAATAGTTTATCCCAGGAACAAACTTAACATTGTAGTTAAAGAGCATGCGTGTTCAAGACCATAGATGTTTTATTTTCTGTAATCTATGAGCAAAATTTTTTTTTGTATTTTCAACCGACTTAAAAAGGAGGAGGTTCTCAACTCGACAGACTTTTTTGCGTTTTGTGTGTACGCGATATCTTTGCCATTTGTGAACCGCTTTCAATTATTCTTTTCTTTTTATTTGAATTGGTTGTACTCAAGGTTTGTCCCATTAATTTGAAGAAAATATTCCACCTCTAAGAGTGAAAAATAAGTGATGAAGAATACCGCTTATTACAATTTAACATGATTTAGGTGTATAGAAGTCGGTGATACTTTTTTTAAACTTAATTAATTTAAATTAATAAAAAAAAAAAAGCTCATTAATTGCGATGATAGGTAGAATGGTAAATTTTCATCTATTTCCTTAAATAACTTAAAAACGATTAATCTTAACATTATAAAAAAACGAGACTTACACTATACAGTTTAAATATTATAATATATATTTTTTTAATTTAAATTTCAGCCCCTAAAAGTGACCCTCATATTCAAAATTTATATATTTACTTAATCTGTGTTTGGATCAAAGGAATTGATTGTGTGCCAAATTTTAACTTAATTGGTCCAGTAGATTTGGAGCAAATTGTCTGTGACAGACAGACATACGGAGTAAGGATTTTATCATTCGGGCGAGGAACTCTAAAAAAGTGCATAGCTCACTATCTAAACAGAATGCAGGGTCATGGTACATATTACAAGTGTGCTGCAAAGCGAAGTTCGTTGCGTGATCATTGCATCAGTTTATTTCATTTAAATGAAATAAAAACTAAACTGATGCAATAAAAACGCAACTCAAAACCGTTTAGAGTGTACTTGGGAGCCTTTATAGTTTTATACACATCTGCTGGATTATTGCTAAAAAAACGAAACTGATGCAATAAAGACGCAACTCAAAACCGTTTAGAAGGGAGTCTTTATACACATCTGGATTATTGCAAAAAAAAAAAACAAACTGATGCAATATTGACGCAACTAATATGTACTCTTACTGTCTAGTGGATATTATATTACCTTTAAAATGCACGATTAAGTAATATTACAACAAGAATATGTATTTAAATATATATAATGTATATAAAAATCAATGTTTGTTTGTTTGTTCTCTATGCGTTCGGCAACCATTAATCAGATTGTGAGGAAACTTCGGTAGAGTGTTCTAGGGACGCCCTTGAGGGTTCCTCAAGTTCAAAAATCTATAAAATCAAAGGCATGCCGAATCAAAGGAATGCCAAAGCAACGCATGCCGGGTGCAGCCAGTCATTAATAAAGGATAATGTCCATTTTGTTTGAAGATTTGGCTTGACATGAAGAGTTACTATTTAGACAAATATGATATTATTTCGTAGTATGCTAGTAACAAACAGAATTATATATTACTAGCGGCGCTCCGCGGATTGGCGGATTGACCCGCGTAAGTCCCGATCTCGTGTCAATATCGAGATAAAAAGTAGCCTATGCGTTAATCCAGGTCTCCAGCTATCTATATACCAAGTTTCATCGCAATCGGTTTAGTGGTTTTTGCGTGAAAGAGTAACAAACATCCACCCGTCCATCCATCTAAACTTTCGCATTTATAATATTAGTGGGATTATTATTGTACTAATCATGCACCCGGCGAGTATGAACCTTATTACGCTGATTGAATTTAATCAACAAATCATAAGACATGCAAGAGTACGATGAATAAAACCAAGCTCGCTATGCTTGGCCTTGACACCTCTATAAACATAAAACAAACCGTATACAAGCAGGAAGCTCGATACTGTTTTAAATATTTTTATACTTATAATAATTTATTTTTGGTAACTTTAATGAAATAGTTTTTGTTTATAATCAATGACGAACGCCTTAGGTGTGTGGTGTTACTACGTCAATGGCCGTAACCATATCCCCGAAGCGGGACCACGTTTATCATAAAATGCTCGTCATATTCTATTGGTCAATATATTTCAGCATTTCAAATCGATTTATATACAGACCTGGTACAGATCTTCATTTAGTCGATCGTATGATTATCTTTTAAAAAAAGTATCACCGACTTCAATGTGCTTTTAAGTGGAAAGTTGATGTATTTTGTTTAAATTTAATAGGGGTAGGCCAACTAAATGCACTGCTCCAATGAGCGAGGTTTCGGAGTAAACGAAAATATCATCGATGTATACAGTTTTTAGATATTTGTTGATTTGAAACAAAAAAATAATTTTCCAAATTGGTTCAGGCGTCTTCGAGTAATCGGTGAACATACATAAAAAAAGAAGATTCCGACGAATTGAGAACCTCCTCCTTTTTTGAAGTCGGTTAATAAAGTGAAAGAAGATTTTAACTTTAACACTACATTATATGTACCTTCAATCAATCAGCTGGACTTAGGTCTCTTCGAATCTGTGACATAGCACACGCGATCCTCTCAGATTTCTCCTTCAAGTCGGCAATATACTAATCTATACTAATATTATAAAGTTGAAGAGTTTGTTTGGTTGAAATCTCAGAAGCTACTTGTTCGAATTCAAAGATTCTTTTAGTGTTGGATAGCTCATTTATCGAGGAAGGCTATAAGCTATATAACATCACGCTTCGACCAATAGCAACGGAGCAGTGACGATAAACGCAGGTGAAACTGCGGGGACGGCTTGTGGATGTATACTCGTGTATCGAGGTACTACTGTAGCTTTCGATGGTTAGGGGTTATAGAGGCTTCTTGGCTATCGAGGTTTTTAGGCAATTTGTGATGATGTAAAGTCAAAAAATCGATATTGATAACACTTGTAAATTATAGTATTATAAAATATTTCTCGAATGAACGCTCTAATCTCAGAAGCTACTTGTTCGAATTCAAAAATTCTTTTAGTGTTGGGTAGCTCATTTATCGAAGAAGGCTATATTACATCACGCTACGACCAATAGGAACGGAGCAGTGACGATAAACGAAGGTGAAACTGCGGAGACGGCTAGTCACAAGTACACATACCTACCTATCCAAGAAGAGTATTCACCTTTTAACATTTGTTTTTTCAATGCAAACAATGATCCTATTATAAATAAAATGTTCACAATTACTTTCTATAATTATAAGTTATAATTATAGAAAGCGAGTTATAATTTTATTAATTTATACTTTATTTTGTATTATATTTATAACAATAAAATAATAAATAAAATGCTTATTGTGTTCAATAGACACAAAAAAAATAGATGTTAACATTAATTGTTATGCTGTCTCTGTCTTACAACTTTTTTACAAGTATAATATTATTACTATTGTATATCATTAAAATATTCGACGTAATAGTAGTCGTTAATAGAAGGGGTCTCGCTTTAGCGGGACCGGCCTGCCGTTTTGAGCTCAAGGGGGCCAAGAAACGAAATTCTGTATTAAGTAGCTAGCCTATGCACCAGCAGTTTCTTTTAGATTCTTTGGGCATTTATGGTGACTTCTCCGCTTCTACAGGACTAACCGACAGGATAGGACAACAAGACTAAGACTTAAAAGGGCTGTTGTATTAAAATAGGATAAAATAATAAAAGATTATAATATAATTTTTAGGGTTCCTTTCCTCAAACGGAAAAAAATAACCCTTATAGGATCACTTTGTTGTCCGTCTGTCTGTCTGTCAAGACCCTTTTTCTCAGGAATCCGTGGACGCATCAAGTTGAAATTAATATCAAATACTTTTGTCTGCGTTCCCTTGAAGCTGTAAAAAAATCAAGCTTCTAAGTCAATGCAATCAAAAGATACGGCCATTTAAGCCTTGAATTTGACAAAATTTGAACACTTCGCAGGTAAATCAGAACCTATAGGGTACTCCCATTGACCTAGAATCAAGGAAAAGCAAGGTCTGACAGCTAAATTAAAAGGAAAAATCCGAAAGTCGTAATTTGTTGTTATATCACAAAAAAGAGCATTTTTAGAACTGCTAAGTTAAGTTTGTCTTTCAGAAAAGACGGGTAAAAATCTTTGATAAAATTGATTTTCGAGACGGACGTACAAGTTTGTGTGCTTACGGAACCCTCTGTGTGCGTGTCAGACTCGCACTTGTCCGGTTTTCTTTTTTACTTACAAAAACATCATTATTCCCTTACACTAAAGTACAAATTAGTAGCATACATGGTGTGGTTGCACATTTTCAAGACATGTATTAGATATAACTAGCTTCTATATTAAGCAAATGGAGTTAGTTGTGTTCTCCGTTGAACATACAGCTAATAACAACTGCTGTGTAAAAATAAATAAAAATGAAATTTTAACAAAATAAATAAATATAATGAAACCACAGAATAGAAAGATATACGAATGAAACCTACACATTCAATTTTATTTTTAACTAGCTGACTGCCCTGTTTTTGCAACATATTTTTGATGTAGTGTGATGTCATATAGCCTTCCTCGATAAATGGGCTATCCAACACTAAAATAATTTTTCAATTCGAACCAGTAGTTCCTGAGATTAGCGTGTTCAACCAAACAAACATTCTTAAGTAAACAGGCCTTCTATCGCAAAAAGTATGAAGATAAGAATAAGCACGTGAGATTATAGTGATCAGTATAACAGTTCATTCGATTTTGAATGTTTTTTCTGGTTCTGGTTTTTCTTATTTTATTTACTACATTACATTTAAAATTAACACAACACCCACCCATTTGAAACAGAGAAAACAGAAATGTCTCAGATAAAAGCCATTAAGGCTACGTGGTTTGGAAATAATAATAAAACCAAGCTTACATCCATAACCGTTCACACTCCGCGCGCTAGGCCGTATACAAACAAGTTTAGGTCATGTGTCACTTTTTCGTTACAACATCGTTATAAGACTATGTTATTTCTATTTCCCTATTTCTATACTTCTAGTTTCTGAACAACATTAAAAAAAGCCCAAAATTCGCAGAGATCTAAATTTTATAGTCTAAACTATCGCATTGGAACTCGGGAGTTTTTCAGCAATGTGAATGCGTTGTTTTTTTAAGTAATAATGTGAAATTTGGAATACTTTCGACATCCCATATTTCACGGGACGTGCGACGATGTTTTAGGCATAATTTAAAATGTCCCGCCGCCGCCGGAACTGACTCTGTCCCTAACAGGCTGGAAAAAACTCTAGCAACCCTATTTATGTTACAAATAGGTCAATAAAAAAAAAACAAATATAAATAATATATATATATAATATATATAAACAAATTTAACAAATATAAACATCGTGTAAGTTTGAGCTCCTCCTCTGAAACGCTGAAAACCTCTTTCTGTTTATACTTATCACAATACAAAAGTCAGTTCATCATAAAAATGCGAGATTAAGGATTTATAGTAATTAGTTTCATTTGGCGCTACGCAATGTACGCGGTATTCTTTTTGTGCGGTACAGTGAATGACTTTAAACGTACGGCGCCGTCGAAGCAGCTGATTGCATAAGTTTTGTTTAATTGATTACATTGCAGTTTTTGGCCGTATGATGTATTCTTTTTTCGGTCAAATGTTCTGTTTAATTTACTCATTGTGACTGTTTTAACCAAAATAACAAAATTATAAAAAAAAAACCTCAGAAAATTCCAATGATTTTCGACTCAGGATTATAGTCAGAATATACTTTTTCAATATTCGTACGGTGTTTCTTACACTCCGTATGTAAATGGTAGATTTAGCACGGCTTTTGACACAGTGGCGAATTGCTTTGAAATTCTGACCAAACCAACTCAAAGGAAGCGTGCGATAAAATAAGTTCGATAATATATCAATAAATACAATTCGCATTACAAGTTCATAATTTATATCAGCAAAATGCAGATAAAACGACAGAGTGTTTGCATGATGTAAAACTTTCTCTGTATACTTATAAATAAACAAACCTTATCATTTCATATTATATAATTTACTGCGCAATATATGTATATAGGTACGTAGGACGCTACATATCTACGTTTTGTCTAGATATCATAATTTAAAGTCATATCATATCCATAAGCTCACATTTAAAAATAAAACAAATTTGGGGGCAAGGAAAAATGTTCGACTTTTTATTTATTTTCTAAATGAAAATGCGGACACGAATGTCATAAGGAGAGATCGTTATGACATTCTTGTAGTTATTTTGTCTAACTTTATGCGTGGCCAGCGTGGCTTAACAAAACAAAAATGTTTCCAGGAAAAGAGTAGTGCACTGAGGGAAATTTGTCCAACTCTAAGGACCATAGTGGTATATTCAATTCAATCGCGGCAATTTTAACTTGGAAGATGATGCCAGGTCCGGAAGGCCGATAGAAGTGACTACCGATGTATTTCACAAAGTACGACCACGGCTGTTGTACACGTTGTATGTTATTGTAATTTCTACTCATAATAATAATAATAAAATTACTACGTTAACAAAATCTTGTCATAGAATTCTTTGTACCCAATTTTTAGTAATTTGGAATAAATTCGACATCCCGTATTTCACGGGACGTCTGACGAAGTTTTAGGCATAATTTAAAATGCCCCGCCGGGACTGACTCTGTCCCTCATATGCTGAAAAAGAAATCTGACAACCCTATTAAATTTGATACAAATAGGTCCATGAAACAAAACAAAACATTCAAAATGTAATTAATGGTCGCTTTTCGACCACCAAGTGGCCTCTAGTCTAGTCTAGATATTATGCGTGCACGTTTAAGTGTTCAGTCCAGACAATGCTGCAACGGTTTAGATGGGCGTGGGTTCAAATCCCACACGGGACAAACATTTGTGTGATCCACAAATAGTTGTCCTGAGTCACAGAACACCCTCTTTGTTTGAATGTTTGTGAAACCCCCCGCGACACATATTCCTAATGCGGAGTTGTCTTTTTTAAACAAAAAAAATAAAATCAGTTTGTGTTTCTGAATGTAGGCTTTATTCTAATCATATGTTGTGGCAGATCTTACACAACCATTACGGCAACTGATAATGTACTTATCTCTAAGTACAACTGCAGAAAATTACTATGCAAACACGCTAAATATCAAGTACAAAGTCTATTTATACGCGCCACTGTACATTTCTAAACAACACTTACTACTGTCAACTAGTCAATAGGATATACAAAGTAACATAAAATGCTTGTTCCTAGTCTGGGTGTATTTTATCTATAATGTTATGTATGTATTTAGTAATATATAAGTACCTATGTTTGTCAGCAGTCTGGATACCATAGTACAGACTCTGCCTCTGCCTTGGGATCAGACAGCCTTGTGTACCTCACACACCTCAGTTATTACTATTAAATAAATAAATATATGTATATACGTCAACAGATTTGGTTCCTTTATTGTAAGCAAATAAAACCAAAAAAAGGTGTTCATTATATTTTCCAATCGACATTGTAAAATATATTTTGATCGCAGAACACCTTTACAATTAATAAGCATTTGTAGGTTTCGAGTATCTTGAACTGTAAATATTGTAAACAATTTGGAAACACTTTGAGCATAAAACAGATGGCTTTAAGATGACATATAAATAAATAGCCGTCTGTCGTGTGTACTGTCGTTGCCAAATAGATCAGGGTGTAAACGAAAGCGATAAAAAATTATTTTTGAATGTTTACCTTTCTCCAACCGCGCAGAATGACAAGTGGTTGCCGATTGCCAACCCAGTCCATCTCCCATGGGGCTCTAACGACTCTACTTACTATAAAAAAGCGATCATTTGAAGAGTGGAGGTTCTTCCCCAGTTGGAAGAATCCAATTCAAGCAAAAATCTCGTGTAAAAAAATAGTTAGTTGTACCAAAAAATATACAGTTTAAGAAGGCAAGTTACGAATCGTAATTAATTGATATTCATTTATGAATCAGCAAAACGAACAAAGTTTAACTTAGCGTTAGCGACGTGACGTGGTTTAACTGATAAATATCTTTAAGGCAGTAACAAAGTAAGCATAGCTATAAAGTGTGCAGTTTTCCTCATTATATTACCCTTGCTGTTAAAGAACAGGCATGATATGTTTTTTTTCATCAGATCAGATCACGAGACATCAGAGAAAGATATGACCTTCCTGGCGGCAAGGGGTTGCCGTTTTCGTACTATGTGGACGCTAGCTGTTGAAATACCATTCGCAGACCATTTTCAAACCAATTGTCAGTAAAGGGTCAAAAAATGGTCTTCCAACTTGTGTACAGCCCCTCTAGATATTTGTCCCCTTGCATGTCTTAAATTAGAACAGATTATCAGACTTCTTGGAGATTTTTTTTCTGCGTTCTTGTAACATAAACGTTAATGTTACGAAGCACTCCGTCACAAAGCTAAACAAATTGCGCATCAAACCTGATGAATGTGCCGAATTCTTTACACATATGTATGTACATAATATTAGCACCGGTTCGCAATAATTATTTCTGTTTAATGAAATTCGCATAATTCGAATTCACACCAAACATTTTGTAATTAAGAATATCCTCAAAGTTATTGCCTATGATTTCGTTTACAAAACTTAACTAACTTTAAACTTAGGTACACTACATAATTATGATGTATTTATTGTGATTGATTACCCTTGCTCATCTCCTTTGACTGATTAGATTGGATGTTGTTAAAGGGTTATTTTATATATATATATATATATATCCTCGATGTTTTTGATGTGAAACATCTATAGCCGCACGTAAAACTGATTTCTGGCGTGGCGACGCATGCCGTGGCCACGCGTCGCCACGTCTATATGATGGTATATATATACAGTCTATATGCAGTAGTGTGTACGGTGTGGCGACGCGTCGCCATGCGCAATCGACTGTGCGATTCTCTCTTTTGATTCGACTTTTACAAAATAATGTCGATGTTTCACATCTGCCAGGCGTCCCGTGACGGCTCACATTTTTTGTTAATATTGCTCCAACTAAATACTGCCGTACGATTCAGAGACTTTTTTTTACTACACTAAAGGGAACCGGTTTCTGACAGTTTCAATTTGTATAATATACGCCGTACAAATGCCTACCAGAATTATGTTTACATTCGACGTACGCCGGCTACACCAACCGTTTTGTTTAACCATGTAGGTATGTATATTAAGACTAGTTCAATGTAGGACCTTGGTATTTGCGAGATGTTATACAACTAGACGCAATTACGAGTTATTTATCTGTCATTGTTATTGCGTGCTAGTCTCAATAACCCGTAGCAATAGACTGTGACAGTTGAATCTAATAAAATATTGAGGAATATTGCTCTTGTTTATGTTTTCATCCAACAATTCAGGTGTGTCCATCGGAAACAGTACCTTTTTTTCTGGATGAATTCAGGGGTACACAAAAGGACATAGGTTAGGTACCCTGTGTCCTTTTGTGTGCCCCCTGACAACGTGTAGGTATGCAACATTTCATGAAAATCGGTCGAGTAGTTAAAGCTTGAAAGCATCACAAACTAAAAAAAAAACTGACATTCGCATTTTTAATATTAGTAGGAATTTATAGTAGCTATTTGCCCAGTTGTCGAAATTCAACGTAATCATTATCAAAAAAGTGTTCCAATTTTTTTTTCATAACAATTTCATCAATAGCTATTAAACAAATAAGCAAAATCGTTTTTCAAACAGAGAAGAAAAAGAACCGACCTCTTTGTCTTTAACTATTTACATAGAAATTATAATTAGAATAAACGAAATAAAGGTAAGTAAAATGAGTAATTGGTATCGGATGTCGCGTGACATAGCGACGACCGCGTACGCGCGTGTATCAAGCGATTTGCGTGACTGAGGATTTATTATGATGATAGCTCTATGGAAGGTCAGAAAGCCCCGTCCTTTTATGGGCCAAAAAGCATGTTTATAATGTTAATGTTTCTGTCCTGTGAAAGTCGTATTTAGTATCTTGAGAGGGCAGAACTAAGACGACAATAAGGTTGCCAAATTATTTCTAAAAAAATTATATTCGTCTTCCAAGACACAAAAGAATGAATGAATGAAATACCAAAACATACAATTATTATTAGACGTCATGGTATATTGATTTTATCTTTTATAAAGATATTCTGTGATTTGGTGTAGCAGAATAACAGTATGTATTTCCTTTCACACATTTACTTGACAGACATAATAATATAAGTAAAAATATTCAGCATACCTTGAAGAAGAAGTCTCTAAAAGACGTTATTGCAATAACGTCTTTTAGAGACTTCTTTTTTTGTTCAAAATAATACAGTATAGAAAATTAAAATAACATAGAAACTTTATAAAGTATGGTTGGCAACCCTAAATTGTAGTCCCAACACTATTTGAAGTGAAAGTCAGACACTGTTGTATCAATAAATCCTCATCATTTGAGCTTGATTTTCGAAGATTTAGATATTTAGGCCGAATGTCATGTCGCAGCAGAGTAAAACGACCCCGCAAAATTTATAGTGGTGCCGGTTAAAAAATGCAAACGAGCACAGGTTAAATCACCGTTTCCTTTGGCAGAGATGGATGGGCAATAGATTGACAGAAACAATCCTAATTTATGACCGCGACCATTCTGGCAGTGACGACGATCAGAAAGAAGGTAAACAGAAGACACCAATATACTTCTAATAAATCTGAGGTGGAAAAACCGTATTAATATTCTTTTGACGACCCCGTGTCTTGCCTTGTAAGTGAAGTCCCAGAATTCCACAATTTGAGTGTCCTTAGCAGGAAACTCCTTTCAAACTGCGCAGTAGGCGTTCGTATCGATTTTAATGAGGAGGACAAGCTATATGTTAAATTATACTCTCAGTATCTTTTCCAGCTTTGTGGAGTTGTAAACAATAATGAAGAATCGGATGTTAATTTCCTCACGTAGTACAATTCAAACATGATTTTAAATTATGGTTCTCACAAAATAATTGTATTATTCAACGTCGGCCTTCATAACAGCAAGTTTACTACTTATTTGTTAGCTGCAAATCAAAGAGAAATTATTGAGCTAGTGACCTAGCATTGGCACAAGTCCAACGACTGTTATGCATATTCCGTACTGTGTTGTGTCCATGCTCAATTCAACGGATGAAATCAATCACTATTCGCGAACTTGCTAGATGCCTTCTCTGCGTACCTTCCACGAACATCCAAAAACATTTTATACTATTGATCTTAATGACGAACAGTTATTTTTATAATCTAAATTAGTACGGATCTATGGACGCAAACACGCGCTTTGGAGTGTTCCAGTTTGTCCGCTACGAGTTCGACGGAACGATTTGTTTACTAAAAAAAATATTTCAATGATATTAATAGATATGTTTAAGTGCAGTGACTGGTGCTCTAATTTATAGATAATGCTTTTTATTACTAAAGTGGTAAACAAGCATCCGGCAAACTTGGTAATAAAAAATGGGACACGTGCGAGTCTGGCTCGTGCACCGAGGGTTCGGTAAGCAAACAAACTGGGATGTAGATAGTTCATAGTACGTCCATCTCGGGAGTCAATTCTCGGAGATTTTTGCTCGTCTTTTCGGAAAGACAAACTTAACTATGAAATTATAAAATTATTCTCCCATTCGATTTACGACGAAGTCAACTTTCCAACCGCAAAATATAAGTTGAAAATCACAATAACTATTTTTTATTTATTTAATATAACAACAAATCAACGACTTTCGGATTTTTTTCATATACTTGTTCTGTCAGACCTTGCATCTTACCAAATTTCATGATTCTAGGTCAATGGGAAGTATGGCCGTATCTTTTGATTCCGTTGACTTAGAAGTTTAATTTTTTTAGAGCTTTAAGGGCACGTAGAGATAAGTATTTCGTATTAATTTCAACTTGATGCATCTACGGATTCCTGAGAAAAGGATCTTAACAGACAGACAGACAGAAAGATTACAAAGTTATCTTACAAGGGTTCATTTTTTCCTTTCGAGGAATGGAACTCTAAAAATTAACGTTTTCAAACGTTTCACCGCTTTTTGGAATAGCTCATTTAAAAAAATAGTATATGGATCCTATTTATATTTAAAAATCATGTTTTATGATTTATCATAATAACAAAAACGTATTTCCTTTCAATAATTTGGAATAATATTTTGTAATCTAAATTTGTAATATTTTGTAAGTAGATATTTTACAAAATTTAAAAATACATATACAATAGATGGGTTTAAAATCTGAATATTTAATTACCAGTAAGTTATGTGCAAAATATGAATAAATAAGCTAGGTACTAATACCAAAACCTCGATAGTCTAGATACGAACATATGACGTGACGCAGCCCGTGAGCGAGCATCGAACTAACGTACGACCCTGCTGGCGCGCGGCAGCCCACTGACATTTTGGTACAATTAGTCGAGGCCACCGCGTACTTGTAGCTTTATACTTAAAGTGCGGAGTGGACCTGGCCTGCTATTACTATTTCATAACATTAACTGTACAATGAGGCAAAATGTTCGTGCTAGCGGCTCAGGTTAATTTTACTTGCGACCTTCCCTTGTCGTTCGGTTTAAATTTTTCACCGCTATGCTTCATTTAATCCTTTTTTTTATACAAAACCGGCTTGTTTCAGAATTTCTTATAATATCTATCAATATTAGTATTTTTTTTAGACTTTTTTATAATGTGTATGAAATCAGTATGGGTTCCAATTTCATTAACTAAACTGAATTAGTACGTCATTCCGAACACCTAGATATAGCGGTTTAGATGTAGGTAGTTACATATAACACTGCACAAACAGTGGCGATTTATATATCGGAACGAATTACATATATGACCTAACCTTTTATCTAAAACCATAGAGCTTAAGTAACGCGCCATACGTATGGTTTCCTTACTTCTACACTCTAAAATAGCCTCTGAACTAGGTCGAGCATAAAACCAACCTTACCGACTCCTTAGATACAATTTAAACAATTTGTAGACACATTTAAAAGCACTTCATTCAATTGCTTGTAATACATAATCCTAAAAACATTTTACAAACATATTGCCCATATTATGTGACGCTGTATTGTCACTTAACTGCGTAGTCCATTGTAGAGTATTAATGACCTTGGACAATGTCATTTTACGTGTAAAGCTATTTCCAACGCTATTCTATAAATAGAATTATACATACCAAGTTGAAATTGCATTATGCATTTATTGGCATACAAACTGCATACTTAGATGATACTCTTTCGCTATATACATAATTTGATTGAAATGATGTATGATCATCATCATCACCTTCGTGTGCTCAAGCACAAAGGCGACTTTAAATTGTCACATGCTATTAAATCAACGTAGGTACTGTAAATTCGGTTACTACTCCGAAAAACAATAGTAAAAATATATAAATGAAGCTATCTACCTCAAAAATCCCTTCAACTATTAGAAAAGAGCTGATAATCTTTGAACGGCTGAACAGATTTTCCTGAACTATATCTAAGAAGTAAGGGCACTCTCGACTAAGTCACCTTTCAAGCAAAAGAAAAAAATATACTTATCAAAATCGGTTCATCCGTTCAGGAGCTATGATGCTACAGACATGATAGACTCAGATACACAGTATACACACGTTAAACTTATATCACCCACCCCTCTCTAAAAAGGAAGTTTTTAAGTCCGAGGTTAAGAATATGGTTGATGGAACCTCACAGAAAGCTGTATGTGACATAAGTAGTTTGAATTAATTTAATTGATCCCAAACAGCAGCTGTTAAAATGCCCTTGTGCTGCCGAAAAGTATTTGAGTTATGACACTTGAGAAATTTCATGAATGCTAAACGTGTTACTGTACACGTGTAAGAAAATAATTTTACCGGGCCACATTTTGACGGGGCAGGGCGCTCTGGGAATTAAATCTTTGCATACACACACTAGACATTCCAAACAACACATTCTTTATATCAGTAATACGAAGAGAAATACTATACAAATAAATACATTTTTCTTTGCGTACAGAAGCCCTAATATTTGACAAACATACAACAGCCAAAGTCGTTTCAAATCAATCACCGCCGCAAGGCTTCCGACATGATTGCTCAGTTATTTTCCTCAGCTTGATTGATCTAAATAGGTATTTTTATGTACTGGTATTATTAGCATGTCTACTACAATCTAGTTAACGAATTTTGGAAACAATTCTCACATGACTTTGTTTGTTAAAGCTACATACAAAATATTTAAAATTCAGTACGTTGTACAATGTCATTAAAAACAACTGCTGAAAATGTAAAAGCATTCCTTTTATTCCAAAAATATTATTAAAGCTGGCTAAAAGCAAGTACAGCTATCACTTTACTATCAGATAACATATCCCAAGATATATTTTGCTAGTCCTATTACGTCGGTTAAAAAATTCAGTTGAAAAAGAAACTGTTGTCTATGGCTATCCATCCAGGTTTCCCCGGATTTGTTCTAGTTTAGAGGGCGTCCGGGGAGCGTCCGAACGGGTTTTTAAAGGGTGTCCGGGTGAAACTTATAATTGTTAGATGAATCGTTAAAAAGCTGTTTAAATTAATAAAAAAACGTAAATGAAAACTACCTTTTTATAAAAAAAGTTAGGCTGGTATTGTACTAATTACAGTTAAGTTGTTATTGATCCTATCCAATACCTTTATTATTTATAATACGATTCATCAAAAGATATACTTTGAACATCAGTATGCTATAAAGTTTCCGATAAATTACGAACAATTTCACGATTTTAAATTTAGTATTTGCCCGTGATCAAAAACGGGAACTATAAACACTTTTATTTATTACGAAGATGTCAGATGTCTATTTTTATGACTGGTTTCATATCTATTCTTATCTTGCTATTTCCCAAAAAGTATGTTTGACTATATTTTATGTTTGACAATTTGATACAACACTTAAAGAAAGTTTATTCCATATTCGAAGTTGTTATAAATCATGATTTAAAGTTAATTGCATTGTAACTGAATCAAGTTACTGGTTACTGGATGAAAATAGACCCACTATCAATAAACGAAATTTTTAAGTAGGTCATGTATGTGTCTTTTTTAGGTTCTAATCTATCACAAATCGATTTATTGACATTTTATACAGCATTTGGGAGTTTGAAACTAGATTTTTATAAAATGAAACACAAACTCTATATTTAGTAACAAGAAGTTGCCATCTGTGCTAAAAGATTTAAGATAGTCGACAGGCGATACCACCAAATGTTTTAACTTTAGAGCTGGCAGTATGGAAACATTGGCCCTAAAATTACTTGGGTAGGTCCCATTGTTTCCATCACTTGTGTAAAGCGTATCTATACAGTTGCTTTTTATATGTTTATGTAGATTAGTAAGCAATACACATTTTATGTTGTTGTTTATTCATGGATTGAAGAGCGCAAATAGGTAATCACACACATTTGATGTCAGCTTTTAGTTAAATAGCAATCCCACGGGATCTGATGTGTTTAACACAATTGTTCGTTTGCCATTTGCTTTGAGCTGGAGTTGCAAAACTCAACCCTTATCCCTGTTCGCATGTAAGCTTGACACAAGCGATGGTTATCGTAATTTTGGCCGTGATGTAATGCAGGAGGCCAAATGGGGCTACCGACGAACGATGGGCGCGATGTTCGCATACAGCAAGCAAGCAGATCGTATGCTGATGTCGTACAATTGTCAGGTGCAGCAGTGTGCGAGGGCTGGACACGCCAGGACAGCGTCCAGAGTGAGCCTTATTCAATGCATCAGGTAAGGGTTCTTTATTTTAATCATAATTACTGTCCGTCGCGTTGATATTTTTCTTTTTTGAGATTCATAGCTTGCATATTACGTATTCTTAATTTTTCTGACGTAAATAATCTGCTGTTCAGTGTAAGTGTTTACTAAATGTGTGTGTGTATCGTTTTGGCACGGTTATTGTCATGTTTGAGGCTACTGTGACGCTAAGTACAGCTCCATCTCATTGACTTTTAGTTTCAACGCTTATATATTTACATCAATATTCAAATCATCCCAGCGATAAAATGATATTTGCCTGTTATGAAAAATTATTTAGAATATGAAGAAAGAAAGCAATAGTTGCAAGAATGCCCAAATAATGAAGCACCAACATACAGAAGAAGTTGATATCGCTTCCAAATGTCCCGGTTATCAAGCGTGTGTCAATAGATAAGAGCTATGATGCTCAAGTATCACGAGAACTGAACGTGGTACGGATTCGCAATCGCGCCCCCATTGGTGCTCATTGTTTGCAGATTAGCGCCGGGTGCCAATGCCGGCTGATTGTGTATTGGTTTGCCTTTCATATTAGTATAATATACGTTATCTCGGATGTAGTATCTGTTGCCTCCTCGAAAAATAAACAGATTAATTTCCAGTTAAACTTTTCCGAGGTTGTGATTTGACCTCAAAGAGAGTCTGTATTAATAGCTTTATGTTGACATTAAAATTTTATCTCAATGGATGAGATATCCATTTACGTCATACTCTGAGGCGATAAATTATCGGTGCAAAGGTGAATTACTGACACGAACTTATTTTTTCCAGACATATTGTTCAGACTGAGGGACCTAGAGCGTTGTTCAAAGGGTTAGGACCCAACATAGTTGGCGTAGCACCTTCTAGAGCCATATACTTCTGCACATATTCACAAGCGAAGGCGATATTGAATCAAAACATATCACCGGACACTCCTATAGTGCATCTGTCCGCAGCAAGCGCTGCAGGTAAAACATGTTTTGTGCTGTTCGTGAAATACCCATACTGTATGTCTTTATTTTTCATTTATACGTGCGTATTATTAAACATGGAAATAAAGACTAAAATAAACACTAAGTTATGACATCGTCTTTCTCTCGTAACCCTATTCATATACGGTTATATTATGACATAGATGTTTTAGGATTTGTCATACAAAACTACATGGTTGGGAAATGTTTCAGGATTTGTCTCTTGTACAATGACCAATCCGATTTGGTTTGTTAAGACGAGATTGCAGTTGGATGGACAGAATGTGACAGCATTGCAGTGTATTAAGAGGATATATGCTAGAACGGTACTTGAACATATTTGTCTAAGTCTTTACATGTCCATCTGACGATGAGAGATATCAAAATAGTTAGACTGTTACCTATTGATATCAGTTGCGTTCCAAATCTTAACAAATAGCATTTAGTTTCGTCGGACTTATATCGTTTTTGACCTTATGTGACCAGTAAAAAAAACATTGACATGAACAAACCATTGATTGTTTTCCAGGGTATCAAGGGGTTCTACAAGGGCATCACAGCTTCATATATGGGCATCAGTGAGACAGTAGTCCACTTCGTGCTATACGAAGGGGTTAAAGCCAGATTGATGGCAGCCAGAAGTGCGGACGGTATCCCCAGTGATCACCGTTCTCCCAGGGATTTCTTAGAGTTCATGGCAGCTGGAGCTTTCTCGAAAACTGTTGCTTCTTGCATTGCATATCCACATGGTGAGCATTAAAATTTTTGTCATAATGCGTATACTGTAACTTAGACTTAAGGGGCTGCAAAACAAAATTAACTAAATATTATTAAAAAGTCATCTTTCCAAAAAACCACAAGTCCTTTTTTGGTTGTACCATATTTCTTGTCAACCCATAGGTGTTTTTCAGCCGCCTTCAATTCAGGCTATCAGAATGTACCTTTCAACCCATCACCACAGAATACGTAATAGTACAGGTACAGAAGTCCCACTCTGCCAAATCATTGAAATAAATATCGACTCTTGCTTTGACATAATAAAGTTGCACTTCACACAGCGCTAATTACCTAAAGTTATATTCACCTAGAAGTTACCTCTCTTTCTATCGCGTAACTTTTTATCTGTTCTGCCGACGTTACGATCGGATGACACGACGCAGCGCGTGAGTGTGCATCGAACTAAGGTGCGGTCCGGCCGGCGCGTGGCAGCCCACTGAATTTTGGCAAGATTAATCGACCCCGCCGAATACTTGTAGCTTTATACCTGCACTGCGGAGTGGGCCTGGCCTGCCATTACATTTAAAAACAACTAATTAATACTAAGATTTTTCGTAAACTTTTATTACTGCCCTGGAAACAAAAAATCATAATTATATGCTCTCTTATCAACTGATATCATATTATACATAATGAGAATATACTTTTTCTTTTTGTGATTTTGTTCCCTAGTAACTATATCCCTAAAAACAAAATTTATCATGAATAATTACATTACGATAAGAATGAACAGTAGCAGGTTATTAACGTACATACATACATACGTTTGGATCTTTTCCCTCAATCTATGTGTGTCATATTCTTATCTGAGATTTACCAAACGTCTACCAGAAATGATTGACGATGTTAGAGTTTTTTAGATCAACTTTATTCTTTGTGCCTTTTGGAAAGAGTCAGGAGTTTTTCTATATTGTTGTTAACAGCCACCACAAACGTCAGTTACTTATGAACATGAAATGATTTTCAATATTTTAGTCAAAGTTTAAGGCGCCCAGAAGTGGCCTTTGTCAAAACAATTCTTTTAAGCCATACTTAAATACTTGTACGTAATTCTATCACCATCATTATGTTATGGGAAGTCCATTGATGAATATGGCTTTATAAAAGTCTTTTTGTAATAGAACTTTGGTAGAGACATTCCATGGTACTAAAATTTATTTACATTCAATTGCCTAAAAATGGTCAGTCTTTTAGACTGTTGGTGATGGTAATTTTGGAGCGATTCGTAAGTTTTAAATTCAATGGGAAAATTATATTAAATATACTAGCAACCCGCTCCGGCTTCGCACGGGTACAAATTATACATCTAAACCTTCCCCATGAATCACTCTGTCTATTAGTGAAAACCGTATGACAATCCGTTCAGTAGTTTTTCTGTTTATCGCGAACAGACAGACAGACGCGACGGGGACTTTGTTTTATAATATGTAGTGATAATAATTTAAAACGTAGTGCCATGATTTAGGTTTGTTGCACTCAGTTTTTTTTATAAGGTTTTGAGGCTACGTACGGAAATAAAAATGTATTATGGACTTTTTATTATTGACCTTTAAAAGTATCATAGTGATATGTTTACAAATAAGTACCGTATTACACTTCTAGATTTTAGATGTATTTTTGTAGTAAGGCTTGTGACTCAATCACGAGTTCTCGAACCTTTACATAGATACGATAAGTGCTAACTACACGTAGCACTAACAGATTTTACCTACTTGTTTTTCACATAAAAATAACATAACAGTATAAAAATAACAGTTTTCTTGTATTACATTTCTATTAAAGACATGGGCAGGGGCGGTTCAACGAAAATCCTGAATGTGGTGCGGCCGAATTTCCGCACGTAAAAAAAAAGGAGTGGGTGTACGTTGATAGTGTTCTGTGGTGAGGTTTGAACCCGAATCTTCGCAAGTTCGATGCCATGGCCATTACGCTATTGCCGCTTCAGAATGCATTCAAAATTCATGTAAATTAAAAATTCCCAAATAACTAGTAGGAAATTCATGACAAACATCGAATAAACCTAGAACATACTTCTAAGAATTTGGAGCTCTTTAAGTCAGATTTTCTTGAATATAAGCTCTATGTTATTTAGTCATCTAAAATTAGAATGCATCAAGTACGCAGGACTGTTAATGGTTGCATGTGGCGTGCATGCGCATGTGCACCTATGTGTTTTACATGCATAATGCTGTTGTTATAATGAGAAACTCATTTACACCATTTCATGGCGCCATTCTTTCATTTTTATTGATCTGACAAGGCGTGCAGTCTCAATGTTATTTGATACAAGTACAAAATATACCATCTGCATTTTTGTCTATCGAGGAATCGTAATTAAACGTGTTGATATCCACCATTTTATCTTCAGGGATTTATTGAAAAATACTTTTATATTGTACTTCTTTTGTTTCTATTCCCAACAATTATGTCGATTAAATTTTTTTTAATATTAATGTTAAGACAAACTTTGTTGTGATAAAATTTATATTGTCAAACATCATGTAACTTGTCTTGTTAAGGTTCAACCTGTGCAGTAGGGGATGGCGTCGGTGTCTGTCACACAGTTTTTACTAGCTCAGACATCGTCGTTCAACTCTATCGTTTATGCGTGGAATCAAAAATTGTCAACTACATATTAGATTAAGATAGATCAGCTGTACCTCGTTTAATTGAATTAATAAATATAATTATTAATATTACTTATTATTTAAAACAAACGTAACTACACATAATACTATCACGGTAGACTAAACATGGTATGCTTTCGGTTTTAATACAGATCTTAATACTTGCGTTATCTATCTATAGTTTTTGGGCCGACTAAAACCACACGGTGTTCCGTCACAGTCCATATTACCAGGGCCTCAGGTGTACCCTTACAAGGAAATCCCTGTCAACCAGTTTGTGGGCCCTAACCACTTGCAGTGTAGTTCAATAATGTAACTACGCGAATGATCGCCAAGGTTTGCTCACTTCATACATTCGTATTCTAGTGACTTAATTGACAATGCGACATACCCAATTCTATGCTCAAGCGACAGTCGTTATTGAAAATTTAAAAAAAAAAATTATTTTTTTACAGAGGTAGCACGAACACGTCTTAGAGAAGAAGGCGACAAGTATCGTAAGTTCTGGCAGACATTACACACCGTCTTCAAAGAGGAAGGGTACCGCGGAGTCTATAGGTAAGTATCTCACCAGACCTTCTATAAAAACAGTCACAACAAACTGTCCAGTCATCTAATAATAACTCCGGTGTATTTCCAGGGGCTTAGGCACGCAGCTAGTGCGTCAGATACCAAACACGGCCATCATGATGTCAACGTACGAAGCGGTCGTATATCTTCTTACAACACATTTTAACAATTCCTTTTATGAGAACACTTAGCAAACTAGGATTGTTTATTGTTAGTTGTGTGCGAACCCCGCGATCTGCGACGAACGATAGATTCCTAGACCAATATTTGGAAGAAAACGTTCCTAAATATTGAGACACGTTGAGTAGTTGTGTCTGAGAATATATCCCACCAGTAGTTCATTCTTCTACATGGCATGAATATTGGCCGGTAATGTTTTTTCTACAAGGATAAACTTGCCTGTGTTTTTATTAAATTGTTTGATTGTTCTTCCCAATCTTCTGTTGTATAAAATAGATCTCATAGGACGAGATCACGTAGTTGTATAGCCATTGATTGGTCAGCTTTTAAGAATTAAATGCACTTACTTTGATTGAACTCGTGGAAACAAGATCCATTTAATTTTTATTCCTGATTATATATATGTCAATATCTATTTTGTTATATTTCTACTTTACTAAACTTCCATCTTATTCTTAATCATTTTGGATCCTGTAGTTACAGTCAGTTGAGTTCGATCAACAAGGTAATCATTTATCAACAGTGCTAGGTATAAACAATGTAATTGATGGTGCAAACAGCAATTTTCCTGTTTTTAATCACCGAGTTAATAATACATAGTAAGTTAACATTCGACTGACAATATTCTCATTGATTAGCGGAGTACCTAAACAGACAATTGAGTGAGTAGTTCGTATTGATCAGAGATTATTTATGATCATACAATCTGTCTGTCATCAATAATAACAGAAACATCTGAAAAACAAAATTTTATCTGAATTTTGTTGACATTCATTGAAGTTGAAAATAAAAAGATTAGAACGGAGCGATGATAATTCCAAGTAATCTGCCTACCAACAATATTGAATTCATTTAGTCATTAGTTTCTAGTCTCATTAAGTGTTTAAACCATATTTACGTTAGTCATTTAACTGGCATCAGAGGAATAATTATTGCATAAGGTATGTTGGTCACGTGAGTGACATAATTTGCTATATTGTGCCAATGTTATAAAAATTAAATGTTTTGGGAACTTTGGTTAGAACTATTGCTTTATCTATGTTTGTAAGTCAATGTGTCAAAAGGCTTTTACAATAGCAAGTACTAATAGTTAGGTAGGTCGAACCTCATTCAGTTGCGCGTGCGCAACAGTGGATACATGCATCTTTGTTTTTTTTTTATATGTAAAAAAGAAATGCATATTCAACGATTGGGGATCGCACTTGATGGACTAGTCAGTCAATGTCCAATATTAGTTTCCTAAATATTACGTCCTTCATATTGTATCATAAGTCAATTGCTACCGCAAAGTTGTAAGCACAAGAGTTTATTTTTATTCCTTAATGATATTCTTTAGTCTCAGCACACAATATATTAAAACGTAAGCTGTGATATAGAGCTTGTAAATATTAGTTATGGAAATTAAATTTATGCAGTCGCGCAAATAATATCCGACTTACAAATTATTAAAATGTATACAGTGGTCCATTTATAGTTGTTATCCTGTGCACAAGCCGTAGCCTCGAGGAATGCTGTATTAATTAATCTCGGGGTGACTGTTTGCTAAGTTTATTTCAGGTTTTTCTTGTTTGTTCATGTAACGCTTTCTTCGCACTCTTTTCTCTTACAATCTTGTTTATAATCAATTTTATTAAATTTAAACTATCGTTTTTATTTTATATTGGATTTAATATTGCACAAATGTTTAATTGTTAACTGTTTATTGTAAAATACGCCACAAGAATTAATGCATTCGTGCATTACTTACTAGATTAATTCAATGGCGATATTTATATATACATTTTGTCAAGTCAAATGCATGATTACGTTTATCATATTTAATTTGACAGAAACAATTAATTAATTAATTACCTATTATTATATATTAAGTGTAATTTAGTTAAATAATATTTATTTATTTATATTAACATAATTATTATGTTAGTCAATTCAGTTATGGAAACGAACTCATCTTCAACGAGTTAAATGGTGATAACCGACCACAAGCTACTATTGACAGATATTAATCAAATAAAACAATTTTTAGTCTCAAGATTGGTAATGACTACCCTAATATTTGTATGTGTCCTTTTGATATTGGTCCGATTAATTTAAGAAATAAGTATGTTCGAGTTAGTTTAAAATTTGTCCCAAAAAATTGCAAAGTTGAGAATTGCAAAAATTGCGCGATAGTCATGTAATGAAAGGTGTAAGTGCTGAGTATGAATGGAGAAGGCTTTAAGAGTAAAGGAAGACCCTAGAAAATATAGGGTAGGTATGGGAGAGGTAAAATATATTTCTAACTCTAACTAATTTATTGTGTAAAAGCAGGACATAATACTGGGTAACCACTATACTGTCATTTTTTTTTACATTTACAAAGGTATCGTTCTAGTTTAGTAAAAAATAAAAATAGTGTTTATTTAAAATTACATTTGTGCAGGTAACGTGCTGGCTACTGTTGTGAATGGATCACTCGTGCAAAATTGAGTTCATTTTTATAAAGAGTTTTATTCAGTCTGGAAACATTTTTAGGATTGAAGTCAACCATATTTTTATAATTATTAATATGTTAATAATATTGAAGTTAGGAAAAAGTGATTTATAAATTAAGCATAATAAGGTTTCCAGACCAGAAGGTTTCTTTGATGTTTATGTTAATTTAGAGGACACATTTTGGACTTTTGTCGGACTGAGTATAAAGTACTATTATTTGTTTAATTAATAAAATATTTAAATAATAATTTGTTTTATTTAAACGTCACAATATTCATATGTACACACCCACACATATTTTAATAATTTTTCTTATCAAGCAAACCTGTTCAAGTCGGTATTAGTGTTCAATCATACCTAATTATAATGTTTAATATGTAAACTGGCTCCTTAGTATCTTAAATAGAGTTCAATGTAATACCTACAGAATACATCGACAAGGGCATCGTACTAATACGTAAAATAGTTGGATGGATAACACAAATATTAATTCTAGCTTCTTATTTTTGAATATCGAACCAATTTTAAATATCGAATTTTTACCATCGAATGTAATGTAGGCATAATTTAAACCCTTAATTTAAAAAAGTGAAACTACGAAAAAAAAAACTTTTTTAAAAATAGTAAATATTGATTAACTTTTACTCGTATCTACGGTTGGTTATATTCGATTAAAATTGCGGGAAATCTCCTCAAATAGTACAGCCGGGATTGAAACCCGTTATCTTTACGTTAAAATAATTGAGTAGGTATTGTTTCAAATGGAACCAGGTAAGGTCATGACCATACGTTCGAGGACTTTTCGTGTAATAAGTTTGGTTCAGTTCAGACTGCGTTGATTAAAATAGAGATATGTTCGTGTTCCTTTTGATGGTTTCTTGGATTAATTTTAACGAAAGACCAAAGTTCATGTGCTCCCTGTTCCCTGATGTTATAATAACTCGATGCAACAGATTAACAGAAATATCATGAATGAACAGTGGACGCCGACACAGCATGATAACGTTGGGTAATGTAAACCCACTAGGTACTGGAGCTTGATGTCAACAATATTTCTAATAACAATATTATCATCGCCTAACCGGATATTTTAATAAAGATTCAAAGCCAAATATAGTTATTGACACTTGCTTACATACCACTCACAAACCAATTCTACTAATATTATAAACGTGAAAGTTTGTGAGGGTGTATGAATGTTTATTACTCTTTCACGCAAAAACTACTCAAGCGATTGCGATGAAACTTGCGGTGTGTAGATAGCTGGAGACCTGGATTAATACATAGGCTACTTTTTATCCCGATATCCCCCACGAACAGTATGCAACTGTTCACAAGGGTTACCTGAACTGAACGACAAAATCTTTAATGCGAGCGATGCTGGACTAAAGCTAGTCAACAATAAACAAACAAATATTTCCTTATTATAATATTAGTAGGCAGGGATACAATTATTCTCATATTCAATCAAAAAATAACGATTAAAATCGGTAAATGACTGAATTTAGACCCAGTGTTCTTGAAGTCGCTTATAAATTAAACTAAAACAAATTGAAACACGTCTGACATTACGCAATCACAATAAGCCTGCGTTGTGATCCTGCGGTCAGATTGTGTTGTGATCCCGTGGTCAGATTTTGTTGTGATCCCGCGGTCAGAATGTGTTGTGATCCCGCGGTCAGATTGTGTTGTGATCCCGCGGTCAGATTATGTTGTGATCCCGCGGTCAGATTGTGTTGTGATCCCGCGGTCAGATTGTGTTGTGATCCCGCGGTCAGATCATATGAGTTCCATCTTGCCCACTATTTTAACTTTTTACCCATAAAGAATTGTAGAGGGTTGGAACGAAGAGAGTAATACGCCTTGAATTGCTGGGACACCAGGAAAGTGTGGTAACCATTTGTTTCATCCCGTATACTAGTTTGCTACATTCGTTTTAAATTTAAATTAAAAGGAAAACGTCGAGAGATAGAGATAACTCGTCCTGCAAGCAGATTTGAGTAGTGATAGGTGACCTAGATCCCCCACTCCTTCATATAATCTAATCTTCTACAACATAAAGGTTTCCTAATCAATTGAATAAACATTTTACCCAGACTTAAAATCATCCATCAAGATTACTGCTGCTATAGATTGCAATGTTTTGGAGTGTAATGAGGATTCAAGGTTAGATAGCAAAATAGTTATCGGCTAGGACTACTTGATACTTTGAAGCAAAATGCATGAATCTAGTTGCCGGTGGAAAAGCAGCTACTTTAAGAGTAGGTTCTGTGTCTTCAAACTGCATAGAATGACTTTATCAGATAGGTATTGATTTATTTATCACTACATATTATATTATTATAAAACAAAGTCCCCCGCCGCGTCTATCTGTTCGCGATAAACTCAAAAACTACTGAACGGATTTTCATGCCGTTTTCACAAATAGATAGAGCGATATGAGGAAAGTTTAGGTAGGTATATAATTTGTTAAGATTTTGTGGAAATTGGTTGAAATATGATGATGATTGTTGAAGACGTCTCTGCTACCCGTGCGAAGCCGGGGCGGGTTGCTAGTTTAAAATAAAAGACTTGGCTTGGTAGCTACTTAATAGGCATTATCTACCAGTCTACTTTAGAGTGATGTAATAATTAATGAAGTGCATGTAGTTCTACATCTAATGATCGGAATAGCATAATGAACGGTTGTTCCAACCAAATTTTCTAGTACGGTATGTCAGAGTTGTCCAATGGGCATAAGTTTTTGGAAAGCGCAACTACATAACAAATAATAATATGCTATTAAGCAAGTTTGAAGTAGTTCATAGTAGGTCTCTCGCGAGTGCTCGCAACGACTCGTACCGAGTGGAGGGAGCAAGAGTGCTAGCCATCCACACTAACAATTTTTTCTCAGTTGCCTGCTTCGTTTACTGAAAGACGGATGTGATTGAAGTAACTGCAATGGCTGTTTTGTGGGCTTACTAATATTAAAATGTCAAATAGAAGAAAAAATCGTGTATACCTACGTACTTATTTGAGACTAGCAGTTCGGCTTCGCTCGCATGTACATATTTATATATTTTTGCGCGGAACCCTAATTCTTATTTTCTAAAATAAAAGTAGCCCAAGTTACTCCTGATAACACCAGCTATCTGCACGTGAAAGTCCCGCGGAAATCGGTCCGCCCGTTCCTGAGATTAGCCGGAACAAACGGACAAACAAAAATTTTAAAAACTTAAAAATTTTTAGGCACCGTATCGTGCAAATAACTGTATGAGCATAAAAAAAACTATTACTTTGACATTATACACACTTAACATTTATTTATTTGTATTACTAACTGCCTACTATTTGAGCCAGTGCGGTTGATCTGTGGCCCAAAATCCTACTGAATAGAGCGTCGAGAAGGCGAGGTGAGGGCACCAACTACACTCGAACTTGTGTTACCTCCTGAAGTGTGGATCAGGCTTTAATATGATTTCAATTAGACTCACTTTTTTGTTTTTTGAAATAACATTATAGCGATTAGATGAGCCTATACAGTAGGATCAATTTGTTAAGTTTAATACACTAGGATACTAAATAAATAAAATTCAACAAAAATGAACAACATTTATTTCAACATCATTACAAAATAATTCAAATAAATACATTAAAAATAAATTAATGAATCATATCACCAACTTTCATGGATAGACCTCTCCTCTATTTGGTAGTCTACAATTTTATTATTATTAAATAATGGGTTTTAAAAGAGTTCTAATTGAAATATTAGATATTACAACCCACACATGAGTGGATATAGCATTAGGTATATCACTGGGGTAGCTCAGTATGTTTGTCAATGGAAAAAGATTACCTTTTAAAGCTACAATTGGTTCTCTTCTGAACCAAATAACAGAGATAACAGTCGTAAATGCTATAATTGCTTGAAGAGCTACTTGGATGGCACTTTTCACAGCTAAACTCTTATTGATGCGGGTCTGTGAGCCATCTTTCAGTTGACTTTCTAGTTTGTTAATTTTACGTTGCAGTTTTGAATAAGCAGCAAACTCATCCTTCATGGATATTCTTTTTTGTTCTGCCTTCAGTGTTATTAGTTCAGCCCATACTGAACGTTCTTCGTTGGATGGTCGAACGAAACATGCCGCTAGCTACAACACGAATATTAAAATGTATCACATTTACTAACTAAATAAACATTTGTTTTATTTAAAATCGCGTTATGAATTTACTTACTGGCTTTACCAAATGTGGCACTAAATCATTGAGGGAACACAAAATAACGAAGTATATCAGAAGACATCCATTTATAACCTCCAACATAGTTCAATTACAAAATTATTACGTGCTTTCAAAGCCAAGTGATGGCCAATTATGACGTGTGTAAGATAATTTATAAATAAGTATTGAAATCTAAAAGCAATAGTAATTATTGCTCTTAGATTTAAATAGTTTTATTAAATTGTCAAAATGTCAATACAAACAAAAATGACTTCGTAAATTTGGGAGCACAGATAATTTCATTATATTCTAGATATTCTAGTCCCGAACTAGACTACACTAAAAACCACAGACTACTAAGAGCATAGAGACGAGTTACGACTTCACGAGAGATAATTTGATCGAACAATGACGAACAGTTAACGAACAATTAAAATAGCAAAAAAAAAATTGGTTGCCTGTAAAGTCGGTATACGGGCGAAAGTTTTACGTGACAACGACTTTGAGTGGTAAAATAATTTTAATGTGAATATTCATTCGTATAGTAGGAAGAAGGATGAAATAATAGTAACAATTTAAAACATTTATTTATACAAAGAATTATATTTAAAACGCGTGCCTCTCACTCGCTCTCATTGTGAGCGCATAACGTGAGCGGAGCGTAACGCAGTTTCTTGAAGTGTCACCCGGCAAACCAATTTATAAGACGTTGTCACGTCAAAAGGACAAAATAACGACTTCTCCCCGCCAACTTGAGGGTATTTTTTTATTTTGTTAAAAAAAAAACTACGATCAAACAAATAAAAAATTTGATCGAACAATGAAGAACAGTTAACGAACAGTTGAAAGAGCAAAAAAAAATGACAAAAAACTACTTCTCCCCGTCAACTTGAAGGTAATTTTTTATTTTATTTAAAAAAAAAAACTAAGATCAAACAAATAAAAATTTTGATCGAACAATGAAAAACAGATGAAATAGCAAAAAAAAAAGGTTAAAAAACGACTTCTCCTCGCTAACTCAACAAAGCAAATTTTTTATTTTATTTATAAAAAAAAACTAAGATCGAACAATTAAAAATTTTGATTGAACAGTTAAGAACAATTAACGAACAATTGAAATAGTAAAAAAAAATGACAAAAAACGACTTCTCTCCGCCAACTTGAGGGTAATTTTTATTTTATTTAAAAAAAACTATGATTGAACAAATAAAAATTGTGATCGATCACTTAAAAGGCCCTATGCACCTTCGTGCCTGACGTACGTCCCGCCAAGGTCACGCACGATGCACGATGCAAAACGATCGTGCGTAGTCTTGACGTACCTCAGAATTATATTTAAATTTAATTAAAAAACATTATATACTGCTTGCTGGACTTGCACGACGCGTTTTGTACATACCTTAGATTTTACATTCTAGTATTTAAGTTTATGCTAGATACATAGACAGTATATTGCCAATTTGTGGGGAATGCCCAAAAATGAGAATGCCCGAAATTTAAGAATATTGCAATGTGTATGCTACGTCGGGCACCGACGTACGTCGGCGCACGATGCGTGCGTATGCTACCGTCGGGCACAGCGTCCTTGGCGGGACGTACGTCAGACACGATGGTGCGTAGGGTCTTTTAGAAATGCATAGAAGGTAAACATGATGTACGTACATAACATAATATACTGATACCTATGTCCCATTACGGATATAAATTTATGGCAACATTGCTGTCTGGCGTCATGCACGTCACATTGACAGTTGACAGATTGAGTTCAATCAACGGAATGTCCATGTTGGTTGTCGTCCGTTCAATTTTTCAAGATGGACGAATAGACGTCTTGTATAATTATAAAACACTTGACATTGGCGGAATTCCTGCGCTGATTCTTGCGCGGGATAGAGCCCATAATAAAATAATATATATATAATGTCCACGTTCAATTAATTAAAAAATGGTTAACATTGTATATTTAGAAGCTTATCCGAACAAGGAAGATCAAAATGTTCAGGAAATAAGAATACCATTGGAATCTCTAATAACGTATTGTGTATACAAATATTGCTCACCAGAATTTGTGAGTTTGAAATTAATTTCGTCAAATAATGTTGACCAAGAAATACCAATCGTGTATATAAGGGATGAACACCTAGAGTTTCTAAATGTTGAAGATGTCCCGTGGCAGGTAGCTTCATGTGTTTATCCAGTGGTCATGTACGATGATATGATTATAACAGGGCTCTGTGCAGTTGCTAGACATATTGCAAAATTTATGATTTCGGCGCCAAATTTACACGAACATGAAGAGGGATTGCTCGGCTTTCGTAAAAGCTGTCTCCAAGCACCAAATGAAGTGTCTATATGGACGAAATTTTGTGAAATAGATATTATAAAAACTGTGAAAGCAATACTCACTACTACTAGTTTGATAGAAGTACCTGAAAATTTAGTGCGGTTTGAAAATCACTTGAAAAAGCCAGTTAGAGTTCATAATGTTTATAAAGTGGCAAGGGAACTGAAAAAGGATATGAACACTAACAATACTGTTAATAGTGAGGATCCTAAAGATAATTCAACATCAACACTTGTTTCTGGCAAGCTGAGAGTTCCTAAGACACGGAAGTGGAAATCAAACAAAAATAAAGAACTTGAAATAGATTGTTCAATTAAAATTGAAGATCTTGATATAAATCATCAGTTTGCAGAAGGTCCCTTTTTAACTCTGGCAGATATAGTGCTGTTACCTTCATTTTACATAATTATTCAATCATTTGGTGAATCTGAATGTGAATTGTTATTGCCTTTTACCTATAAATGGTATAAAAATATCATGGCAATACCTGAAATAGAAATATTAGTATCTTTTGTATCTAAACTTACTTTCAAATCATTAGTTTTGAAAAATGTAAATATCCCTGACACTGTAGATGTAAGCCTATACAAGTGTGACCCAAAAAGACATAACCCTAAAAAGAGATTGTTTACAAAAGAGGTTGATATTGAAAATGCTTTAAGCTCTATTAAAACAGACATGGAGCTTATGATCTGTAGTAATGACAATGATCCTGCCTTTAACTGGAGTGATATTCCTGATGGTGCTAACCCTACTGCAGGTCATTTGCCAGAGGAGAGAGTGATTCGAAAGTCTCAGCAGTTGGAAAATTTAGCTTTAGCTGTCTTATGCTTAGCTAAAGAGGGTGACTTGATTGTTGATTTCTGCTGTGGCAGTGGTCATTTAGGCATTTTACTAGCTCATATGTTGCCTAAATGCACTGTTATATTACTAGAGAATAAAGAACAGTCCTTATTAAGAGCTAGGTTGAGAGTACATGAAATGGGCTTAAAA
The DNA here is from genome assembly GCA_963859945.1 of Euplagia quadripunctaria. Lineage (NCBI taxonomy): Eukaryota > Metazoa > Arthropoda > Insecta > Lepidoptera > Erebidae > Euplagia > Euplagia quadripunctaria. Next base: position 5,932,139 of record OY982572.1, read on the forward strand.
AATGTATTCTTCTTTCAATGCAACCTGGATTTCTTCATTGGAAAATTTGATATAGGTATAGGCTTACATGCTTGTGGGATAGCCAGTGATCTGGTTTTGGATAAATGTTTGAAGGCCAAAGCTAAGTTTGTCCTCTGTCCATGTTGTTATGGATCTTTGCATGCTACTGACAGATTGGTATACCCTAGAAGTAACCGATTTAGTAGTTTGTCTGTAGACCAATATTTGTGTATTGGACATGCAGCTGATCAAACTCATGAGGAGCATCCTTTGGCTGTTAGAGGTGCAAGGTGTATGGGCATCATAGATTCAGATAGGGCCAGATTGGCTGAAGAATTTGGCTACAAAGTGACCTTATCTAGGCTAAAACCTCTTTCTTGTACACCTAAGAATAATTTACTAATAGGAGTACCATCATGAATAAGAAAACAATTTGTAACAGATTATTTATTAATTTAACAAATTAAAAAAATATATGATTTTACCAAAACCATAACCAGCTATTATTTCTCATCTCAGAATTATATCCTTCTAAAATATTTTATATACTTGACATAGACTATTCTTGAACAACATTTAACAAATTTATCAGCATTTTTATTGGCATTATTGGATGACATAAAGTGTTAAAGTTAAAAAAAAATTCTGTTCTAATTCACTCGTGTGTAGACTATTGCAGTACGGCAGGGGATGTAAACCTGATAAAAAAAAAATAGTATGTAATTTTAATTAGGTACTAGTACTATGGGAAAGACGAGATATTCAGTTTGACACATTACTGTATTATCTTATTTTATATATATATATATATATATATATATATATTTCTTTCTTTCTTTACTGTATTATTATATGTTATACATATATAATTATATATGAGCTTGAAGAACTGGAACCACAATCGTACAGAGTCTCAGACATGACATAACCTCCAGCAGGTCCTGATGACCACATTCATTTGAGAAAGAATAAAAATTCCTCTATCCTGGTGAGCAGGTGAACAACTAGGGAGCTAGACACCTGGTCAATGTTAATCTTATGGAAGCTTTCTTTTGCGTAGCTGTAATGCTCTCCTTCCCTTCCATCGGTTACGTTATAAACTGGTTTTGCAAAGTCTGTGTGCGTAAAACGATTGAGAAATTGAGCATAGTACCTGCACAGAATCATTCCTGTTACCCCACGGAACACCTTGTGTGGGATGGACATCTCGATCTGGCTCTACTCGGCCGTGTCCATTATACCTCTTGCTATCTGAACACATTATTGCCTGTAAACAAATATATTTCAATAACAAACTATGCATATGTCTACCTGATTAGCCCTAAAAGAAATTGTGTTCACGCTATAAGTAATTGACCGCTTTCAAGATTCTATACAAGAACAAAAAGCATTTTATTATGCACTTTAGGTTTGTCATTTTTAAGTTACATAATGCAAAATTATAATGGTATTAGAAGGAAAAATAATATATCTAAATAGGATGTTTTTTTAAGAAGATTAACATACCTTATAGCTTCCAGCCACATCCACACCGATCCTGTACTCAGTGAAGCTCTGGTACGGGTGGAAATTGAATACGAACAACAAACCAGCGCGCTCAAATGCGATCACTTTGTCACCCTCGTGTTTACATGATACATATGCCTGTAAAAAAAAGTTTAGTTATAGACAGATGATATGAAAGGGAAGTTATTCATATTGTTGGGTGCCTGCTAGGCAGAAGGGTGGTCAGAGACTCAGCTTCAGGAGACGGAGATTAAGCAGCTGATATGACTTCTTCTACATACTGTCTTTCACACCTGATCATTAATCGCAGCATATCACGTATTGAAGAATATTAATATAAGAAGCATGTTCAAAAACTTTGCACCAAGTCTATTTTTAATTAGATTATTACATGTGTGACAATTCTGGAAAGTATGTCCCTGCTTATTCGTCTTAAATGTAACATAATATCCCTGTATTCCACAATTTACATTTGAATGTTTATTTACTACAGTGTATCCGGGTTGTACCTGTAGAATGCACGGCTACCGGCACAAAAGTACCCATGTTAATGCCGGTTTTATTATTGTTGTATAGGTATTTGTCATTGAAGTCATACGATCTTAAACTTCTGCCTACCCTTGCCCCAATTTTATTTGGGGATGGCGCAATATGTTTTAATCTTCCATTCTTCTCTATTATTCGTCATTTCACTACTTACTCCCTTTCTAGCCATATCTTTTTTCACACAGGCCGTCTATCACTTTGGTCATCTTCTCTTGTACTTGTCAACTTCCATACATAAAACCCTCTTCACCACATTTTGCTCATCCCTCCGCATGATTTCATCCACTGGCACTATTTTTCATACAATCTTGAAACGTCATACCATATGTCGTTTAACTCCGTGACAAAAATGCCCGTGGATTCAAAGCTACTTCTCGTTTATCATATTACGAATATGTGAGTTTCATCATAATTAATTATCACAGCTTGGGGACGTTCATTAAGTTTATCTATTCCTGGAAGTTGGACAACTTATCCTGGGTAAAAGTGTTCGTCGAAAACATTAAGTGTAGTAACATAATTTTTGTTTCTAAAGTTTTTCTTATTATATAAAAATACTAACCGGACTAGAACTTAACCATCCATATTTGATTTCTAAATCGTTCATGTCTTTGTCGAATAAGTTCAAGAACTTGTATTTGAGCAGTTCATCGTCGACAAGGTTGAATTGGCGACGTGCGTAGTGATATGACGAGTTGTTGCCGGCGCGTGGGAAGTCCAACCATTCTGGGTGACCGAATTCGTTACCTGCGCAAAAAATGATATTACGCAACTAAGAACAGAAATCAGGATTCAATCCAAAGATTAAAAAAGAGATACTGTGTCGCTTTAAGGTTTAAGTTACTACTGTACAAATGCCGAGGCGATTCAATGGAAATATTCTCGATATAGGTATTAATAATCATGATTTCATCTCTGTAACGAAGATATATGCGAGTGTGGGGTATTCCCTTCCCTATTGGTCAAAGAGGCACAACATGTACGTGTCGCCCTGTCCTATCCCAAATTGGGCTGGTGTTAAAAGTTCAAGTCATGTCATGTACATACATAACATGACCCGGAGTAAGCCTATTGCCTATTATATTGGAAAATTGGGAGGATATTAAAAAGGAAAGGAGGAGGGAAAGGGAAGGGAGGTAAGAAGGTAAGGCAATAAAAACTCGAGTAGTTCAGGGTCGCATACTTAGGATTTCGAACTGATTGTTGTCGGGAAGTCCGAGCACGTATTCAGTGTGTATCTGACAATGGAATACTTACTAAATCACTGAAAGGGCATGACTCTAGCATGCAGTTACAAAAATATTTTTTGAATACAAACTATCCGTCTAAAAATTATGGCCCTTTGAACTTTCAGGTATTCACCTCCATTTCTATAATAGCATGTGGAATGTATAAGGTTAAGGATTTTATATCGATCATATTTTTTTTTATTTTGGAATTATTCAATCTGTTTTCGAGAAAATCCATAAAAATTACGTTCAAAAATTATGCATGTCAGTAAGTGTTCCATTGTCAGGATACATTCTGATATGATACGAATGTCATATTTAAGTCACTTTTGAGTTCATGTGGGGGCTTTGCGACAGACCTATGAAGTTGAGGTAGGCCTCCCCGCCCAGCGCGTGCGTGAGCAGGCGGATCATGCAGTGCAGCGCCATGCCGCGCTCCACCACGGCGCTGGGCGCGCTCAGCGTCGACATGTGCGTGTACATCGCCGCGTCCATCAGCCAGAACGCTAGCGTCTTGTCGCCCACCAGCGCCTGCAAATACGCAACATTCAACGATTCGATAGTAAACCAGTCTGGTTGGACGATGTGGTTCTGTCATATAATAGTAAATCTTAAAAGCAAAAGGATTTCTTAAGGTAGGTTGTACAATCTTTATATATATATTTCTTCTGTGCGTGTGTATGTCACTGAACTCCTCCTACACGGCTGGACCGATTTTAATGATTAATGAAATTTTTTTGTGTCTTCAGGTGGATTCGAGAATGGTTTAGATTTAAAATTGGACCCGGTAGATGGCGCTGCGATAAGGTTCCAGGAATAATATTTTTTACGTTACGGCAGGACAACGTCTCTCTGGTCCGCTAGTATATTATAATAATTCTATGTAAGAGACTGATTGCTGTACTAGGAGACCTGTGCCTCCACGTATTAGCAGTCTCTCTACATTCGGGCCAGGTGGAAACTAATATGTACAGATTTGGCGCACTATAAACGCAGCGTCTTCTTGTTTGAGGTTTAATTATATTTAACAAAACGAAAAAAAGTATATGTTAAACTAAAAAGAGGTTTACTTTTAGTGGAATTATATGTTGTAAGTGTGTTGTATAAATAGTAGGTATAATATGATATTTTAGTATTTTGACCGTGACATTTTAGTAGTTTTTGAAACGAAACGAGGTAACTTATAATGATTAGTACTACCAAAAAACAAAACTAAATTAATTGTACTGGTTATAATTAAAAAGTTGGAATTCGAATAGTATTTATTACTCTTTCTAGTTTAACCGTAGTAGAGTTCAAACAATTCATTCAAGCCATCCACGCTTTGTATGGAATATATTATTAATAGAGAAACAAGTTTCCTTTCCGAAACCGATTCAAAATCACTATGTATATATGGTCTATGAGTACTGTATGAGTGGTATGAGGTATGTGATGGGTATACCCCCATATGTGTGTGTGTTGTAATCGATTATAGTGAACACAGAAGTGGGTATTTAACATCCGAATAAGTGTTATGTATAAAGTGTTGTTGACTATGGTCGGACTATTTAAAACATCAGACTTGCCCTTTACCTATTTTGTAGAACATTAGCTTTTTGCCCGCGACTAAGCCAACGTTAGTAAAATTTTTTTCAAACAATTCACGTATTCCATAGGGAATAGTCCTTTTTTCGAATGAAAGGTACCAATGTCTATGCGTCTGACACAAAAATTTCACGATGATCGGTTGACTAGTTAAGTGGTGAAAGCGTAGCAAACAAACTTACATTGCATCCTACTAATATTATAAATGTGGTTTGGATGGATGAATGGATGTTTGTTACCTACTCTTCACGCAAAAACCACTGAACCGATTGCAATGAAACTCGGTATGTAGATAGCTGGAGACCTGGATTACCGCATAGGCTACTTTTTATCCCGATATTCGAACGGGATCGGGACTTACGCGGGTGAAACCGCGGGGCGCTGCTAGTTTATAATATTAGTTTAGAAGAAATTTATCAAGAAAACTATAATTATATTATGTACCTGGTCGTGACTCTCAGCGTACGCCACAGTGCCTTCCATCCACCTCCTGTTGGTGAGGGTGTGAACAATGTGGCCTATCTTCCAGTCCTCGTCGCGCTCCTCTTTCAGCAGCTTGATCCACATGTCAGGGATCGCCATACCGAGTCGGTAATCGAACCCGGTGCCACCTTCATTCACCGGACGGCACGATGCGGGCATTCCAGATACATCCTATATGAAAATATATTAAGGCAACTTGATTCTTTCTTTTGTTACATTCTGCTGGTCCTGATAGAAAGATAGGCCCCTTGCGATGTGAAACTAGGTCTCATAGAAATAGTACCTACTGACATTTTTACATTATTTTTGGAGTTATACTTTTTTTGGCGCGTTATGGAAAAATGATGAGAGTAAATTTTACAATGCGCACCGTCACGATAAACCGACACCCTGAAGTTAGCTAGTCAACATTTTAGTTTGTCAAAAAAAGTTACCAACTTCACGATACTGATAAAAATGATTTTTACATTTTACTTTGAGTACGTTTGTAGAATTCGAGGTTACTTGACGATATGTATTATTTATTATGATATTTAAATAAACTTTATTTAACTAGATAAAAGTATAACTTCTTACATGCGTACATAAGTACACACACATTTTTTATTTTTTTATAAGACAACCTGTGCATTAGAAATATTTGTGTTGCGGTCCTGTCATCCTGTGTTCTTTATATCACAAACATTTAAGCAACGGACACAAAAAACACCCAGACTCGGGAAAACTATTTGTGGATCACACCATTTTTTATCCCGTGTGGGATTTGAAGCCATAACACTGGGTGCAGCGACCATCCGTGCAGTCAAATTATATTATTTAGGTATGCTCTTGAGGTTATAAACACATCATTACATATTATAAAACAATGTTCGCGATAAACTAAAAAACTACTGAACGGATTTTCATGCGGTTTTCACTAATAGACCGAGTGATTAATGAGGAAGGTTTAGGTGTATAATTTGCTAAGATTTTGTGTAAATTGATTGAAATATGTTGATAATTGTTGCTACCCTTGCGAAGCCGGGGCGGGTTGCTAGTAGGTGTATAATTTGTACCCGTGCGAAGCCGGGGCAGGTTGCTAGTATATAATTAAAAAAAAGACTGGAATGGTGTTTATACAGTGATACCATTAAGAAAAACAATTATGAGTTCTATAAACCTAGGTGTAGTTTGTAAAAGCTCCTTCAATTTATGGAAATTTAATAGCAAGAAAGGTCTTGAATTGTGAGTTACAAAGAAATCGTCTTAAAGACTGTCTAGCTTGTTTTAAATAAATAAAAATAAATAATTTATCCTTACCTCAGCAATGGTAATGGCCCTGTTATCAATCTTGTGTATTATTTCATTGGCAAGCATGAGGTAGATCAGCGCCTCAGTGTCAACATTCAAGCCGAAGTACTCGTCGTAATGTCCAGAGAAGCCCTGCCCTATACCACGACTGTGGTACAGCATTGAGGTTACGCCGTCGAACCTGAACCAAGAAGTTATTATGATAACTATTGATGACATTGGTGCCGATTCTATTGTAACACTCACTACTAAAACCTGACTTAATTTCTTCATATGAAATCAACCTTGTCTTCTTCGTAACAAGGTCTATTTGTTACTGGCAACTAATTCTCAGCGCCACTAAATTTACCTATACTGAACTTTATTTCCACGCAGCGAAAGTTCCCATTTATTCAAATGCCGTATAATTGCCGTAAAAAACCTGTTCAAAACGAACTAAGATGACATTATTTTAATCGACACCTACTAAGACGCTTACTAAAAAACACAGAGCAAAAGAGATGGCATTCAACGGATAGCGGCTCTCGCTACGTAGTATTAAAGTTCATTTAAGCGTGTCAGACTTTAGTTGATAAATAAATTGCTTATTTCGATGGCGACATATGTTACCTACTTATTTAAATTTGAAATAAGACCTTGTTTCGAAGTGTACAAGGTTTACATCTTGTATGAAGAAAATTTAATCAAAAGTCAAAAGAGTAATATAACAGAATTGACACCATTATTATCCATTTTTTTTAATTATTTTAGTTGGTGATCTGAAAACAGTGTGCTTTTTTTAAATTGCACTTTAAAATTAGGACTATAAAAATGTAATTCGATTCCTTTAATAGGGTGGAGGTATTACTCAAAGCACAGATAACATAATACTATACTAGTACTCAAAGTAACGCTATTCAAATACAGAAATTAATACTTGGTTTTTTTTCTTAATAAAAATAGTTTATAATAAATGAGTTATATAATTATTACATTATTAAAATTAAATAGATAATAATACTAATTAGAAAGCTACTGTTTAAAAGTTAAATAATAGGATGTCGTGTTGTAGGACTAGCATTTGTTATTGTGCGCGCATTGTTGCCATTTCTTATATAGGTGCATTCAGGGTTGGTACTATCTCTCGTAAATATATACCTTTAAGATCATTCATTAAGTCTTTTAAATAGATGTGATTCCTCAAAAGCTCGAACACAACAGTTACATTACTGTACACTTTATTAACACGAAACTAACAGGATTCACAATAAGTACTTGAATACTGATCTGAATCAAATCAAACTTAATTAATTAATTGATTTTCTTACCTGAATCCATCAAACTGATACTCTTCTTGATACCACCTAAGGTTTGATAACAGGAACCTTAAAACTTCTGTTCTGCAAAAGTATAAATAATAATAATAACTTGACACATCTCACACTCGGCCGTCTGATCCCAAACTAGGCAGAGCCTGTACTATGGTAACCAGACTGCTAATAAACATACTTATATATTTCTAAATACATACATATTATAGATAAATTACACCCATACACAGAACAAATTATCGCGCTCATCACACTTTTAAATTATTCTAAATCACAACACTCAAAATCCAACCCGTGTTTCGTTTAGGAGAAAGAGGAGAAAATTGTCCACAGGTGGCATACTATTGTTCCTTGTCCTTGGGCTTCCAGCATGGAGTAGTATAAGAATATAATATAGCTCCCAGTGCAATTTGGTCGAAACGTCAGGCAATTCAGAAGTATTAATCGAGCTAATTCGAAATACATAATTATATATCAAGGAATAACCTTCACGAATTACTATAAATAAAAGTGTACAACTTACTCAGAATAATTGAACAGTCTGCTGTCCCACAATGAGTGTGTACCCCTGGCTCCATCGTGGAAGTAGCAAGAGTTGGTGCCGTCGAACTCGTTGAGTCCGTCCAGGGTGTTCTTGGAGGCGTGTGAGTGCACCACGTCGAGGAGCACGTACAGGCCGAGCTCGTGTGCTCGATCCACCAGCTGCTTCAGCTCGCAAGGTGTTCCGTAACGACTGTTGTTATAAATATAACTTTAATGTCTGATCTCAAACTAGGGAGAACCTGTACGGTAACCAGACTGCTGATAAACATACTTATATATTTCTAAATACATACATATTATAGATAAATTACACACAGACACAGAACGTGATCGTGTTAATCACACAGTTATTTATCCTGGGTGGGAATCGAACCCACGACCTTTGGCACAGCAGTCAGGATCACTACACCGCAAAGGCTCGACGCGCTCGCCGGACGTCACGACATGGCGTTAAATTACTATTTATACTGCTTTCAATAGGTACTCATTTAATGCAACATCGGTAGTTACACTACTCTGGAGAGCAATACTTCGGCACGTATGGGCCGGCTCGACTCTGCTCGATACCACGGCCTCACAGAAAACCGGCAGTGAAACAATGCTTGCATTGCTTTTCGCCGCGTGAGTAAGGTTACCGGAGGCCCTCACCCTTCCCTCTCCCCTATTCCCGTCCTTCCCCTCTCCCCCCTATCCCATCTTCCCGCTCTTCCCCTATTCCTACCTTTAAAAGGGCGGCAACGCACTTGTGACTTGAGTTACAAGTGCCCATGGGCGGCGGTAGTCATTTACCATAAAAAAAATATTTACTTGTGAATTTTTTATATCTGTCGTTTTATTAAAATGATATTTTACCACAATTTATATTATCGAGCATTTCATCGCCCTGTGACTCACCTGCTAGCCGCGAAGTAACTTGTGACCTGGTACCCGAATGACGCGTAGTATGCGTGTTCCATTATAGCCATGACTTGTATTGCATTGTAACCTGAAATATTTTACATAAACGTTTGCATCTATTCGGTATATCAGTAGATTGCTATTCATGAGCGTTGTCAGTGTTTTTCAAAATTATAGAAAGGGACCACTACTAGTAAAAAGGAGAAGGATTCCCACAGACATCAAGCAGTCGAATTATGTACATATAATTCGATTGCTTGATTCGAAGGTGTCTGTATAGAAGTGTTTGTTTTACTGAATTGGCGCTTCGACGGTCATGGGGCACCGTGACGGTAAATGGACACCATAACGACTGTGCTGCGCCGCGACGATTTATTGGCGCCTTGACGTTGACCGTGCATCGCTACGGTAGAAGGAGGCCGCGATGAAAAGAAGGCGCCTCGGCGTTGATGGGGCACCGCGACGGTAATTGGACGCCGTGAAGCATGTGGAGCGGCGCGACGACGTACAGCCTCCTCGTCGTTGATTGGGCACCGCGAATGTAAATGGACGCCGTGACGAATTTCCTGCGCCGGGGCGATATAAAGGCGCCACTACGTTGATGCGGCACCGCGACGGTAAATTATGACGTCGTCCTTTAATATTATGACGTCACGACTAATCGTGGATCGTTCGTAGTCACGTGATTTTTCTTTTTTAATTTTATCAATTTGTAATTGTTTCTATTTTATTGGTTCTATTTATATATTGAAATAAGAAAATAATACATAATTAAGTTTTTTGCATCGATTATTATTAGGTAATGTAATTTAAAATACATAAACAAAAATATTTGACAAGAACCCAATTAGCAAACAAACTCACATCGGCTTATTATAATACTGATTAGGATACATGCGTACCTTGATTCTTAATCCTAGGCAGGACATTTTCCCTAAATTCGTTGTAAGTTCCGACTTTGCCTTCTGGTGTGGCTATGCCAACATGACACTCGTATATGCGAAGGGATTTCGGCCTATCTACTTTACTCTGCTTGAATTGGTAAGGCTGAAAACAAAACAAAAAATCACTGAGCACCTGTTAAATTGAATTTGACTTTTAGACTATGGTGGCATTTTCGAGGACTCACAGTGAAGATATTTACTAGCAATAAGAAGAGAAAGTGTCAATTATCTAATGGATTCCCCTTTAGGGAGATAATGCTGACGCAGTAACTTGTATGCAGTCGTAGCAAGTAATGAGTCAGATCGTGAATTTAAGTATATACATAAGTGGTACTAATATGTATGTACGTGAAATATCAACAAATTCGCGTATTATTGAAGACATTAACCCAACAACAACAATAGTAAACCATGCTAACACCCCCAAACTCCCATTTAGTCACCCATACCAGGCCTGTGTCACTCGATGTACTTGCGCGCGCTAAATACCTACCGGCGGACGAGCGGTTCGCAGGCGGACCTTACACGCAGTCTCGCGCAGTGGATTGCCGACAGCTGCACGCGCGCACACGTTTTTTTTTTAAAGTACAAAAAAATCGATATCGTATTGATATATTCTTTAAATACTGTAAAATTCATAGTGAAAATTGCAATGGTTGTTTATGTGCAGTATAAGAATGTAGATAAAGTAAGAGAAAAAAAACCCGACAGCGCAATTTATGTAATTTTTAAAAATGAACTTTTAACCTTATAACTATGCTCTTGTTTCCCTCAAATTGTTCAATAAAACTTTTTGTAAGATTTAGAATATTTTCCACCATACAATTAAATAATCGAGATTTTAGAAAAGTATAAAAGTTTATTAATCTTTAAATAAAAAATAAAACACATGCAGGATTTTTGCATATGCTATGCTAGTATGCTAAAACATTGGAAATGAAACATAAGCGTCAAGTACTTAATTTATTTAACAAATTTTTACAATTTTTTTTTTTTTATAAAACTTATTGAAGAGGTAACCCTACACACATTTTAAAGCTCAGGAAGAGTAGGTAATTAAAACGGTAGGTATAGATATTTTTGTAGGGAGTGATTTATCTCTTACGTAGTAACTACTTAGTATTCTGTGCCCATACCAACATCTCTGAATTCTTGGCTACTGCATCACGAGACCTTACAATGGATAAAGAACTCTTTATATATACTTACGTGATCAGGTTTGTATATAAAGTGCTGATAAGTGAATCCCTCGAATGGCTTGACATAGCTGGCCCATGGTGATATCCTGTAGAGATTTTCGTTGACTATGATTTGTACTCGGCTGTCGTGCTTCAGGGGACAAGAGCCATCGCTGTTAGCCGGTATGTGGAGCTCCCATTTGCCGTACTCCAGTTTCTTGAAAGGATGACTCTTTGAGTTCCAGCCATCTGAAAGAAGAATAGGATGTTATTGGTAACTAACAGAACACACAATTTAAGTAATAAAGGAATTACTTTATCTTTACATTAATATGTGAAGATATTGATAAACTATGGTCGAATTTTAACCACAAGGCGATCTCTAGTCTGATTAATTGCCAAAAATAATATTGATTAATTTTCGAGTGCTTGAGGGCAACATTTGCTATTTATTTCTATTAAGATATATTAATACGTCTATATGTTAGTTGGACTAAAGAAAATACAGAGCGTCTATTTATGTCACTAGTTATATGTAAACTTTTATCAGAACTTGCTCCATCAAATCCCAAAACACAAAAAAAAAAACTCCTTTAACTCATGATAATTCATTCGCCAATATAAATATATAAATCATAACTAGCTTGCTTTATTTGACTAGCCACAATGTTGGCAAACGCAGCCAGGTCTGAAAATAATGAGTAGACTTGACTCGGCTTGAGTTTTAAGACTTCAACTTAGTAGATTGTCTTTTTTATCTATTTATGTAAGGATTTACACGGCACCTACCTATATGAAAAAGATCACTTTAAATTACCCGATTGATATGTTGAAGAGCGAATTCTTTGAAATCTTGATATACCAGAGGGGAATCTATTTGGCAAATCATTTTGGAGTTAAGGCCCTCAAAAAATCAGAAAAAAAGTTTCTTCAACGCTTCCCTTGGACAACAAAACTGTGTCTGTCCCTTGAAAAAAAAAAATTAGAAAAAAAAACGTACTAAATTCTCCCTGTAAGTGCAAAGAGTGAGCTCCAGGCGCCCATTCTCTCCACGTCACCGACCCATCGGAGTTGTATTGTGGTCCAAAGTACTTGTATCCCTTTGTAAATCCCTCCAAGCCTCCCTCCCAAGACTCGATATTATCCCACAGGTCTCTAAAGACGCCATATCTGAAACAGACGTGTTTTAATTAAGTTTGTGGGATTTTTAAAAGCAATAGTCCACCGTCGATTACAGTTAAAAAAAAGGATTTAAAACATGTATGTCTCTCTCCGACAGTGATTGTTACTTGAACAAAAATATATGAACGACACTTGCGTGTTGTTTTACGATAAATAAAAGTACTCAATCGTGACAATATTCATATTGCTACGAGTCGAAATTCGAGATTAGATAGGTACACCAATTTAAAACGCAATAGACAATTTATTTAATTATTAAACAATTAACACAATTACAACACAAGTAATTCTCTCCATTTCCACTCACTATATTGTTGTATTATTCGCTATAATTCGCACTTGTTACTCGCAGTATTGCTCAGAATGTCCATACCACCATGTACCTAAGTTCGGAAAACATGTCATTGAAAGATTTGAAAGTTCGTGAACTTTCCTGAAACATACATACATACATACTTGACTCGACCTGTGTTCGAGCTTCTAGAATTCAGTAGAACATTCTCATTGATAGACATATTAATTCCGTTTTGCATCAAAAGATGGCGAGCGTCTCAATTTAGGTAATCTATGACTGCCTGTACTAGTCAATAGATGGCGTCCGCGGGCCAATATAAGCTTCCGTAACAATAACTATAAGTTTTCATACCACACACCCTCACAGTGAAGATAGTAGTGAAGGTTTGTAATAATTTTGTGTAGAGATCAATCGCACGAGTAACTGTCTAACTGCACTTACATCTACAATACGAAATTATGTGCTAACTATAGTTTTTTTCTGTATTGTCTAGAAGCGCACAATCAGTGCACATGAAATATTTGCACTGAGAACAACTTCTACAGGTGAAGACTCTTCTAATGAAAAAACTCAAGAAAGAGGTCGTTAAACCTTCTATTAAGTTATTCACAGAAGATTTCGGTATACCTACCGATAGATAACTGAGGCACCTATTTATATCTTGAAGAAGAGTACTTGTCTTATCTCGTGTTCGACTTAGGATCATCATATATTTTGGACTATCTTCGCTAAATAATGATAACGTTAGCAATGTTTAAAGTGTGTGATATCGCCGTAAGCATTAAGACATTTAATGCTAGATAGTAAAATTATCAACATAGAAAAATTATCTCTGAGAATGTATGACCGGTGGTAAACAACCGCTGTCCAAACGCTTTAGAAAATCTAAATATTTGTCACGTGGACATAAAATTTGGAATTGATGATGATCGAGATGAATGATTGAATCTGCTTTCTTTTTATATTAACATCTTACTAATTTGCGGCAACACAAAATCTTTGAATATCCAATTCATGTGCAAATCGTTTAAATACATGAATTTCTCCACATAACTTCGTAGTTGAACCTTGTTTCGACCGAACGAACCGACCGAACGAACCGCGTTTTCACCCGCGTAAGTCCCGATCCCGTAAGAATATCGGGATAAAAAGTAGCCTATATGTCAATCCAGGTCTCCAGCTATCTACATACCAAATTTCATCGCAATCGGTTCAGTAGTTTTGGCGTGAAAGAGTAACAAACATCCATCCATCTATCCATCCATCCAAACTTTCACATTTATAATATTAGTGGAATTATCATTACATATTATTACGCATACCTATCATAGTCAATGAAAAGGCCCGAGGCCCCCAGATTGATGTAGCAACAACTGATAATCGCCGAAAACGATCGACCGATGTGTGTGTATGCACCCTAAGGGAGGGCCCCATCCGATGAATTAGCCACGGGCCTCAGATGGTATAGTTACGCCACTGCTACTTTTAAAACGCCTATTGTTTTTCACGTTATAATATATTAGTATTATGATATAATATATATCACTTCTCTTCATAGAACGATGCGTTTTTATTATCGTCACAAAACACGGCGTGCGCCCTTAACCCTGCTGTTGTGTACTTAACATAACTGTTGTGTAAGCGATTAGTATAGCAAGCAGTATTAAGTAAAATATATTTTATTCTTATTCTAGTTTTACATTTCTTCATAAATAATAATTTAATGTTTTTGCTTCAAGTGATTTTTTAAATTACAATTTGTGGTTTTAAATGAAAGACTATTTTTACAGTAATTAAGTCTCTATCCGCTTTTTAGCCTGTTCGTCCACCACAGAAAAAAGAGTTCCTCATTTGTCTCTTTCGTGGCATTTTTATTGAAAGTACTTACTTAAATAAACTTTTTACGTACCGTTACCTAACGGAAATTTACTTGGTACTTACACTTAATAAAAAGTAACTTTTATTTACATTTTTATCAAAACAACACCACGATTAATTACAAAAAAAAATCAAACAAATTAACGATGATCGCTCACAAACTCGCATTAATCACATAACAGACATAATACGTCATACGATGTCAAGCGAGTTATCCGCACTGATTTTATTCAAACGCTAGAAATTATATTAGTTTGACTATTATTTTTACTAATATTTTTTCTATATTGTTAGGAGCATAGTTTTTAAGCGGTTGTTTCGAGCATAATTTAGCATGGTATACAAATATTAGATATCAATGACGCGAGCGGGTGAAGTGACATTTGACCTTGAATGGCTGGCCCCCGTCGCGTAGGTGTAATCGTATAAAATTATAACAAATATAATCGCTAAATATAAATAATGTTTGCCGGCTATAATAAATAAAAGGCCGTTTGATTTTTTATAAATAACTAGCAACCCGCCCCGGCTTCGCACGAGTAAGTAGTAGAAACTGGTAGAAACATCTTCAACAATCATCATCATATTTCAACCAATTTACATAAAACGTTATCTAATATTATTATAACGAACACTCCTATTCCTATCACGCAAACTACAGATGTAAGCAACATGTTAAAGTTTATTTTTACGACTATATAGGTATGATTGATTACTTCTGTTCTATTATTTATTATTTCTTTCTATTGTCTTGTATTTGTTACACTTAGGTAATCTTTTTGAGACACCGTCTCTACATTTTTTTCAGACGTACCTAAGTAGTATAGGTATCAATTTTTATTAAAACTTTATTTTCGTATTCAATTCATTATCGTGTAATAAGGCGCTCGCAGGCTTTAAGGGCTTGCCATATCACCTTTGCAGGAAATCGCACTTGAGCGGTGGACACTGCTGCACAGCATTCTGTATTCCTGTTTGTGGGTAGTCCTAGTTTTTTTTGGAGGTGGTTGAGAGATGAGGAATAAATAACACGTCTGGTATTTCGAGCGTTTAAGGACATAAACAAAGACACGGGCTGCCTAATAGTAAGAGATTACCATCTCGCTAGTGAAGTATTGTTTTTTATATAATATGAAAGGATAATTCACTATCGGCAATTCACTAGCTAGTAGCTAACACAGTAGCGACGTATGCGAAATTAGCAGTGCAAATGAGTGATTGACGTAGGCACTTATGCCTACCTACCACCGTTAATTTGGAAGCGTTGTGATGTGTAATTCACACAAAAATTGTTCGGTGATACCTTACAATTACCTAAATGATAAATTTAATTAAATGAATGTAATAAATTGTTACAATAGGTAGGTACCTAAGTATGTACAATTATCACGACAGTTTCTCAATAAAATCCCGGATATATCTTTATTTAGATAGTTTTAATCATATAAAAGTTGTTTATCACTACCATTTACCTACAAACTAACACTTTCAATAATTGTAAGTTTGTATTTAAACTCTCCGATATCAATTTAATTGACCTTAGGTTTGACATTGAGAATGTCACAGTCTAAATCAAGCCACGTACAGCGCTGTGTATATTTTTTTAGAACGTACACAGTCAGTAATATTTTAATATACCAATATTTATTTGAACTTAAAGTTTACTGTTTATTTTAAACATTGTTTGTTTGCATCTATTGATTTACAAAACCTATAAATCTGTTAATGAAGTTAAAAGCGCTTCTGTAAAGCGCTGCATCGCGTCTTTGACAACAGTACGTAAACACATCTAACTTAACCTTAAATTGGATCAAAATATTATCTTAAAGTGTCGTTTACGTTAAAAATATCACTGAAACGTTTATGTAAACTATTTTAGAACTTTCCAAGACTCACCTGCGACGAATTTCTCGTTCATAGGGTTTTAAATAACCATCTCTTTCGAATAAAACCTCTATGTCAGGCACAGGCACTTCCATCGGATCCATAGCGGAATAGTTGCCTCCCATTTTATTTATATTTCTACGGCCGCTGATTTGACGAACCGGTACGAAGTGCGCATGCGTCTCACAATAGTCACAAGCGCGCGGATTGATATCACTAGTTCAAATGATAAACGGCAATTAATTATATGAGAAACAGACTGTTTAGATAAAATGGGAGTAAGCGGGTCAAAGGGGTCTCTACCAGCCGTATTTTATTTGTATATTTTTTGTGTTAAATAAAATATTTGTGCAAAGCACTGAGCCAACATTCGGTGTTACCGTGATAATAGTTATCGATAACTAGGTAATTTTTCTTAATGAAATATTGTAAAGATGTTTGATGAAATTTATAACTTCCAGTTATACCTACATAACTGTTCTTGAGCCAAGCCTGCGTAATTTTTTCTGTAGACAGCATAATATTCTAGGGCAGGCTAAATATTACGCACGGCAAATTCCTCCCAGCTCCGTTCTCAAGGAAGCGTTGCTAATTATGGGAGCGAACCACATTTTAGGCCGCTTTGCTCTCCAGGACCAGGTCCAGGCATCTCAAGCGAACCTAGAGGTTAATGAAGGGTTCACTCTCCTGAAAATGGAAGGGCTCGCCAGACATGCTTCCAAGATTTCGCAAATTGGTCGATTAACCGAAGTGTTGCGTTTATACCAACCCTCAAGGCTAGGTCTGAGGAAATTCTCAATGCCAGCACGGGGTCTAGAATCTCCATCCTTTTGGGGTAGGTATAATTTATAGCTGTCATAAAGTGGCGGTTTAATGAATCTCTGCCACCTCCTTTGTGATGCACAGGTTTGAACATATAAAAATAGGAGAAAATACCTAGATGAATCTTCCTGGCATTTCGTTTTTTTTAATACTTTACAGCACAGAATGGTCAAAGCTATTTATGTGTGATGCCATCTCTACGCAGTGTACTAAAAATTGTCAATTATAAGTAACATTGAAAATTGTTTTGAAACTTATAATACCTATACTCCCATCGATTGTAATATATGCATGTATATTTTTAAATGACAAGTATTTACACACATATATTAACTAGATAAACCAGTTTGCTTCATAATTATCATGTTATCTGGATAATGGAAGTAGTGTTATTACTTTTACTGTTTGTCTTATTTTCATTTTTGATTTTTCTATTGAGTGACTCAAGTTGGTAACTATATATAATGATAGTGTTACTCTACATAAAAATCTTTTTAACAAAAAATTAAACCGACGAAATAACTAAAAAACAATAAATAAATAAACCTCTTAAGTCTTGAGCTTATTTACATAAACTATCAAATTTTATATAAACTTATTTTGAGTCGGCGCCAAACAACAAACTGATTAATTATCTAAATTTTAAATGTACCTACGTAGAAATGGACATATATATGGACTATACGTAGGTAATTAATCATTTTATTATTTGGCGCCGACTCAACATACCACCCTTGTAGTATACCCAATCTAACAAAAAAAGAAAAATCAAAATCGGTTCATAAATAATAGAGAGAGGGCTGAACAAACCTAAAAAAAAAAATATATATATATACACGGTCGAATTGAGAACCTCTTTTTTTTTTATAAGATAGCAGCCGCTATCCGCTAATAAAATCCCTAAATATCTGTAAAAAACCAGGAACATTGTAAGGGATATATTTTCTTGCTTCAACGTAAAACTATGCAGGGATGCAGGGGATTAAAGGATATCAGTAGCATGTAGCCAATCCTGAAAACCCTTTTTTAAAGCATCTTGTGTCCCATCAGTAATAGAAACTCCAGTTATTCTTAGGGTGAAACCATATTAACTAGGGATCTAATTAATTCTTTTACTACACACCATATTTATATATTAGGCATAGCTGTTAAGCTTTGAACATAAACCTCAGGGGTTAAAAGGTTCAATTCCTGACCAGTGCATGCATTAACATAATCTACTTGTCAGGATGCTGCTTTGTTTAATATGTGAAATTATCTGTTTATCTATGTTCCAGAATATTACTAAGTATATTGGAGTTTATTCAATACTTAATGCATTTTATACTACAAAGGGTTAACTTAATGTGATACAGGGAGAGAAATGAAATGTATGTAATGTAAGGAAGAAATTTATATATTATAACTAGCAACCCGGCCTGGCTTCGCACGGTTAGTAGAGACAGACATCTTCAACAATCATCATCATATTTCAATCAATTTACATAAAACATTACCAAATTATACACCTAAACCTTCTTCATGAATCACTCTGTCTATTGGTGAAAACCGCATAAAAGTCCGTTCAGTACCTAGTTTTTAAGTATATCGCAAAGAGAAAGACAGATGCGGCAGGGGACTTTGTTTTATAATATTGTTTTATTATATATACACTGATTCCAGAGAGATTTGCAAGTATGTATAGCCTATATGTGGTGAATTCCATTTTACAAAACTGGCTCTGAAAGTCAATCTGATCATCATATTTAAAAGCTCAGTATTAGACTTGATTGATAAAATTTATGGCAAACATACAGAGGTACACAAAAAGTTTAGAAAGATATAAACAAATAAATACATATTAATATAACATTTATTATAACATAATTATCTAATACTAAACTACACGAATTCTAAGGAATACTAAAATATATCCGATCCAGTTCTCTTTGCTCGGTTCACTGCTTCTTCAGGTTGTAATTTCTCTTCCTCAGAGGGTTCTAACGGGTTGCCATCAGTGTCAAGCTTTCCTTGCTTGAAGTCCATAACAATTTTCTTGCTGTAAACAGCATCAAAAAGCTGTTGAGGCGTGAATTCGCTTTGACTGATATCTTCAGTTTTGTATGAAACATACGGTTTCAGTTCAAAATCTTTAAGGTCTGGGACTATTATCTCTGGTATCATCTCAGGTACAGTAACAAAACGCCCGTTCATGTAATATCCTGTATCACGAACTCCCAATTTATCAATTGGTAACTGCCGATTTTCGGTCATCTGCTGTTGCCTGTGAATTCTTGAACCTCTCTTATTCGCAATCACAAACTTCCTAAAATTTCGTTTTCCTTCTCTCGGTGATGTTATAGAAATGCTTCTTTTAGTAATATGGTTAAATAGAAAAGTAATTTTAGACATCTTTTATGTTGTTATACTTTATTTTCCAAATTGTTATTTAATTTAATTTGATAGGTTACATTACTGTCAGTGTCAATATCTAAAATTCTAAATAGGGCTTTGCTCCGTAGCCAAGAAAACCGGAGAATCTCCGGGAATTATCAAGTTTACTAATAACCAAGTTATTTATTTGAATATTCTGAAATTTAATAAATTAAAAATATGTTTATTTTGATGATTTTTTTTTGAGTTTTATTTTCTATTGATGTTATTTTTGAAAACAGTTATGTAAATAGTTCAGTTCAAGCACACAAGTCATATTTTAAAGGGCTTGCCTCATTTTTATGCAAAGTCAAATTACACTATTGTACTTTGTTAATTTGTTAAATTAAAATAATGAACAATCAGACGCTTTATTTTATTTTAAGTCCCGCAACTAAAAGTGGGAAATTCCACGGACATTTATGAAATCCGGAGAAAATCTCCGGACATTAAATTCTAATTTCTAAATCGGATCATGTTGCCTATTTAAAATTATTAAAATGACTTTCATGACCAGCAAGATAGATAACTAACAATAAAAACAATTATGTAGACTGACATATTATTGTATTGTACCGTTAAAAGTTAAGGATTCTTTTAGGAAGTTAGATTAGGAATAAATAAATGTCTAAACAAATATACACGCGAAACATATATACACACACATAATTCGATGAAAACTCGAAACTCGGTTTTTGAAAATTGGACCGAAACAGATAGGTAACCTATCTGTTTCGGTAACCTATTTTTTGAAAATCTTCGATTTTCTTAGCGGGATGTTCAAAGAAAACAAAGTTAATTTATAAAGTGATTCGAAAATATTTTAGTATTAAAAAAAATGGAAGGAAATATTTTCAAAAGTATTTCCTGAATATTCAGAAATATTGTGTGCTGAGAGAAACTGTTATTAATAATAGTTTATTAGTTAATAGTTCAATGTGTAGGTGAAAAAAAAAACTTCTACACATTGAACTATTCACTTTATAAATACCTATTCTTATTCTTCTACAGTAGAAGCAGCTAAAGCAGATGCACCTCCTTTGAAATAAGTCTGCCGGCGTGTTTGACGACATAGTTAGCTATCGTCAAAATATTTTCTTTTAATGCTTGGATTTACATAAAATAAAAACAAATAAAGAAAATAATAAAGAATCAAAATTTTCAACTTAATTGAATGAATTATGAAATAATTCATTTTAAACATACCTAGGTACCCAATTATACGTTCTTTTATAATTATTTATTTAAACAGTTTAAGGGTAGGCGGCATACTCACCGAACGGTTTTAATGGGTTCTAAGTAGGTATTAGGCGTCTTAGAAATGATGCAGCTCTATGAATTTAGCGGACACACATGCGCTTGTCCGTACGCTTGCTTGTTTATGTACCTTATAGCAACAAACAGCAGCACAAGCCCAATCAAGAAGGTATACAAACACTACGTTAGCCCCATATCGCAAACTTAGTATCGAGTATCTGTGCTGAATTAATCCTACCATCCAGATACTTTTTAGGTGGTAAGTAGCTTTCTTGTAGAAAACTGATTGCAAATTTATTACGGTGAATGCACATTCATGTCAATACCCTATCAACATGACTGTGTTATACTAAATTGAGTGATGAATTAGACATTATTGTAACGTTTGTCTGGTGTTTCTGACACGAGTATTTAAGAGAATCCGAAAAAAGCGGTCTTTAGGATAGGCTTAGGCATAGGCGCTACTTTCGCTCTTTTATAATAAGCACTGAGTGCACCATGTGTGCTGTTCACTATGGAAGTAATAAGTACCATCGGCACTAAAGTATTTGTTTAGAAATTACCCTTCTACTGGGTTTCAAGACAGCGTTTAATTTGTTTCAATGAAATCCTGTCTGTCTTAAATGGTTTCCAAACCCTGGGATTCATTCTCCGGGTCTTACTGATTCGTGCTAACGTGCAACTCCCTTGCATGGGTACCTAAGCTAATGACAATAATATACACCTCTGATCTCGACCACTGATAATTCAACTCGAACACATGAAGCTCTGGTGACATAGTAACAGTGGAGAAAATATTTAGAATCAGGGTTTAGTTGGCTGCAGATTTCTGCTTGTATTAAAACTGTCCTGTCTGACTAGTGAAACATTTGCCACGACTATAGACAACGGTTAGACGGTACCAGTAGTGTAATTCTGCTACTTGGTAGTGTGTGTTCCTAGGGGTCGAGTTTGATCGGGATAGGGTTAACAACGCGCGAATAAAAAAAAGTTTACCGTGTCAGCGTTAAGATATGCTGTAAAGGCGAAGTATTTCGACAGTCAAGCGTCAGCGACCACGTTCGTATTATATCATATTGCAGGAGTCATAGGTTAAGTAAAAATAAAGATATAAATTAACAGCCAGCGCCACGCTTCTGCTTCATTTGAATTACCAATGTCCACCTTAACCAATTGTACCTAAACAGTAAATACTTGTATGTTAACTCCAGTTGCAATAGAGAGTGTAACGCTTGCTTCTATTAAGGCCATAGATAAACTGTGCTTGTAAACACAGTTGAACTATCAGACGCCCGCGCTAGTTGTGCGACTTAGTTCTAGCCGAAAAATGCCAGGCATGAAGTGTCGTACTTTCGATAGGCTTTAATTTTTTAAAGTATAATAATGGCAGTGTAACAAACGATAATTTAAAAAGTAAGTTATTATATTCCTTTTCACTCTCGCGACCGTGTGTGGAACACGTACCACGATATAATAAGCTCCGTTAGGTTGTAGTGAGTAAACACACACATAGTTTTGGAATGAAATTATTACAAGATATATTTACAAGAACATTCATTGTATGGTCTGTTTTATTATTACGATGGCATATTAAATGCTTGCACGTAATGTAATATTTCGAGTGCCACTATTTGAGGCGATTTTTGTAGGAGACTATGTATCTAGGGTAGGTATATTTGATCTAAGATTTTATGCTATAATTAAAACAAAACAAAAAATAAAATTCGCATTCATATAATTTATAGTAAACCTATATATATACATAATTATCTTTATGCTTTATTCAGAAGACCTCAAAGACTTGAGAAGGTATCATATTTTTAAATGAAATGGGTTTGATTAACATTGAAATTGTCCTATTACAAATGTTTGATGCTATAAAATTATTACCTACATATAAATATATTGAAAATATTTTTTGTTATTATTATTTTGACATGATAACGTCTTATAAATTGATGGACGCCGGCTGCACGCACGAAAAACCATGACTCATTGTCACGTTCAGTCTGAGCCGAGCATGCAAGCGAGAGCGCGGAACAAGCGATAGAGAGGCACGATCGGCCTACTTATGACGTTATCACGTAAAATTGTCGGACGTAAACCTACTTCACAGACAACCAATTTTTTTTGACAGTATTATGATTATAAACAATGAAAAAGGATTTAGAATTTTATTATACCGTTAATATAGTAATTTATTTTGAATGCATTTTGCTAAAATCTATACATTTAGTAACTTCTAACAATTCAATGTAAAAAATCTATAACTATCTACATTTTGTGCTCTCCTTTACACACTGTGAGTTACCATAGCTAAACTTTTATTTTTCACCATAACCAGTAGTTGCTGCTACTTCATGCTAAAGTACAATTAAAAATAATCGTTTTTAACATTGGCACTATTTATTTCAGTTAGCACCTTTGCAATAAAATGCATATTTTTAGTACAGTAATGTATGTTACAAAGATTGTTCATCACAAACAAAACACATCCTTTTTAAATTGTCACATATTCAATACTTTGAAGGTAAACTGAACATATCAACCTGGTGAAAATAGAAAGTCAAGATTAATTAGCTGATCACATAACAAAATATATACCAAACATACCCGAGAAAGACATAACAACAATACATTTTTATTGTCCAAGGGAATGTTAAAAACAACATCGATAAAATCAGTATCACAATATTCGCAGACAACAAAACGTCTTAACCACAAAACGAAATGATTCTTACACCGAGGTGGGCCCTTTTCTGAAGATTGCACTCTCGACTCGGATCAATATCAATCAATAACAGCCAGTCTCGTATCCAGTGCTCGACATACAACCCTTTCAAACCATAACACCCGGTTGTATTCCGACTCCAATACCTTCTTCAGCTTGTATATAGTATTTAGGTATATTTACGTCCGAAATGACTGCGTCTAAGTTAATAAGAAGAGTTTACTGTGAATGACATTTATACCCGGGGAAGATGTCCAGTTACTATAATACTGGTCAAACTGATATACACGTGAGGTACCACAAGGGGGGGGGGGGGGGTCAGTACGTGCAAGTAAGGGTTTCATTGTTTTATCGTCTCGCCACAATTATATATGAATAGATAGATTCAATTGTATTTTATGTAATTTCCATAAAGATAAGATATGAACATTTTGTTTGTATTTCGATATTTTAATTATTCTGTACGTGTGTATGTCATTGAACTCCTCCTAAACCGCTGGACTGATTTTGATGAATCTTTATGAGTCGGTTATTGAATGGTTTAGGTTCACAATTGGACCCGATAGGTGGCACTGGGATAGGGTTCCAGGAATATTTTTTACGTTCAGGCAGGATAACGTCTTTAGAATCCGCTAGTGTATTATAAATGTGAAGTTTGTGACGCGAGTTGGGAAGCAGAGCACTGGCCATAAAAGTGAAATTAATGTCATATAGAATTTACTAAACACTTTGAATCTGGGGTTGAACCCGCATCAGTGTCATAAGAATCATCATCAATTATACATCACACATAGGTATATACAGGTGTATTTGAAAAAGGAACACTTAAATCACTGAAAGGACATGACTCTAGCATGCAGTTACAATAAGAATTTTTGTAAAAAAACAATCCGTTTACAAGTTATGACCATTTGAATTTCCAGGTATTTTTACCTCCATTTCTCATAAAAGTAGGTGGAACGTTTAAAGTTAAAGATTTAAAAAATATTTTTTTTTAACTAGGTATTCACTCAGTTATTGATACCCTAAAAACTAACTTAACAATTTTTCGAAATGACATTCTTTTTATGGATGTTCTTAGTAACGTTGTCGTCGTTATTTTGGTTTGTTAGGAATGAAAAATTCCATTATAAAAAAAAATTGTACGATTTTTAAAACCTTTAACTTTACACATTCCGCCTACAGTTATGAAAAACGGAATCAAAAATTCCTAGAAAAATTTAACGGTCATAACTTGTAAACGGATAGTTTTTTTTTTTAATTTATATTGTACCTGCATGCTAGAGTCATACCCTTTCAGTGATTGAAGTTTTCCTTTTTCAAATGCACCCTGTATAATAATCGTTACAAAAAATGTTTCATTAATCTACATTTCCAATACCTACTTGAGAACACATGTCTTCTTAAATATAAGATACACATGTAGCGATTGGTTATTGAAGTTATACTCCTTTTGGCGCGTTAGGGAAAAATGATGAGAGTAAATTTTTACGATGCGCGCGCACACCGTCACGAAAAACCGACACCCTGAAGTTAGCTAGTCAACATTTTAGTTTTTCAAAAAAGTTACCAACTTCACGATAGTAATAAAAATGGTTTTTACATATTACTTTGAGTACGTTTGTAGATTTTGAGGTTAGTTGACGGTATGTATTATTTATTTATTATGATATTTAAATAAACTTTATTTAACTAGATAATGCGTTATAATAAAATTTTCAATGTATTAAATTCCTTTTTTTTCTATTATTAGTGTCGTTTTTTCTACAAACGTAAGATAACGCGAAGGATAAAATTTTTAGAAAGATTTTTATCTTGTTACGCCAAAGAAGTATAACTTCTTACGTGCGTACATAAGTATACACACACTTTTTTTATCATACTTGGAACACAAACGTCATGTATTCAGGCCAATGTGGTTTTAAATGCTTGTCTTGGGTAAAAAAGCACCACTGAGATATAAGGCCTATTACTAACATTACATCAACCTCTACCTTTAAAAGTAGTTTATTTATTTGAGGTCTGAAACCCACCATGCACCCTCAATCTTAACAAATTGCAACTGAATCCTCCCAAGATTTTATTGCTAGCAGAGCCCTTACCAAGAATAAAAAACCGGCCAAGTGCGAGTCGGACTCGCGTACCGAGGGTTCCGTAAAATATTTTTATTATATGATGTAACTAAAAATGTACGGTTTTCGCAATTTTTCCTTTATCTGTGCTATAAGACATTGCTTCGTACCAAATTTCAAGATTCTGAGTTCACGGGAAGTACCCTGTAGGTTTTGATTCCCTTGCGAGTGTCGAAAATTTGCGGCATACACGGCTGTATCTTTTGATTGTGTTGGCTTAGAAGTTTGATTTTTTCACAGCTCCAAGGGACAGTAGACCTGAGTACTTGATATAAATTCCAGCTTGATACCTCCACGCGTTCCTGAGAAAAAGGGTCTTGACAGACAGACGGACGGACGGACGGACAACAAAGTGATCCTATAAGGGTTACGTTTTTTTCTTTCGAAGTACGGAACCCTAAAAACGAGCTAGGGTGAATTACCTTTCTCATCATTGCTTCACTATTTATTATTTGCTATGTAAAACTTAATTAATTTTATCATAAGGGTATGCGGACGTAGGCCTTCACTTCACTTAACCTATTTTAACACTTGAAATATTTCTTGAATCCCATTTACAAAATAGTCTATACCTCGAACAGAGTAAACAACTCATTTTATCTGTGGTCGTGGTCATGTGTCTACTGGTCTCTCATCGTGGTGGTTTTGGTCGAGTTCTTCTAGAGTGTCGCTCGAGGAGTGAGTGAGGTCGCTTAGTTCGTCAATTTGCTTTTGCTTCTTACGAACGTTCCAGTGCAAGCATTCTGCGAGGGAATCGAACCAGTCTGAGATCTGATCCTGCGCACATATGGACGGTACTGGGTACACCGACGTTGTGACGTATAGGCTGAAATTGACAAACGAAAGAAAGATATTGTTTTTTGTTTTTACTTGTAAGTTGGGGGATTCAATTCCACTACACATTCACGTTCAGACTTTCAAAAACCTTATTATTCGGAGTCTCATAACAAGGATGATTGTCAAAAATCATTATTACGTATTATTATATATATATTCAAATAACATTTTCATTGAATATAAGTCTAATGATTTTCGATGAAGTCGAGGGTCATAATAGTATAGGGAACGTGCACAACAATGGCCTGGTGACGCAAATTCGAATATATTACGTAAACAATACTTTTTTATATATTATAGGGGCAAACGAGCAGACGGGTCACCTGATAGTAAGTGACTACCGTCGCCCATGGACACCTGCAACTCAAGAGTCACAAGTGCGTTGTCGGCCTTTGAGATAGGAGTACTTGACATTGGCACTTCATGTTATTAAACAATCACATTAAAGAAGTGAAAAATAACATTTAACTAAGTGAAAATGTTTTGTTGCATCTCTGGGTGCTAGAACACTTCAAAGAAAAATAAGTCAAATGGTATAAAATTCTATTACTTCCCATGAATAGTACCTACTCACTTTCCATGGTTACGTGATAAACGACATAAGTGGATAAATGTAGTAAAAACATATCGCCTCCCGGCAAAAAAAGTGTCATATCACAAAAAAAGTGTCATATCACATGTTAGGTACGTTTTAACATTTTTCTAACATTGAATAGCAAATGTTGCATTTGGTCAGCTGTAAAAACATTGTTATTAGCTCAGTGTTTTGTTCAATTTACAGGCATAAAACTCGTGTTTTCTCGAAATAGCTGTTTTTGTATTACGACACTTTTTTTGCCGGGAGGCGATATGTAAGTATGAGTTATAAATTACTAATAATGTTTTAACTGTTCAACTAGTAATACAAACAAATCTGTAAGTAAATATAACTTCAAATAATTTTGTTTCAGTAAACATCAAAATAAATGGCTCCCATCTAAACGTTCTACAATATGCAGCGCTATAATTTCAGATAGGCCTGTCTTACATTTGCAATTTAGTCTTCTAATATTTATTTTGCAATCAAGCTGAAAAGTAGGCGACATGGACATCTCTGGTGTCGATTTGTGCTGCCACCTATAGTTTGTGCACGTTCCCTATTCATATACATTATGACATCATATAATGAGTTTAGTGATAATGATATAATGGAATGGTGAATTATCACCATTCCATTATATCATAAAAAAAGATATAAAAATAATTTCACATCCTTATCATTAGATAAGGATGTGAAATTATTTTTATATCTTGATGTAGGACACGTATGACGTATTACGTTTAATAAAAATAGTGAGTTTTTTTAAAATTCATTTAAAGTGAAAGTTACTAATGAAACTTAATTATGATAATACTAGCAGTCCCCTCGCGGTTTCACCCGCGTAAGTCCCGATCCCGTGAGAATATGGGGATAAAAGTAGCCCATGTGTTAATCCAGGTCTCCAGCTATCTACATACCAAGTTTCTTCGCAATCGGTTCAGTAGTTTTTACTTGAAATAGTAACAAACATCCATCCATCCTCACAAACTTTCACGTTTATAATATTAGTGGGGTTAAAAATATAACTTTAATAATCTTTATTGATTTGTAATAATAATGATAATGATAATGATGATGATGATTGATGATATATGAAATGTGATGGGGATGATTAAGCAAGGTTTTAAAAAAGAACAGAAATGGAGATCGAGTTAATAGTAATAGGTTATGGCCAAAAATGTAAAGAGGTTATGTTGCATGATGTTAAGAAGAGATGTGACATGTAGGAACATATTTCATAGTTTCAAGTGTGTCAGTCCTCACCACATGCAAATTATGTTATGTGTATTAAGCACGGTAAAATTACTGTTCAATAAACTACTAAACATGCGAAGCAGAAGCGCAAAACAATATACATTATATTCACCATTACGTACTACTAAATCACACACAAATATGTAATGAACGAGACAATAACCTACGTTACTTTTATATGTGTATATGGAATCCAAAACCAAAATAAAGAAGTGCTCGTTTAATCGGCTCTCAAATTCGATTTTAATGAAGTATTCAATGGTAGCGGGCGTCGCCATATTGTACCTACTCGTGATGTTATGTATATATTTGTACTATTTATTTTGAATTACGAAAGACACAGGTTGACATCACTTTTGTTTCGAATTAAAAGCGTATGCAGGTACAATATAATAGAACTTTTGAGATGTCCAACTATAGGTACCTATACAGATTGTAACATACATCATTATGTACGTTCGAATTACATGAATGAGCATCCATTAATTCCGTGAGCTCAAAATGGGAGAAGGATTGAGGGGATAGAAGGGGGCCCAATTGAAAACCTCACGTCAACTTTGAACAATATTAGTATATCTTAACGTTGCATTACTTTTCAGCGTCATGAAATTAAATTTAATACGTTATCAACTCAAGGGGAAATCTCTTATCAGGGGAAGGAAGTTCGCACAAAATCTCAATAAATCTCACGAGGGGAGGAGGGGTCAAAATTAAAAAGGAAACGGCTCACGTATATCTCACTTAATTTAATTAATGGATGCTCCCTAAATAAGGTGACGTCACACTGCGTTCTAAGTAATTCAAAATGACATAGTACATCCTGTTACCTATCGCCAGGCCTGAGAGTCAACTGCGAGCGTCCGTCGAAAGAAACGCTGGCCGCGCAACGCGCTTCTAGTGTGGGCATTATCTGAAACAAGCCCTCAAAGCTCAATGCATTGTAACTAATTACCATTATATAGTGAGGTGAGATTTGAAGATTGATCTATTTAGAAGGGAGTAGTCGCCTAATAAAACATCGATTACTTGAATATGCATATAGAAATACAAGATCAATGTGTCTACCCTTTGAGTAAACGAAAAAATGTGTGTTACACGTTATTAAATAGTACCTGGGAGACCGAGTTTTGCTCGTAGCTTTTCGTAAAAACCCGTTTTTTTTGTAAATTTTAATTTTTACAGGAAATACAACTATGCAGTTGAACTTAAAATGCAAAACTGTACCTGTATGCAAAATTTCATCAAAATCGTTGGAGCCGTTTCCTAGATTCAGATTATATATATACATACAAGAATTGCTCGTTTAAAGAAATGCCCTCAATGCTATGTTTTATCCGTTTGTGACATAACTGATTCATTAGATAATAGTGATTATATTAAGAGCTAGCGATAAAGACGTACGGCGTGCTCACTTTTAGCTGTCAAGGTTGAAATTAACACCTGTTTTAGCTGCCTACTGAAAATTAACCATAGTAAGATTTATGTCCCTGACAATTACTATGTTTAAAAGACGTCATATGACTATTTTTGTTTAATATTTTAAGTTAAGTTATTAGCCAGGATTCTTTGCACATAGTGAGGCGCTTATAAATCTTTTGACATCCTACATTTTCTTGCTTCGCTTGCGTGTACAATTTTTTTTACAAAATGAAAGTAGCATAAGTTACTCCTTATAGCACTTGCTATCTGCCAGTGAAAGTCCCGTGGAAATTGGTCCAGCTAATCCGGAAATTAGTCGGAAAAAACAGACAGACAAAAATTTTAAAAACTGATTTTTAGGCACAGGTATCGTGCAAATAACTGTATGAGCTTAAAAAAAACTATTATTTTGACATTATGGACACTTCCATTTTATTTATTTCTATTGATGGGCGAGGGACAGGGGTCGTGGTGACTATAATACGCTTGTTAAGTAGTGATGGGAGTGAGACTATATTCCGAAGAATAAATTGTCTAGAAATTTAATAGGTAGGTAAAACAAGTACCTTTTAAGTAGGGTGTCATTTATTTAGCACTTCTTTTATTTATAATTTGCCTTTTTGCTATCCTAAACGAAAGAGTTAACTGATCTTTGTTTTTGCTTTTTTAATAAGAAATTAAAGAAATCTGTTATGGTATATCTAAAGAAAATAAAAAAATATCAGGTAGGTACTAAAATCTACTGAAAATAAATACAGACGAGAAATGTTAAAGACAAACTAAGTACTATTGAACAATACATGCGATTTACAAAGCTTATTAGAGCGAGCGTGCACAGCGGATGCTTTAAGGGGTACTAGTGACCCCCACTGGTGGAAGGGTGGGGGTACAAATGACCCCCACTCAGAGCCGGGGTGGGGGTTTAATGTACCTATCTCCGTGGTGCAACGCTTGTCGGTTCCGTCCGTCGAACGATACCCACATGGCGTTACGCGCGTCCGGTGACAGTGCGATCTAGAAATAGCGATCTTCATGTTAAACTTTGCGTGAGGAATTACACAACGTACTGCGGTGAGGGAATACACTATAGAAAATTTATAAAAAAATTATGAGTAGGTATGACCAGAAACATTCCCAAATCGGCTTGAGACACTTAATTGCTTTTTTTTCTTTCGCTCTCGAATGTTTGCGGTCAATACAACTTCAAGAAAGGCTTGGTTTACTTACGGATGAACTGTACGGTAAAAACCCAGTGTCTAACAAAGTGTGAGGTGTTGTTATAATGTATAAGCGGATCTAGGGGCATGAAAGAGGTCTTACCGTCCTCTGTAGCCCTAAATTTAACTACGTATTCTCTTATATTTCAAAATATATTTCAATATTTTTATAACGCTTCAAAGACTTCTATTGTCCTATTAAAAATAAGCGCTTCGAAATTTCTTCCATTTTTTAAAACACTATAACTACATTTTCGACATTTTGAAAACGCTTTAAAGCGTTTAAATAGTACTTATTTAAAAATAAGCGTTTCGAAATGTCCTTATTTTTTTTAAAATACCGTAGCAAAGAAATTACTAAACGTAACTGATTGATGAGGTTTATATAAATTTAAATAATAAACCGATGCACTCTATTTGAGACTTAAAGCCGCCATTGAGACCAAATACAGATTGGTAGACTTAAAACGCTTGAGATTACTATTACAGAAGACGGTAGTTGACTGTCAAGTCAAATAAGTACTCTGTATTTAATGTCAAAACGGAACATTTTATAGAAATCTGTATGAAATAACTATTTCGACGTCATACTTAGCTTTCGTCAAATCATTTTCTTTTAATGTTTGAGTTTACATTTAAAAATAATAACAATAACGAATCAAATTTTTTCTCATATAAGACTTAATTTCACGAAGACTATGAAATAATTTATTTTAAACATAGGCAACTACTCAATTATGTCATTGCAATCACACTTTCCTAAAACTACCTTTTTATAAGTCAATACCACATGCCTTGAAGTTTAAACAAGTACAGTAACATACAGCATGATGTATTTTCTTTGTTGGCTTGTTGTATAATAACCAGTACACATCCTCACTTTGAAAGACCCTGTGTATACCGTAGAATAAAAACATAAAAATTAAAAATGTGTGCAATTGACTAATTCTGAAGTTATTTTTATAATTTGTTACTAAACTAGAATATAGAAAATTATCTGTTTTAAATTTAAATATAATCACCTTCAGTTCCACTCCAGCTGGGACCACAATGGGCCTGAAGGACAGAGAATGGGGACATATGGGTGTGACCATAATGGCTGGTACCGACGGATGGATCATACTCGCACCGGCTGCTACGGCGTAGGCTGTGCTACCGGTCGGCGTTGATACTATTAAACCTATAGATTGAGAGAGAGAATGGTTTTATATGAGAGAGCATAATAAGTATAATGATTATAAGTAAAGAAATAATTTAAACATTTTGAAGGACGTGTTTAGAGGTCTCTCATATCAATAATGCACAGAAACCAACCAACCAAATGATTTTTTTTAAGTTCTTGTCCTGGTAGGTACATAAAAAATTTCAAAACATACCAAAGAAATATTCAACATAGTTACCTATGACTTTTTGTTATTAAGTATGAACAGTTACAGTGCCTTTAAATAAATAATTATGGGCCTAATGGCTGCCCCTATACCCCTGACGACTCTAATAATTTTAATACTTTAGTCATATAAAGGAATTGCTACTCTTGCAAGAAATGTATATACCTATAAGTAATGAATCGAGGATGAATACGTCTTATCTTGATAAAAGTACTTACAGATCGCACGCACGATCTAATGTGGGACTAATCAAAACACATGAGAGTGCTTTTTAGAGTGATGTTATTGTGCAATGTTTTTAACTACATATGTCAATAACAATGGATAATAATTATAATTACTTAACACATCTCACATACGGCCGTATCATTAAGCTGCTTACAGCGTACGAGAAGCGCAACGTTACAGCGTACGAAAAATGGAACGTTACAGCTTACGAGAAGTGCAACGTTACAGTTTACGAGAAACGCAACGTTACAGCTTGCGAGAAGCGCAACGTTACAGCGTACGAAAAGTGCAACATTACAACGTACGAGAAGCGCAACGTTACAGCGTAAGAGAAGTGCAACGTTACAGCGTACGAGAAGTGCAACGTTACAGCATACGAGAAGTGCAACATTACACCGGACGTGCTCTTTTTTTCTACTAACTAGTGAACATTTTTTATGCAATACGAGTAAGTAAAGTAGACTTAGTGGCTAGTGCTGATAAATCTATAGGGTGGGAGGTACTTCTTCAGAAAAATTCTACCAGAAATTTTCTCTGTTTATTTAAGCTTTACTCTCTTACCGTCTCCCTGCACCGAAGTAATATGCTTCCCATCGAGGAACAGATCGATGTTAGATAGGTAAGGCGATGGCCCTCGATCTACCACCACCTCGTTTAGCACCAAAATAGTAGTGGGTTTCTTTTTGTCTGTGCCGTCTTTGTCGTCGCGACTCTTTCGTAATACTACGCACTGGAGACGAGATCGTAACGTCAAGGCTGCGTGACCTGGAAAAGGACATGATTTTTTTTTTGAAATTCAAAAACAAACAATAAACAAATCATTACACGAATTATCTTTATATTAGTTAATGATTTTAAGCTCAACTACTTTCAGATAGCTCACCTTCTAATACATTCATAACCTGGTCCTGGAAATTGTTGAACTCGAACGGCGTGAGAAATCCCAACGAGCCCAAGTGGAATGCCATTACCGGAGGTACCGATTGCTGTAAAGAAATGTTTAAATGAGTAATATTTGAGCTTTATGAAACAAAAAAAAAATGTTT
This sequence comes from Euplagia quadripunctaria, assembly GCA_963859945.1. Lineage (NCBI taxonomy): Eukaryota > Metazoa > Arthropoda > Insecta > Lepidoptera > Erebidae > Euplagia > Euplagia quadripunctaria. The sequence goes on from OY982572.1 coordinate 5,966,214, forward strand.
AATATAATGTAAAAATGTTTACTAGCAGCAAAATATAATAACAATAAAAAACATATGCAGAAGCGTAAAAACCGGATGAATCTAGCACAAGACGGTAGAAAATAACAGGAAGATCATACTTAACAGGCGGTAAAGACTGCGGATTATGATGAGAACATAACAGATATTTATCAAGTACAGTTACCAGGGGCGCAACAACCCTCAAAAAGTAGGGGGTGTCCAAAATTGACGTATTTCAAAGTATTGTAAGGCTTACTAAATAATTTGGTCTTACATGATAAACATTTTAATTACAATTTATTTTGATTCACATTTTTATGAAAATTTTCAGACTCCTCGGCGCATCGTCTTCTGGGATATGTGGGGATTTTTGGACACCCTCGAAGAGGGTGTACACAGGTTTTTAGAGGATGTCTGGACACCCTGGACACCCCCGTTGTTGCGCCGCTGACAGTTACAGAAGAAGGGTATTTTTTTAAATAAAAATCGATACATCTATTCAAGAGCTACGAAGGCACCGACAAACATGCGTGCGTCGAGGGTTTTAAAAGCATGTAAATTCTCTCACCTGGAACAACGAGCTAGCATGTAACAATGTTCCATCTCCTCCTAGGCATATAATGAAATCGATCTTGTCCGTCAGATCATCCTGACCCGCTCTGAATGTCATCAGGCGGTCTTTGACGGACGTGAAATCGCCATACTCGGCGAGCAACGTATCATCTAGCACCGCAGCTTCGACGAATACCACCATACTCTTGTCCTGGAATCATTAAAACATATACATGTTTAGTTAGTTTTTGTATGTAATATACTAGCTTCGCTCGCGTATACACATTTATATTTTTATTTTGTTATTTGGAAAAAGATTTAGGGTTCCCCTAATTCTTTATCCAAAATAAAAGCAGCCTAAGTAACACCAGCTATCTGCCAGTGAAAGTTCCGTGGAAATCGGTTCACCCGTTCCTTAGATTAGCCAGAACAAAAGACAGACAGACAAAAAAGAAAAAAAAAAGTTTTTGGTTAAATTCATTGTAAACATTCAGATGCTTTTAGTAAAAAGTATAATACAGCTATGAGATTACAAACAGACACTTAAATTTTATTTATTTGTATAGATCTACAGATGCATGAATGTATAAAGTTTTCTTACTTTTTCTAAATTCTAAATTGGCCATTCCGCATGAGGCTATTATAACATTTCATATGTTGCTTAAATATAGTGATGCCAGTTCAAACGATTGGCAATGACTGTCCAGTATTAAATATTAACCGACTAGCCGACGTCATAATGTGTGAGGTGTACTGCAAAGACTATACTAAGGCTCTGTTTTCTTACAAAAATACTAATAGGATTATTAATTAAAAGGTATGAAATCTCTATTGTCGCGCCGCTTGCGCCTGGTGGAAAAACAGTCTTAGACCACTCATTGTAGGACACGCCTCCATAACGAGGGCGAACTCATTAACTTTGTATGAATTCGATCGATGAACCAAGGGCATCATAACTACTTAGTTATGTACTACACCTTTTTATTCTAGGTTCAGTTGTGACGGCAGTGTATTAACACCAGTGCATTAATGCAGTAATGCACGTGCATTGACCAGTGAATTAATTATTTAATCAGTTAAACAAGACTACGCTATTGTAACAACCCTAAGTTCTCGTCGAAAATTTATTATCTAATTAGTTAAGTAAAGAAATGTTTCTGAATAAAGACATGACTTTATAAAGTATTATTTTTTGCAACTAAAAACAAGAAATCTTTATAAGGTGCCTGCACTGAGGAGTTTATCATCCGGTACCTAAGAATTCAAGACCAACTTTCGCTTCGCAATCCGATATTACTTACGAGTGTAATTAACCAAATAAACTGCACATGATCGATTGCGTATTTTAACAAACAGTTGAGGTTGAACAGCTTTTGCGGACGCTATAATTAGGGCGGAGTTGAATCACCTTTCATTTTACGTTATTCCGCTGTACATAATACATGTATCCTTTAAAGATAATGGCAGACATATTTTATGTTTGTTTCTGACATATCGGTTTTTGAACGATGTATAATTATGATTAGATGTAAATATTTTTGCACTCCAGTTCATAGAAAAACACGAGACGAAACGAAGTGTCTGAGGAGAGGTGAATGTTTTATTCATATAAACTTGAATCGCCTTTGGTGTAGGTTAACATTATTTGGAACTAATTTGACTTTTTAACTGCAAAATAAGTTATGACTTGCACGAGTGTGCTTTTTGTATTTTTATACCCTCGAAACATTCCAACGGGTGAATGGATTTTGAGGCAGGTTTTCATCCTAGCTCCGAGCTCCGTAAGATGCATGCATTTTGGGTTGACAACGTCCAAGTGACACCATTTGTATTGCAAGTGTTATATGCAACCGGTTATCATCAGGCGGGGTATATGCTAATTAAAAAAAAAAGAAAGCCGCGAGTACCAATGCGGTTGTTAAAAATTAAACACTGCAACTTCTCTAACATCGTCAATAGTATTTCTAAACTACACACTATGCGTTTTCTTAGTCTGATGTACAGAGTTACTTAATCAGCAGTCAGCAGCTTCTTCCTATGATAAATTTAACCGCTTACCGGTAGTCCCAAGGGAGAATTGAGAGTACAATAGCTTCGTGTTATCTTGAACGAATTCTAACCTAACAAAGCCATTGGAAGATAAGGTATATCAAGTGGATGGAAGGGTTAAGAATCATTTTATAGTAAACTACCTACCTGCAGGACAACAGTTCGTTGTGTCCTTTGTTCAAATGTTTGTGAAACCCCCGCGACACAGGAATACCTATTCCTAATGCGGGAGTTGTCTTATATAATAAAAAAAAACAAGATTTAAGTAATTAAGCTATTACTTACGTGAACTAGCCAATGGACGAGTTGTACGAATGGTACCAGGATGTTGGCATCGTGCACCTTCTTGATGACTAGCACGGTGAGCGGGGGTTTGTACCACGTCAGCCGCTGCGACGCGGGATCTTGGATTTGCCTGCAATTATCAGATAGATGAAAAATAAATTTTAGGTAGCGGGTATACGTATCATCAATATTGTAGGGTCTCTTAGATAACCGTGTACTGAACGAATAAAGCAATTTAGCACGGCTTAAATATTTTGTACTATAATAATCTCTAGATTAATAACGAAGTTAAAAAATAATTCTGCAAAACTTGAGCTATTGTCAAAAACTTTTCATTTTACAACACTAAAGACAGGTTCGATATTTCAGCTATCATTATTTTGAAGTTTTCTTCATCTGCTGCAGCATGTACCCTCTTGGACGATTTATTTAGAGAATTGTCAATATGGTATAGAACTAAACTTGTGAGAATTGACATGGGACAGTGGTGTTAGAGGCTTTATTTAAAAAATGTACCTTAACAACATATCATGCGACTAAATACGATCAGGCTCACACAATGCGGTTACGGCTACTACCACACAAAAATTCGAGTGTTTTGAACCTAAAATGAGTAGTCAGGAGTCGACTAAACTCATCACTCTGCCAGGACTGAGAAATGTTTAACGTAGCATACTTGTAATCATATTTCCTACGAATAAATGATCTTTTCTTTTTTTAATCTTGTGAAGGTATATGTATAATAAGGTAGGTATATCAACTCTGTCTGTCTATCACAAGAATACTTGTAAATTCAGGAAAATTATCAAAGCATGCAGTAATATACTGAGACGCGAGTAACGAAGTGGGACCAATCAAGCTATCAGTCATACGCTGGTTTGTGGTAACATTGCAGTATTCTAAACTACATCAATACCTCCATTAACAGGCAAATTACATCATTAAAACTACAAATACGGATACAAAGATGCTTTCAATAAGGAAGTGTAAAATAATGATAATAAAACAACGTCTTAACATTGATTAATTGTCAGTGATTGCTAATTTGAAAGGAGAAAATGATCAACAACTTTTTTTACTAGTTCCGGTGTGAAGGAAATACTAGTTTTACTAGTTGTGGAAAAATGATACAGTGTATGTGTACGTAATATAATACAATGTAGAACGTCATAGATCAGTCAATTACAGATCAAAGTAAATAATTTTCTTTTAATTCTGTCCTACAAAGGATCAATTTATATATTTGAAAGTGTTTATAAGATTTTGGTAGGTATATTAATACCTTCACCCAAATAAAACGTTTTTTTATGAGTTAAGCAAAACATTGAAGAATAAATTAGATAATACAAGAAGAAAGATGACTTAATAAATATATAAATAAAACAATAAAGAAAGAAAATGTTACATAGTGAAAAATTGGCGGGAAAAGTTTAGAACGACCAATGATCTCATAAGTTATAGGAGAATTATATTAATAAACACTCAAAATTTTAATTTTCAAAACAAAGAGTGTGGAAGTGTTATTTGGTATAGTATTTACTGATGAGAAACATTGTTTAAGAAGAGATCGAAAAGTTTGGCCGTGAAAGGGAATAAAAATAAAAGAAAGTTAAAAAAAAAAAAATGGATAAATTCTAATCAAGACAACATTTAGGTAACTGCCTGGAAAAAATCATGCGAAGACCGAATGTTCTCAACTCGTAGTTGCAATAAGTTGAAAGTGAAGAGATTGGCGAGGAATAATATTGTTATAATGAAGATTCCAAAACATTTCGTGATTCCAGACCACGATTACTGTATTTGTCATCGATTTGTTTTTAAGTAGTCATCTGATTTATCTGGTATAAGTTTAATTTGTGTATAGTCCACGAGCCAGGTACCAATTTCGTCAGTCATTTACTTTCGAGCGATAATTCGTAAAATGCTTCAGAAAGTTGAAGTATCATGAAGCCTCGTGAACGTCAGCTGCGGTTCCGTCGGGAGGTTGAAGAGCAGCAGCCTCCCGCGCACGTAGAAAAACAATATTATTTTTAGTAATTTCCTCCCGGTTGAGAACTGTATCAAATTATAGCTAACCCAATATCTTGAAGAAAAAGAAAAGTCAGCTGACTATAGGATGGTGGATTATACGTCAGCTGATCACATGAACGTCAAACAAATATGTACTTATTCGTTCAGTGATTTTTTCTCAATTGAAAATTTATGACAGTTTGTATACTGTTGCGTATAAATACAAATGTCAGCTGGCTGTATCCCGGTGGAAAGATTGTCAGCTGATACCCCGAAAGTTGTAACGCAGGAGCCAGACGTGAGTATCTATCGCCTATTTAGATGCACCAGCTGACGAGTTTTCCCTCGGCATACTGCATAATCATGTCCGATAATGTTACTTAAACATGCATACTTAAAAAAAAATCTTGGTGTTTGCGTGTTTTCTTTGGTAGACAGCTCTGGCAGGGAATCAGAAAGAGGCAAATTGAGATGGAAATTATTAAATTACAAAATTAAGTTAATTAATTTCACAAGTAAATGTTTTGTAACATAAATTTATTTTTTTAATAAATTATAAATTAATTTGCTTACATATCACAGTATTTATTAATTTCTATTTTTATCAATTTTTAAGTATATATAATATAAAGAATATTGTTTAAATCGGAACATTACAATAAAATTAAATCTTTCAGTCAGCGTATGGAGCATAATATCGGATAACTTTAGATACATCATATCCCGGATGAAAATTCTTAAGCTGCTTGTAAAGCTCTTAAGCTGCTTTTCAGGTGGGAGAGCCATACTTTGGCGGACACGGCCACGGCCTCACAGAAAACCAGCAGTGAAGCAATGATGCATTGCATTTTGCCGCGCGAGTGAGGTTACCGAGGCCCTAACCCTTTCCTCTCCCTTATTCCGGTCCTTCCCCTCCCCCCCTCCCCCTCTTCTCCTACTTCCACCTTAAAGGGCGGCAACGCACTTGTGACTCTCGAATTACAGGTGCCCATGGGCGGCGGTAGTCATTTACCATCAGGTGACCCGTATGCTCGTTTGCCCCCTATACCATAAAAAAAATAATATGATTTTGTAAGTTACAAAAAAAATCCGAGTTAAAACTCGTCAGCTGGTGCATTTAAATAGGCGATAGATACTGTTGTCTGGCTCCTGCGTTACACCTTTCAGGGCATCAGCTGACAATCTTTCCACCGAGCTACAGTCAGCTGACATTTTTATTTATTCACAGTAGCATATTAACTGTCATTTGATAAATGTTCAATTGAGAGGAAATCGAACATATTTTTTTCACGTTCATGTGACCAGCTGACGTATAATCCACCACTCTATAGTCAGCTGACTTTCCTTTTTCTTCAAGATATTCGGTTAACTAAAATTTGATACAATTCTCAATCGGGAGGAAATGACTAAAAATAATATTTTTTTGTACGTGCGCGGGAGGCTGCTGCTCCTCAACCCCCTGGCGGAACTGCAGCTGACGTTCACGAGGCTTCATGATACAACACTCTGAAGCATTTTACGAGTTTTCGCCCGAGAGGAAATTCGTCATGAAAATCTATTGTTGGCTCGCGGGCCAGTAGGTGTGTCTGTCTGTGACATCATATCTCCTAAACAGATGGACCGATTATTATAGTTTTTTTCCTGAGAGGTGACTAATCCAAGAATGGGCTTAAGCTAAAATTAAAAATCTTTTCATCTATTTGTAACTCGGCAGCTCTTTTCTAATTGTAGAAGAGAGTTTTGAGGAAATCACTGTGGGAATTTTGTCCATCTTTAAGAACCATAGAACGGTACCACCGTTCTATGGTTCTTTTATGTATTGGCGTTTTTCAGAAAAGTTGCATATTACGTAATGGGAATTCCACTTCAAAAAAAATTGTTTTAACTTAGTTGTGATTAAATACGTTTGATAATTATATCAAAATTTCGAAAACTGTTTTTTTTTTTTTTTGTTATTTAAAAAGACAACTCCCGCATTAGGAATTACTCCTGTATGATGTACGAATATGAAACTTAAAGATTAGTATTTAAATTCTTGTTTCCGCTCTAAAATAAGCAAGCAAAGATCGAAGATATAAATAAAATGTAAATTTCGTGTTGTCCTACGAAATCACGTGTGGTGGAAATTCCGACTACGCTACTTTATTTTTTATTCTTTTTGAACCAAATAGTGTATTTGAATTCTCGTAACATTTTCTTTAGTATTGACAATCGCCATTTTATTTTAGTAGCTTAGTTTAAAAGACATCAATGTAAAAAGTGTTCACGTCACGCGCTGCTCAAATTATTGTTGCACCTACACGGTTGTATCAAAGGTAAATATTACTGTTTTAACTTTCTGGTTATGAAGTTGAATACATTAACCTATCTTTATTTAGATTGCCTTTTAATACTTGGTATATTTACATCAATTTATTTACTGTTACAGTTTAAAATTAAATTAACCAAATACGTCACATATACTACGTCACGTGTTGTACTAGTGGAACGGGAAAGTGACGTAGTGGAATTCTAAGGTATAAGTCACATGAAATTTATGAAATATTTTTAATTCTTAATTAGAGTTGCATTTTAAAAAAAAAAAATTATTTGTTCTGTTTGTCTTGGCGGTGAGCAATGATAGTAATATTTGAAAGTTTATTTAGTTATTGTAGTACCATAGTTGATTTAAAATAAAGGTACTTTGTAAACCATACCTAATATTCTAAACGTGACTTCAAATTCCCCTTACGTCACATGACCTAATAAATCTGTGGTTAAGAATAAGTAATTTACGAGTAAATATCAAACATAATAAAGACCATTTTTTTAAATAATTATAAAGGTAAAACTGTGTTTAAATTGACTATATATACATTTATTGTACGTTTCTTTCGTGCCATAGAAATTGTATTATTTTGAAGTGTAAAGTACCAAAATGTAGCATATGGATAGTAATTGTATAATAGCACTTACATGTCTGAGGGTAATGTTAGTGCTTATATTTTATTGAGAAGTCTATTATGTTTATATTGATGTAATAAAGATAATTTTCGAAATGTATTGTATTTTCATTGAAAATGAAGACTCTGTATACTTTGTGACGCATGGAATTCTCTAGTGGAAACATAAGTCATAAATCAGTTTTTTCCGAATTTCGTAATAATTTTGATATAAATATACTTTTATTAGAATTTATATTAACTATCAAACGCATTTAATCACAATTACATGAAATCACTTTATTTTGAAGTGGCATTCCCATTACGTGGCTTGCAAATTTTCTAAAAAACGCCAAGTACAACCCTCTGGTAGATCTGGGTCACTATTTCTGGCAAACTTATCTACTTGGAGGATCGTAATCACTTATACAAGATACGTGATTACGATCCTCCTTAGGATAGTAATCATTTGGTGATTTTTATGTTTTTTAAATGATCTGGAATATATACATTTCTAAAGGATGTCCTATGTTACAATTTTGAAAATTTTGGACTGCTTCGTAATATAAGCAAATCACTGACATCTGCCATTCAAGTTCTATAAGAACGTATATGCATATGATCTGCATATCCGATATACTAATATTTATTACACTATTCGATGTTTGTTAAGAATTGAATTGAATACATATATGACGACTAATGCCGCGTTCTAATAAACAAGAAACGATTCGTTTTGCTTACGGATGGTAAAATTTCATTGATTTTCAATGAAAATTTTACCGTCTGTAAGCAAAACGAATTGTTTTCTGTTTATTGGAACGCGGCATTAGTCGAGTACTACATCATATTAAGTTATTACAAGCGGATTGGAAGAATATATGTATATTAGAAGTACTTAACGCATTTTTATTTACATATTTACCTATATTTTATTACGATAAACCCGTACTTGGTACAAAATCGTTCTTTACTCTATTCTATACACAACAGAGTGCACTATAGACCCTATTCTGTTATCAAATGTATCGTTGACCTGTTAATGTAATGGTAATGTTAATAATTATAGTATATTATATGAAGAAAAAAATATATTTTCCTTAGTTTAGATATATTCGAACGTACTCATATGGCGGTCTGCAACACATAGACAGCTGATACTGACTTAGGTACTTATATTTTGTAATCTGTGGTCGTATTTAATCTGTGAGGCAACTATATGTCAATGTGTAAACATTTATGAATATTTATGATCAGAAATAATTCCGCTACTACGAGTATAAAACTAATTGCGATTTAGAATTCAACATTAAGATTAAAAATATTAAAATTAAATATAGTTTCTTTAATAGCAGAGAAACTCAATTCTGTTTTTATTTACTGTCGTATAAATCACTATTAAAATATCCTTATATTATATATATAATACTCACATAACCATTGCTGAGTTTTTCATTATCCTGCCACATGGTCCAAACTGCTGTATAGGCGAGGGTGCATTCAGGGACCTCGTCCGTCTGAAACAACACAAACGACTACTATTAACACACAATGTATGACCGTTACGGACACATTTGAATACATTTTACATAATTTACTACAGTATGATGTTAACTCGAAGGCTCTAGATATATTCCAAAGTTAAATACGTCATGAATGAAATTTTAAACGATTGTTGATTCCGGTGCCTTAGATTAATTTTGTTTAGGACAGAAGTAGGCATTAAACAAATGTAATTTACATCTCATTGAATTCATTATAAGTAATAAGAAAGTTTAGCTTTAAAGTAGTGGAAGTATGGTGGAGATAGATTCCACAAAAGATTTTTCTTGTACACTAGCAACCCGCTCCGGCTTCGCACGGGTAGCAGAGACATCTTCAACAATCATCATCATATTTCAACCAATTTACATAAAACCTTAACAAATTATATACCTAAATCTTCCTCATGAATCGCTCTATCTATTGGTGAAAACTGCATGAAAATCCGTTTAGTCATTTTTGAGTTTATTATAGTATGTAGTGATGATACATACATACAATGCTATAACGAAATACTATATTTAGATATTTTTAAAACGAATGTATGTTAAATAAACTTACCTAAATACTTAACTAAATAAAACTTACATAGAAAGGGCCTGCGCATATTTACAACTACGAACTATGACACCATCATACTCGGATAAGTATGTACGTAGTTATCAAGTTATACCAATATATTTCCTAAATAATATTAACACATAAAATAACTGTAAGAAAAAACATGTGAGAACAAAAATACTTAAAATAGAGCGGGACGTCCCGTTCTCTGTGATAACTAAATCTATACTAGCTATATTAAAAAAAAACTGAATAAAAAAACATGTGAAATTAACGTAATGAGATGTAAATGTAAAAACTAGCGTCGACAAATACACCTAAATAGTATTGAGGCGTATTTGGTGATGAATTGAAATTATTGTAATGATTTACACATTTCTATATTCGTGTGTCTAGAAACGTGTCGCGAGATATAATTATACCGAAAAATAAAAACTGTTATTCTTAACATAAAGCATGTTTGAGATTCACGTCGACACGGGCGCGCCGTCATTAGTATTTTCCTCTACATATTAAGACTATAAATTAATGAAATCTAATTTATAACAGTCTATCAGCACACAATATGTCTGAATATTCGGGAAATATTTTGAAAATTTTGCCTTACAATTTTTATTAATATTTAAAATATTTTCGAAAATTATTTATAAAATTTTAGAAATGTGTGTTGGTAGAGAAGGTTATTCATTTATATCCATAGACTTCGCAAATTTCCTATCAATTAAATTAAATAATTCGCGGTTTTCAAATTTTTCCTAGTCGATTAAAGCACGGAAACCTTTAATTGTAAATAAATTTAGTTTTTTAAAAATTGCTGTTAAGAATATCGAAGAACAAAGAATAAAAAATTTGGGAAGTTATTGGTTTCGTTCCAAACTTCAAAAATTCAATTTTCCTGACGCTTTAACGTCCTAGAGAACTAGAGTATACTAATAATATATATACATACGTACGTAAGTTCCTATGTAAATACTGTATAACTTTCAAACGGATAAACCGATTTGGATGGTTGAGAAGTCATTTGTACTAATTTATAGCGGCTAATTAATACCAACAATCCGTTAATTTATTGCAAAACTCGATCGGCAGATACAGTACGCTCCTAAAAATAAAATTTTAAAGGTTTTTTGAAAAAATGTCTATTATTTTCAGCAATGCACCAACTTTTAACTACTGCCTATATTACATTAATTATTTAATAATTTTATTAATAATTACGACTAGTGTTTTAATTATGATACACCGCTAACCACATACCTACCACAAAGCTGGTCTTGTACTTGTCTAACTAATTAAGTTGTATAAATAAGTAACAGTTGACATTATTAAATTCATTCGATGTTAAATGAAAATTGCTATTTGTTTTGATACTTTCATCCGGCTCCAATTCAAGCAGAAATCTATATTTATTATATATATTTTCGAAACTTGTAAATTTGTTAGTTGTTGTTTGACACAAAAAGAGATGATCACACACAGACAGAAAAAGATTAAATTTACCAACGCAATGTGCCGTTTAAAAATGCATTTAGGCAGTCCCTACGTTTGTGTCTATTAAAATCTACAATAAATTACCTATGGGCATAAAAAGTGAAGAAAACACAGTATATTTAATCATAAATTGAAAACAAATTTTATTACAAAAATGCTACTACAGTATAAATGACTAAAAGAAAAATTCTAAACTTCCACTAACTATTTATTAACTAAACATTTATTTATAAATTTCGACTTTTTGTTTTTTATAAGAATAGCCGCTATTCCGTCTCCTACTTTTTCCGTGCCGGACAAGGTCCATAATTGTCACCATACCTAGTTTTAAGACCTTTTATAACATTATGGCCTGAATATGGTAAAGCGTTGCCCGTTAGCGCTAAAAGCACATCCCTACTTGTGTCTTGATGGTATAAAATGATACAAGTTGTATCGCTCAGTTGGGAAGACTGACTTCTCTGGTGAGCGATGTGTAAAATGTCGAAACATCGAGCAATGACTACACATAAATTAAATACTACTAGCCAAGCGTCACCTGCACTTTTCATTCAAAACGTATATAATTATCATAAACCTACGTATTACATACACATTATTATGTATTACGGGTAGGTAGTAGGTACCTACGTATGTCTTTAAAATTCTGTTCTGATCTGCTACGTCATGGAAACAGGTTATTGTCGTATTACTAAAATGGAAGTTTATTCAATCGTATAATTTGCATATATTATAAGCTGATGTTATAAATATTTGTAATTCTTTAGGAACAAATAAGAAAGTATGAACAACAACAATAATTGCGGTATTTTAGTATAGGTTTTGTTTTGTCGTAATTAAAATGTGATTGAAAATACAAAAATAGATTTTTTTTTATTTATTCCTCTTTAAAAAGCACCTTTTAAAGCATAGGACATTCTGAGAAGTGGACTTTTTTTAGAATAGGTCTACTTTGGCCGCCAACTCGCTTGATGTTAAGCGTCGATGCGGCCGGAACCAGATGGAGCACGTAGTCTGAGAATCGGACATTTAGCGAATCGGACGATTTGAGAATAGGACATTATACTATTCGGACGTTTTGCGAATAGGACAATATGCGAATCGGACCTTTTTTTCTCACCGGATGTTTTGCGAATCGGACGTTGTGCGCCTGAACCGTCGCGGTACGTATTTACGCGAAAAAGAGTCGTATGACTTAATTAATCATTTCTAAAAAGTTATTTGCGGACACTAACATTAAGTATATTTTTTGGATGGATTTACAGTATAATAAAATTAATGTATTATGTATTTTCTTATCTAAAAAATGTAACAACTATATTATATCCTAGCTGAAAATATCTTATATAACAAAATACCCACTTGTTTGTGTAACACTAACACGATATTGATTACTTGACCCATGTTTCGTATTCTGTTTAAAATTATAATGTAAATTTAATTTAACACACACAGTTCACATGATAATTTTAGATTTCACTTCACAAAGAAAATATAGTATGATGAAAGAAAAACCAAACACAATGATCATTATCAGCATCATAATTATCGTCCAAAGGTTTTCACTTCGTTGCTGCACCTAGACATCTTCTAGAGACTTACACAAAGAAGGTTTGCGTCGCCTCCATTAAACTCCCTGTATCTTTGAATAGGTTATCGGTCCATCTACTAGGCAGACGTCATACACTTGACTTTCTAAACCGTTCCTTTCGTTAATACTTACAGGCTACAATAGTAAGTTAAAAGAAAAAAAATTAATAAGATAGGCTCTAAAAATGACGCAATTACTGCGCCAATTGCACTAGTTTAGTCCATAATATTGTGACGCTTCAATAAAAGGACTTTTTGGGCATTGGGTAACTTGTCTTACTACTTTTACTTATAACACTATTGGATGTGAGTTTTAATCATAGTAAAACTTATAAAATCACGTCATGATAACGTTGTGTAATGACGATTGCATTCCAGTATTCGTCAGACAGCCTGCCTCATTAGTTTTAGACCAACAGGGGGCTCTTTCGTATGGCGCAATGCAACCTGTTGCGTCGGTGTCAGGCATTGCACGGTATCATATCCTTAGAAATCTCTAAACCAATTGATAAACTCTTTTAAATCAACGAAATTATTATTTTATCGGAACAAGTTTAGGTCATCCATTTGCTTAAAACTCTTCTTTTTGTGTTTGTAACACTTATGAATGAATTAAAATTTAGCGCCAGCATCGGAATGCAAGACAGGTGCAGTCAGCAAAAGAATTAGGCAATAAAAACTTATGGCCCATCTTGTTGGGGAAAAGATTAACCTCATCGTTTAACTTTAATCCTAAATTGTCGGTTTCCGCATTGCATGTTTGTACATACATATAATGTATTCCGTCATGTATACAATCATACATTTTAGTTTTGGATTACCTAACGTTTCGATGTATCCTAAAAACCTAGACGAAGTTGGCTGAGAATTCATCCCGAAAGAAGCTTCTTCATTGAATAATATTAGTGGTCTTTAATTTGTATATATAAATGGATACCCCATGTTGTGGATAATAATGGCTCATTAATAAAATAGCTTGGCGTCGAGGTATTTCATAAGGGGTAACGTAGGTGTTTAAGGATTGTGAGTACATTCTCCAGAGCGCCTTAAAAGGATGTGTTTTTATCCACAGCTGATAGCATTGCGGTGTTCGGTGTATTTCTGGATTTTTGAAAAGACCCGTGAAACCGCTAGCCACTGCTCGCCTGCATACTGCAACGGGAGACTGAACTAACAGCCTGAGCAAGGATAGTGGGCATATCGCGGGACACAGAGTGGACTAGATCTCTGTTTAGGGAAGGAGTGGCATCTATGGCCATTGTAAGCTCGACATTTACAAGAAAGTCTTAGCCAAAATGGAACTTTAAAACCTAAACCTCCCTAACAGAGGTCTGAAGATCTCTGGAGTTAAATCCTCACTAATATTATAAGATAGATAGATAAAATATTCTTTATTGTCCACATTAATAAAATACAGTTGAAACAAATAATCATCTTACAAATCAGAGTACAGTGGGCGATCTTATCAGTAAAAGCGATCTCTAACAGACAACAAAATTATTTAATAAAAACATAGTAGTGGATAGCGTACTATTCTAGATATAGACAAATACTTATACTTATAGATAGGTATACATAAATAGATATGTACAGTATTTTAGTAGAGATAATATAGTATCATAGATAGCAATTTACAGTATGGAATAAATAACATTACAATAACAGATAATGTTGCTAGACCAATTTTTTTGAGGCTGTAAGGGTTTCAGCTTGCCGTATTTGTACCGGTAATGCATTCCACAGACGAACAGAAAGAACCGTAAATGATATGTCAAAGAAAGTTGTCGAATGCACCGGCACTTTTAATATCAGATTTTCTGATGATCGTAAGAACTTCGTATGAGTATCGTAAAGGAATTCAAATCGTCCTTTTAAATAGGAAGGTGTAAGAGGGTTAAACAGAATACTGTATAGCAATGAGAGAATATGAGCATTCCGGCGAAGACGAATAGGCAACCACTTGAGCTTTTTTCGGAATTCAGAGACATGATCATATTTACGTAGTCCAAATATGAATCTAATACAAAAGTTTTTGAAGTCGCTCTAGTTTATCTAATTGCTTTTCGGTGAGGTCTGGATAGCTGGCATCCGCATAGTCGAGAATTGGAAGAAGTGAATTTGCAAGGGCAGTTTTGGTGGCAGGTGGTAGAAAATTTCTCAGTCGTTTTAAGGAATCTGCAGAAGCAAATAACTTACTTATTTCCTGCATTTGAGGAGCCCAAGATAGCTCTGAGTCGATAAGTAATTCTAAATTCTTTACTTTATTACTATAGGGTTATAATAGAGCCAATAAAATTCATCGGAGGAACATGTGACCACTCAATCTTTGAAACCTTTCTAGTGCTCCCAACGATGATGACTTGAGTCTTTGAAGGGTTTGCTTTGAGTCCATAAGATTCGCTGCAAGCACTTATCTTGGCCAAATCTCTATTGACGATATCAATAACATTAGCGATGTTGTTCACTGGTGCTTGTTGTAACTTGTCAGCACTTTCACGTCTAACTACTGAACCGATCATCATGAAATTTTGCAGACACATTGCCAGGTGTACAGATAAGGACATAGGGAGGGACAGAAAAAATAACTAAATATTATAAAACTACTAACGTTAATATAAAATAACTACTATGTCAAGATTCAGGAACAGAATTACTGCCCAGGACTGAATTTTGTTTTACCAGTAGGATTACGACCAGTTAAACCCTTATGAGAGTTGTGCCTTTTGAATGCTCGCTAAAAGTGCAGACACTTTTACGTGTGAGACGGCAGTTTTAACCAAAGTGCTAAGTGAGAAACTTCAACAGTCTATGAAAAACCGCCTCGCTGTTTTATAGTTCAATAGCTGCGCCCGCGGTTTCACCCGCGTAAGTCCTTCGTTAAGTTTTCTTAAATTTTCGTGATGCCATGACCAAGGGAAATAGACATTCATTTTTATTTATATGAATTATTTACTAAATATTGAAAATGTTTACATCATTTTACAAAAGAAGTTTCAAACTTTTAAATTAATTTACAGTAAAGGTTTTGGCGGTAGAGATACACATATTTACCGTCCCTTATCAAATAGAATAATAAACTATTAAATATATCTTTGTCACTAAGGTTGATAAATAAACATAAATTTCAAATACCTGAACGTATATTTTACAAAGCTTCCATTGAGTATTTGAACGTTTGTCACGAGTGAGTAAAAAGATCATACTAAATACAACCACAACCTATGCCCACAAATACAGATACTCGCACAGACACAGTAAATACATAACAGGTATCCGTACCGTATAATACAATGATATAAATTATTCATATACAGGCAGGGCACATTTTACATAAACTATTTTTGTTTCTTATTTATTATACATATTTCTGATATATTAAAAAGATAATTCTATATTTAAATTTATACGGCTTTTATTATTAGATATGTTAGATTTGAATACTTAGGAATATGACCAATATTTTAAGGTCAGTCATAGCCCTCTTACAGACTTTTAACCCAACTGCGCAACAAGGAAGGTTATTGCAAATGAAAAAAGAGAACACAAGATAATAATTAAAATGACGTACCTATGCAAATGAACTTTGAATTCTCGTTGTCTCAACTCTTCGCTCAAAAAGTATGTCAACAAAAGAACGTACCAGAACACGCCGAAAATATACGAATATGTACAAACTCTGAGTAACAGACCTGTTTATTACTTAACAGGTTTCCTACATGTACCTATGTAATCGATACAGATTATCAATTAATATTTTTGAAGATCGATGTTTTAGATACAGAGAACGGTATGCAATATGCAACATATAAATCATTACGTCATCATTAGGATTTTTATTCTATGCATCGGTAATGAAATTACTAACTTCAATAAAATATGCAGACTCGGAAAGGTTCTGATAATAACGTTTAAATAAAAGTAATATGAATATCATCAATCTACCTAGTAATATTTAAGTATTCTTTTTAGGTTTGTTTTTTTTTAAATTAGAAACTGTGTCGATGACTTACGCCGCGTTTCTATAATCAAGAAACGATTCGTTTTGCTTACGGACGGTAAAATTTTCGTTGAAAATTCATCGAAATTTCAATATTTTTGTTTCATTTGAACATTTTCTTTTAAATGTCTATGAAATGGTAGCGGATAGCTCAAGTAACGATGAAATATTTTTGAGAGCGACATTAATAATTCATTCCTGCCTGATAAAACCGAGGGCACATCCACTAGCTTTTATTGTAAACGCAACAACGTTTGTGTAAAGCTGTAACTTATTATCAGGATTGCTAGTTCCAGGTTTAACCTGTGTGAACTGAAACAAAACAACACGCTGTACGAATTTTAAATGAACATACATTATGCGCAAGTTAAGCGGTAACCTTATTGACATTGTTAATGAGCAAAACCTGACTGTCAGCACGAATGTTGAGGAGCACGTAAAAAAATTGACAAAAGTGATAAACGTATATAATTTGTGTTTCGTGTCT
This sequence comes from Euplagia quadripunctaria, assembly GCA_963859945.1. NCBI lineage: Eukaryota > Metazoa > Arthropoda > Insecta > Lepidoptera > Erebidae > Euplagia > Euplagia quadripunctaria. The sequence continues at coordinate 5,983,699 of OY982572.1, forward strand.
TTTGTATTATCTCCGGGACGATTACGAATAAAATAAAAATAGAAGTATAATGATTTAAAATTACGTCTTTCGCTTCGGGTTTAAACAAAACAAAGAAAAAAAAAATATAATTTGCAAGTTAAACTACAAATACAATACATATCATTACATTTACACATATAACAATGACTTACATAAAAGACGGCGGATTTGCTAATATAAATAGGTAGAGGATATATAGGGGTGCATAAGAAGACAAAATAGTTCAATATCTTTTTCTTCTGTTTGTCAAATTATTTTCTTTTTTATCTACGAGGAATAATTCAAATTATTGAATTACGTTCGAAATTCAACTTCTGGGTGACCACTAATATAATTAAAAATCTGCCGAAAGGGAAAGTTCTTTTTTGAGATAAATAGAATAAAATGGAAGATTTTGGCATATATTATGATTAAAATGTTACTTCATATCACTTGTCAAGATTTTAGCAGCCTTTGGTTCTTAAACTGTAATAATAATCTTTATTTACACAATAAAAAAGGATTTACAGTTAACAAAAAATAATTTTAGTTTAACACGTTGGTAAATCAAACTTAGTAGAATGTAATGTAAACGACAGGTTAGTTAGTCAAGAAAATGTTAACAAACGTTATAAACCCTGTCTCTTACGCTAGGGCGACCTGTATGATAAGAGACAGTAAAAGTTGGCAAAAAGTCGAAAGATTTTATGTCCGACCCTATTTTGTTAAAGCTGGCCCATTGCTGGCCATTTATGTAACCTCAGCGTGAGTGAGAAGGATTAGGCTGTAGTCCACAACTTTGGGTTAGTGCGAATTGACTTCACAATTTTCGAGAATAACTAAATATAGAACTCTTGGGACATACAGATTTTATTAATTAAAGATCGTGAACATGAACATCAAGTCAGAGGCGACGAAGGCGCTGGAGTCAGATGCCAGTAGTTGGATCATTTTATGATTTATTAAATTGCTCTAAAAATGTATGCAACCATAAAAAAGTGGTACATCGTAAAATGCCAATAGTGTTTGATCGTGGACTTTGAATATAAAAAAAATGTTGAGACTTGTAAGAACTTAAGATGTTCACGATATTTACATTGAGCCCATGAGAGTATAGTATTGTATACACTTACTATTAAAAAAGCGAACAAATGCGAGTCTGACTTGCGCACTGAGGGTTCCGTACAAACTTGTATTTAGATAGTTCGTCCATCTCGGGAATCGATAACGACAAATTAACGGCTTTCGGTTTTTTTATAACCTGCCAAGTGTTAAAATTGGTTAAAATATAAGGCTAAAATGGTCGTATCTTTTGATTGAGTTGAATTAGAAGCTTGATTGTTTTACAGCTTCAAGGGACCGCTGACTAAGTATTTGATGTTAACGTTAAATAATTATAGTTTAAAAAACACGCTTTTATAGAAAATTCGACTAAAAAAATAAAAATATAAATCGAATTATTGCATTGTCATCGGTCTTTGACAGGTGTGCAAAATCTGAATGAAATCTGGCCGTTTAAAGTGGGTCAAAATCGCGCCCAAAGGAGTCGGTTACAAACATACAAGTGAAGCTAATATAAAGCGTGTAAAAAAGGGTCTTGACAGACAGACGGACAACGAAGTGATCATATAAAGGTATTTTTTTTCCTTTTGAGATACGGAACCCTAAAAATAAATATAAAATCTTACTGCATATAAATTATTACAAATTAATAGAGGAATTTTTGTTTCGTAACGATATTAAGTTACTCAGCCTTTGTAGACATAATTTTTAAGAATTTATTGTGATTTTGTTAACACTTTGACAAGGTGTGACTACACTATAAATGGACTTTATGTATATAATGTATTTACATTTACTTGAAAACAGTACCTACCTTATTGTAGTCTAACTTTGTTGTGATGAATTGGTCAATTTTTCATCCTTCCCTATAATATGTTCATATGCATACCGTTTGATATCAGTGGTATAAAATGGGTTTTATCATTTACTAGCGACCCGCCCCGGCTTCGCACAGGTGCAATGATGATACTAAATATACTACAGAATGTCTTTATATACAACGTTCACAGCTTTTTTGTCATTAGACAATACAAACATGTTTTCTTCAGAGGTTACTCTTGAAAGAGCGACATATAATTGGCCATGTTAAATACACTCAACGCTCAAATCTAAGCCTGCAACATTGAAAGTTTTGATTTGATTTATTAATGGTCATTGCAAAAGATATCTTTACCGGAAACTGGCCGGCCCTCTGGCCGGTACCGCCGCAACCGCTATGTCCCTGCATTTTAAATCTGTAATATCTTCGAAAGTATTCATTGAAATTACATACTGTAAAGGGCCATTTTGATCTATATTAAATGCACAATGTATTTAAGGTAATTAATTGGATAAGGATTAATGCTGTATTGCTTAAAATCGCTTCGTAAATAAGCCATTATTTCTCGTAAAAAGTAAAGGATTTAAAATGGTTATTGTGGGTTATCCCTAAGAGATAGACATGTACCATAGCGGACTTTTTTCTAGACCTTTTTAAGGTGTAAAATACTGTGGTAAATTATTTTGATCTACCTCGTAGGGTTCAGCCAGCGTTTGCAATGTAAACGCAAAAAAATGAGTTTATTTACGACATCACATTAGAAACCTCTAAAGTTATCAGTGTTTCTCCACTATATTATGCATGTATTATACATATAAACCTTCCTCTTGAATCATTCTATCTATTAAAAAAAAACCGCATCAAATTCCGTTGCGTAGTTTTAAAAATCTAAGCATACATAGGGATAGACGGACAGCAGGAAGCGACTTTGTTTTATACTATATAGTGATGTAGTTATCTCTTGTTGAGCGTCTCTTCAAAGGCAAAGATAGATGCTCACCATCAGGTAGATGGCATGCTTATTTGAAACCTTAGTAGTGTTAAAATACCATTTGTAGTTTTCTGTATACTCTGTCCTCTCCTTGTTATCAAGTTATCAGATAGAAATAAGGAAAGATAAAATTGTGTGATTTCACCTTCTTATCTAGTACTAATAACTGCGATTAGCTTATACTACTATGTTAAAACTTAGCTTGAGAATACATGTAAAAAAAGTATGTTCAAATTTTGTGGAGAGGTCTTTTATTGTTTGCGCACAAACGAACAGATACCCAAAGATATTATCCCACTAATATTATAAATGTGAAAGTTTGGATGGATGAATGGATGTTTGTTACTCTTTCACGCCAAAACTACCGAATCGATTGCGATGAAACTTGGTATGTAGATAGCTGGAGACCTGGATTAACATATAGGCAACTTTTTATCCCGATATTCCCACGGGATCGGGACTTACGTGGGCGAAACCGCGGGGCGCTACTAGTATTTTATAAAAACACTTTTGTTATTTTTTTAGCTTTTGTGATCATAATTTGGGTTACACACAGTTATAGTGAATGATAGGAACTGACAATATACTCGGCAATCATATCAAAATGATAAGAGGTTCCAATCAAAATAGCAACAGAAGTGTTAGATAACGAATGCATAGAAACTGTTTATTGTTTTAATAAATGTGTTTATTATGTTCGTTTGAGGATATGTTTTTTAAAACCTTTGCCATAAAAAAAAAAGTTTCCAAACAAATGTAAGTACATAACATTCTGTAGGTAATCACATTATTATCGTGTTGGGACAAATGTTAATTGTTTTTATTTTACAAGCGTCTTTTATTATTAGGAGTTGAGATGGGTAGGGTAATCACCCGGGTAAAAATCCACGACTGGGTAAAAACCCGGGTGATTACCCATATCTAATTAGGAGAGATTGTACCCTTGTACCTTTATTTAAACCTTAACATTAACCTCTAAGTAATAATTAGATGTAAGTAGAATTGTGATCTACTCAGATTTACCTAGCAATCGCTTATATTCATTGACTGGCCTGTTAGTCTAGTGGTTAGTGGCCCTAACTGCCGAGCCAGTGGTCGTGGGTTCGATTCCCACCCAGGCCAAATAATTATGAGATGATCACGATCATTTGTTGTGTCTGGGTGAAATTTATCTATAATATGTATGTATTTAGTAATAAATAAGTATGCTTATCAGCTGTCTGGTTTCCATAGTACAGGCTCTGCCTAGTTAAGGATCAGACGACCGTGTGTGAGGTGTCTCAAGTTATTATTATTATTGATTCTACAAATATAAGTAGGCAAGTACCTTATTTGATCCCCTAAGGGACTTCGTTGAATCTTGCCAAGACACAAATTTCGAATGATAATGAGCTGTATCAGATGATATTTACATATGTAAATACCGTTGTTTGTTACTTTATAAGATTTTTTATCTTAGGGCGAGATATACAATAATATATGTATTGTGTTTTCTATAAAAAGTAAAATGCCACTGGCTGGTGGAGACAAAGAACTGAACAAACAAAACGGTACATTGTTCATATAAACTTTTTTAAGCAGCAATTTGAAAGATTTATACCAAACACCTCGTTTAGAGAAAAAATGCTTCTCAAAGTAGATCAAGTATCAAAAAATCTACCATATCCTGGTGTGCAGAGTTATATGTACCGACAATTCGAGGCTTCATAAACAATATTTAATGAATAGTTTTAGATTTTTTATAATACATACATAGACGTCATTTGTAATAGCCGCATTCGTATATAATTACCAACAATTTACATATAGATTTTGCAAGTAAGGCAGTAATTATACAAACAATAAACATATAACTAAGAGTTAGATGAATCGCATAAACCTACCTTCGGTCAAAATATGCCTCCTTTGCTTTGAAGAGCTCGGCTTTACCGGATTCGTGAGAGAATTGCCGCCGTAACATTTTAAAGGAATTAACTTCACAAATTAAACTGATTTTATCGCATAGTTATCACAGTAAATATTGATGTATTATATGTATACGGTAGTAGGAAAAAAGTACAATACATTGTGTTAAGTCGTGTTTATGTTAGCGCGTGGAGGGGACACGCGAGCGCGAGAGGTGCGCGTGCGCGCGGCGACTGGTCGCGAACGTTAGTAGGAGTCCACGCGCAAATCTTTCGTCGACCCAAGTGACAGTTCTGACCTTGGCTTACTCGCATGATTATCGTGAGTGGCTTCACTAGCCATTCTGAATTTGATCTTATCATAAAGAAGCGCCTGTTTATTGTTAATATAATACTTCTTTTGCCATAATTGACCTTAGCCGTGCTCGAAGTAAGAGGGAACAGTTACGTATATGGATATTAACTGTCCATTAGTTTTATCCGTGGAACCGTTGATGACCTCTTGCTGCGAATTCCTTTACGAGACGAATTACGTCTCACGACAATGTTTCCGTGTTCTTAAGTACTGCTTAAGTAAATTTTAAGTGATTATGTTAAATTTGAGGAACGAATGTGTAACTAATTTGGTGAACAAAATATTATATTTTTCGTAATACAAGCGCTGTTAGTACTTAAAATTTTTTTTCTTTTGAATTAGGTAATTTACGTGTGGTGTATATCTAAATATTATTCTATCCTCCCTCTTGCCCGCGAATTCGACAGTGTACCGTAGGTGGTAGTAAACGAGGCCCTACGGCAAAAAAATAAATAAAATTAATCCAGGTGATGAACTGTGTCTGTGTCAAATTTCATCCGAATCCGTTTACTAGTTTATGCGTGAAAGAGTAACAAACAAACATCCATCCATCCTCACAAAATGTATAGTTTATAAGATAAGTAAGATTGTATTACTGAAATTTCCCTATACCTATTTAACGCGTAGCGAGCGTTTAGCTTATCTGGTATAGTGTACGCTTTCTACTCGGTGCGTGCGAGATCAAATTTCTCTTTGCGGAGGCTGTCGCGAGGATACTGCACTCCACACTCTTGTGGAGTGCTCAGCGTGGATGCAACAGCGCCACGACCTCACGGCGGCTATCGGTGTGGGAAGCCTCTCGCTGGAGACCATGGTTCTGTCCATGGTCCAAAGTGAGAGTGCTTGGGAATCCGCCGCTTCTTTTTGTGAGGAAGTGATATCCACTAAAGAGGCGGCGGAAAGGAAACGGGAGAGGACTAGTACTCTCCCGTCCTGAAGAAGAGGCACCAGGCGCCGGAGAGCGCAGAATGATCTCCGGCATCCATGAGCGCTGGCCTGGGGGTAACGGGTGAGACTGCCCGTTACTCTAGCAGAAGCAGGCCTGAGATGGTGGCGCGACGTGTTCCGCGTGCGCCTCTCTAAATTGGAAGGAGGGCAAGGCCCTCTGCTACCAATGGTGTGGCTGCCTTCTATTTGAGGGCGGCCAAAGTCTGCTAGGGTTCTCGGGGACTTCCTTCCTAGGGTATACCCGAGTCCCTTGTGATAGACTCACTTGTTACGGAACACCGTGTGGTTTTAGTCGGTTCGATTCCGACATACCACCTCACCAATAGCCATGGTGAGGTGATGACTCGTGGGGGTTTCCACACTAAAAAAAAAAAAGAAAAAAAAAAATTACGCGTATAAAATAAAGTGGGTAATACATGATTAGTATTCTCATTTAATAAAAGGCACAGTAATAACTATGATGTACAAAGTTTGATCTTAAATCAACTAGATGGAGCTAGTATAATTAAAATTACACATTTTGTTAATTTTATCTTCCGATAAAAAATGTGAAACAACCGAAAAACAATTATATTTCTGCTATACCCATTGATTTAATAAACGCAATGTCTCTTTTAGTGAGAGCATCTGCAGGCATTGCTGATGTTGATACATTATTCAACTTTAATTTTATTAGCACACATTCCCCAACAAAGTGATGCCGCGGCTCTATATGTTTGTGTGTTTATGAAACAGGGGGTTAGCAGTCAGCAGCCAACTTGATAGAGCTTTGACTGTTATTATACCTACATTTAAACATATAGGTACACTTTTATCTAACACACCTAGCTCATTCTTGAAATACTTTAAATAAATAGCTTCTTTGCCAGCTTCTGTTAACCCTTCCAACTAAGCCAAAAGCTATGGTTAGGAGTTCAAATTGGTACTGTACGTAGACTTCGAGTCTGCAATCACTGTGTAGCAAAATTCTGGTCCTTTGCTGCCGAGAGTTTATTTGCGCTTTAATCTCAGATTCTACCAATGCGATTTGCACTGCCAGAATCTGAGATTGAAACAGACTAATTACTGCAAGCATATATTAAGCGGGAGATAGTCGGTATATTGAGGAAAGCGATTTAACATAAATGAAGCGGAGCAGGGACCATAAACTTAAATGAATCCAGGACACGGCTAATCCTACTAATATTATAAACGTAAAAGTTTGTGAGGATGTATGGATGTATGAATGTATGGATGTTTCTCTTTCACGCATAAACTATTGAACCGATTGCGACGCAACTTGGTATGTAGATAGCTGGAGACCTGGATTCACACATAGGCTACTACTATATATGTATTTGATAAAGATAGATAAAATATATAGTAATATCGAAGATGACCGCCACCTATAATATATAGAGATATTCTGCAAGACTTCTTCATCAACGAATTATTTACGCTTCATATAAATTTGCGTGTTTAGCATATTGTTTGTGGTCAATCAGCATGAATCAGCGATTTTAATCTGTGTCGAGACGTTCGACATTGACCAACATACCATTGGTAAAGTCAGCAACAAAGTCACTGGACAATTCAGCAAAGATTCAGTATTTTTTTTTTAAAAACTTTAAACAATAACAAAAAAATAAAAATCCAAAAATTATTTTGCATTATTTCTGATGGCTTAAATTTAGTATTCTCCTTCGTTTTAGTATAATTCTCCTTTCGTAATAGGGCGGTTAATGTTATTTTTTTTTACCACTGCGTTAAAAGCCTTAACCTATCCTAAGATATTAGTTAATTTCATACTCTGATTACTATTTGGTACAAGGTTTCACTCTTGCAAAATACAATATGTCAAATAAATGAGTCTTGTTTCTGACTGTACAGTGTACCGACATTGAAATAGTACGGGACATCCAAAAAAATTATCCTAATGACGTTTTTTACTGGCAAGACCGTTTAAGTATGGCAATTTGAGCGTTATTTTGTGTTATATATGATTTTTATACACTTTATAAAAACGTAGTACATCTATATGTTGTGCCTTGATCAAAAATTTTTGTGCCTATTCTCAAATTCACATAACAAAAAACAACTGCCACAAAAATTGTTACACAATTAGTGGTCACATTAAAGGTTTATTTATTTTACCCATATAGCCCAGTCAACCTAACTGTTTTATGGTCAAAAATGGACATTTCGATTACCACGTATTTTTATTTTTGTATAAGTAGTATTAAAATGCGCTGATTAAGAATTTCGATACCCGCAGTCTGGACAAGTGGGGCGGCATTTTTTTTTTAACAATTTCATGAAAAAAAAACGCCTTTTTTTACATTTCGTGTGATATCTCGTTTCCAATACAATATGTGTCCAAAGCATTTTAGTTCTCCATTAAATTACCTACAAAATGAGACCTGTTTAAAGTCACTAAATGCTTTTGTTTAACAGAAAATAAAGGTCAAAGTTAAAAAATACCTTTTTTTTCACATTTCATAACTTTGAAAGGAACGTACGTAGAAGTCTGAAATTGTAGCTATATTATGTGATAAAAGATTTAGTTTTGTGGCGATGCGAATTGTGAGCTATGAGAAAAAAAAAAAGATTTAGAAGTTTATATACATGTTTATCAAATGGCAATGGCTATTTAAAGTAAAAAGTATTAGCCAGAGATCATATCTAATTAATTCACTAGGTAATTAACATACTCCGTAAAAAATCACCCCTGGAGAATCTAGACATTCTTTCGCGGTTGAGAATCAAACCATAGACACGAAGTGGTTTTGTTTCGTGCTTCCTTAAACCGAATGGGTTACCAGCAAAGGTACCCCACTAGAGTTAGTAGCGATGTGACGTCAAACCACCTCTTGGAACTTTAAAAGTCGAGTTAGCTATACAGATCTACTGAAAGCCCTTGATGCCCTGTTTTATATAAGTTGAAATGAGGTCAGAAACGGCCGCACCTATCTAAATACACTAGACTGGGGGTTAGTAGATTTGGGTTTGACCGGCTAAACCGTGTTATGTGGACTACAGTAATAATTTCTCTAAGCAATAACAGCAAGGCTATTAAGTGCGGGTTACGAGTTGAGTTAGATGTCAACACGACAACATTGACCGACATAGGCACATCGCTCGTTACGTGCCGGTTTCATCATCGGTTAACCGTTGTGTGCGGTTAAGACAACGTGGGGTTGATGTATCACTGTCACAGATCCTTAATTGACCTCTATTCGGTCAAATATTATAGTATTTAGAATCCCAATACCTCAGGCAAACGCATAGCTGTGTTCGCCAAATGATAGATAATAGATTTGGATATTACAAGATAAATGACGCGTTGAAATCCAGATAAATCGCAATTAATGTCCGGACAATAATAACGAGGAAAGCAACGTGATTACATAATTGACATAAAGAATCAAATTAATTTTTCTGTGAAGTAATGAGACGAAATGATTCAGAAATATTTTTTATAAACAAAACAATTTTAGCTAGGCAGATAAAGATAATCAGTTGTACAAACCAAAGACTTTTGAAATTTATAAATTTTCAATGTAATATTTTTGCTGAAGGAACTGTGAACTTTATAGTAACTATGGCCCAAAGTTCAGCACAGTTTATATATAATAGTAGAATGGAGAAAAAATAACAATTGCATTTTCTACTGTATTGTATTTAAATTACCCTTTTACTTTGCTTCAAGAGCACTTATAATCGAGAGTAATCTAAAAATCTATCAGAAGAATTATTAAATTTGTTGAGGAAAAGCCGTCAAATCAAAACACAGGAATGTACACGCATGTCGAAAGGAAAATAATTAGCTGATAAGCATGAACAACTATTACTACATTAGAAAACCTTGACCCCAACTTCGCTGACCACGATTAGAAAACGTTGCCCCTAATTTCTACAAACAGGAAACAGGGTTCCCCTATCTAGAAGGTTCTCTATCATCTATTATGAGTGTACACCAGTAGACTGCAGAGTCGGTTGACACTTTTATAAAGTACAGATCGACTTTCGCGTCCACCCATGACCTTGGTCGATGTGATTCGATCGAAATGTCGTAAACATAAACAAATACGAGTAGAAGTCACATCATATAGAAATGTTACCGTGATTAAGCAGCGATGTACACATTTAATATGCATCGTCTTATTACAAAAACGTGGACTAAACAAAACCATCCTAACACAATGAAAAAACGTGCTTTAATCAGTTTTTTGTTACTTTCCGCTTTGTGAATAAGGCGTTAATATTTTTGTTTTAATTTATGCTTAAATATATTTCGGCGTAGAAAATATATAGATGACCTTCAACGTGGGCACAAACACGATATTAAACTGTTTTTTAAGTGGAGAAACAGCTGCCACTCGTGATTTTAACTATACCATGTCTCCTCTCAATACTTCCTTTTACCTCTATCTGCAATACCTACTTTTCAAGGTTGTTTGTTCTCTTTTTGTGTAAAATGTAAAGTGATTGTCAAGATTCATAATGGACATAACTGGCAATTAGTGGCAATACATGGTAAAGAAATGATTAGCGGGAAAATTCAATGAGTAAACTTTTTGTATATGGCATTAGAAATTTAACAAAAAGAACATTAAAATCCATTCACTAAAGCTGGGTTCCGAGGTATAAACCTTATTGCACTGGACTAATTATGAAGAATCGAAATAGGATACCTCGTCGATTTTTACGTGGGAGAGCCATGCTTCGGCACGTATGGGCCGGCTCGACCCCGCTCGATACCACGGCCTCACAGAAAACCGGAGGTTACCGGAGGCCCCAATCCTTCCCTCTCCCCTAATCCCCTTCTGCCCCTCTTCTCCTACTCCCACCTTAAAGGGCCGCAACGTACTTGTGACTCTCGAGTTGCAGGTGCCCATGGGCGGCGGTAGTCATGAAAATCCGTTCAGTAGTTTTCAGTTTATCGCGAACAGACAGACAGACGCGGCGAGGGTCTTTGTTTTATAATAGGTAGTGATATGTATAAAATAAACTATTTATTATCGAAATCACTTATAGACACCAAAAAGAAAATATTTTTTATCTTTTCTTTTTAGCAAACTAGCAGATGGGTCACCTGATTCTAAGTGACTACCGTCGCCCATGAACACCTGCAACTCAAGAGTCACAAGTGCGTTGCCGACCTTTGAGATGGGAGTACGCTCTTAATTGATTGATTGATTTAACAAGCGGACAGGACAACGTCTGTCGGGTCCGCTAGTTTCTTAATAAATATTCCTATCTTCAATATTTAGATTGAGGTTAAAGTAAAAGTAAAAAATTGCACGTTGAAAAAGAGTATCCTTGCGAGATTCTAGCATGTACTTCTCCATAGGATCTACTCATTGGAACAGGCAACTTGGCTTAACGACTGATTGATTCTGACTGACTCCCATTCCTGATAGTTACCAATAATTGGTTTAAATAAAATAAATGATGTGATTTGATCCCAGGTCTCCCAGGTCTCTTGCTTTCCTAGGCTTTAGTTTCCATTACTACTACTCGCAAGAATTGTTGTTTTAGGAGTAGGATGACGTTGGAATTGTACTGTTTTAGTCCTGCAACCTCTGATCATAACTTCGGAGTCTTATTACAATTAGAAAGTTAAAAGGGGTTATGAGTATGAAGTCGACTCGCATACCGCGACACTTTTTATGCACATGTATAATAAATAGGTAGAGTAGAACATAGTCAAATATTATAATTTTGTATTTACATGGGAATTAACGTGATCACGAAAAGGTAGGTGCCTGACGTTTCGATAAGGTTGACCACGGGCGACCACGGGCAGTGCAACCTGGTCGAAACGTCAGGCAATTCAGAGGTATGTAATACCTTTTCGTGATCGCGTCAATTCCCGTGTAAATACTTAATTATATCATGGAATGCAAAAGTTTAAAAGTTAGTATGGTCTAATATCGTTTCCTAGGGCCTACTTAGATCCGATATGAGGTTAATCTTGCTAGCTTTAGATATATTTATCTTGCATGTAATGTTATATACATTGTATGGGAGCATTTTCAATAATGTAAAACTTTGTTCTTTACAAGTAACATTTGAACTGTTTTTTTTTGAAGTGAAAGCTTCTTTAGCGGGGCGTTAGCACTTTTTGAGATGGGTAAAAAATGTTAAACTTTCGTCAGAATTCAGGGTCATTTGGAGCCTGATCGAAAATGTATGGAAAACGTGTCCGAGGAAAAACTGATCGAAAATGTATGGAAAATGTGTCCGAGTGTAATATAGGTCGGAAGAGTGGGCAGAGTGGGCAGAGTGGGCGAGTGGGCAGAGTGAGCGAGTGGGCGAGTCGGCGAGTGGGCGACTGGGCGAGTGGGCAGAGTGGGCAGAGTGAGCGAGTCGGCGAGTGGGCGACTGGGCGACTGGGCGAGTGAGCGAGTGAGTGAGTGAGTAGGAGAGTAATGTGACGTTTGCACTTCTGTCGGCAGTCCCATGACTGCCTCTTTTTTTTTTGTAGTAGTAACAAACTGATTTAAAATCGATCAAACGTGAGGACATACTTATCTCTGGAGGGGAGGTCTGTTATATCAGTCAGTGCGCTGGAACTATAACCCCAAACAGGCGGTCGTTTTATACTTCAATGATAAGAAATAAAAAACAAAGTTGTTCAACTTGACACTGATATAATAATGATTATTAGGAGAAGATATTTCTAGATCATTCTCCTAGTCTTGCAACTGACTTTTTAACATTCAAATTTTTGATAGGTCGCAACAGGGTGTCAGAAGAAGTCTATTTATTCCTGACTGGCATTTAAGCCGGAAATTGCAATTGGGTGAGCCAAAACAATTCAAATTAACTTGTAAAAACAGGAAATCAACAATAATCACAAAATGATGGCTTAACCACAGCACCACCAAACAGTAAAAACATTGGTAGAGGTAGTTTACGTTGGGCACAGTACAAGGACTTTCACTTTTAACCAATGGCTACATACGTCATCGGATCGGTATGGTGTCGTGCAAATAAAACGTTGCAAGGAAGTTAAAGTGGACAGCAAGCAAAAAGCATTTGTAAAAGAATTCCGAATTTAAACTAGATTTTTAAGCATTGTAATTGTAAATTTTAAAAGCTCTGGACTCGAACATCAGTTTTCACTACCGTTGAGATTCTTTGTGGGACCTGTTCTATTTTGTCATCTACCGGAAGTCTCAAAAATAAAAAAATATCATATTGCATTAATCAGGTCTGTGTTATCTTTTGCATCCACATTAGTTTGGATCTGCATGGACTTTATGGTGTCGACCGAAACAAGATACTGTAGACGGAGAGATGGCTACCAAAATTACAAGAAATTATAAGGTGCAGTGAACATTTTTGTCTAAAACAGTCCTTACTAGATGACACAATTATTCCCAGAAGTCTAGATAAGGGACTAGACGTTGTCAGAAGTCAATAATGTTATGAAATATTGTTCAAATTTTAATGACAAGACAAGACAGTTTTGGTGATTATTTTTCATATTATTTATATGGCACTATGGCTTTGTGTTCCAATACCTTATTGATTTTGGTAGCCAGCTGTAGCTACTACTAGGGCTGCCATCCGTCCGGGTTTCCCCGGAATTGTCCTATTTTTGAGGGCGTCCGGGGAGCGTCCGGGCGGGGTTTTCAAAAAGTGTCCGGGCAAAACCCGGACACTCTGTGCCAACGGACAATTATAATTGTTAGATGAATCGTTAACAAGCTAAAAATTTAAATGGGATCGGTGTTTTTTTTAAGGTGTCCGGGAAAGAATCTCGATTTCACCCATGTGTTCGGTTTTTTTTAAGTTTTCGTCCGGCGTTCGAAATTTAAGTGATGGCAGGCCTAACTACTACAGAAGAGGTGTTACCACCGAAAGACTTTTTTCTATTATTAGAAAGACTAACATCTAGACAATATATTCTTCAGTGCTCCTAAACAGCTCAGTTGATGGGATAGTTATCTGCTTACAAGTAAGTGCAATTTATACACAAAGATAATCTACATAATATAAACTCTAATAGGTACAAAGTACATCTGACAGTTCAGACAGACATTGGTGTCAATTCTGTTGTATTACTCTCTTGACTATAATTGACTAAATTTTCTTTATACAAAACGTAAACCTTGTATACTTTGAAACAAGGTCTTATTTCAAATTTAAACAAGTAGGTAACATATGTCGCTATCGGAATAAGCAATTTATTTGTCGACTAAAGTCTGACACGCTTAAATAAACTTTAATATCACGTAGTGGGAGCCGCTATCGGTTGAATGCCATCTCTTTTGCTGGTTTTTAGTAAGCGTCTTCGTAGGTGTCGATTAAAATAAAGTCATCTTAGTTCGTTTTGAACAAGTTTTTATACGCCAATTATACGGCATTTGAATAAATGGGGACTCTCGCTGCGTCGAAATAAAGTTGAGTATATGTTGACAGGTTTTAGTGAAATTTAGTGGCGCTGAGAAATAGATGCCAGTAACAAATAGACCTTGTTACGAAGAAGACAAGGTTGATTTCATATGAAGAAATTAAGTCAGGTTTTAGTTTAGTCGAGTGTACAATAAAATCGGGACCATTGTGAAGATATTATTTTAGACAAGTCATCAGACGGAGTGCACCCGCGGCTTGAATTGTCGAAGACAAAAAGTCAGTCAATTAACTAACATTACTCGGTTTTAAATTATAAGATGGTAATGTTAAAATTGTCTGCCAAGATTAGTTTATATAGTTAGTTACAAGTAAAGCTCAACAAGCGTATTATATACGGGTATAAATTTGTGCTAGAATTAGAGCCACCTAAACACGCCATACGCGACTGCGGTTATATCTTCCTACACGAGACAGCTTAGCCTAATTTATAGTAAATTTAAAATTATAGTATATTTAAATATTTTATTTTTTAATATCCCTAATATTATAAACGTGAAAGTTTGGATGGATGGATGGATGTTTGTTACTCTTTCACGCAAAAACCACTGAACCGATTGCGATGAAAGTTGGTATGTAGATAGCTGGAGACCTGGATTAACGCATGAGCTACTTTTTATCCCGATATTGCCACGAGATCGGGACTTACGCGGGTAAAACCGCGGGGCCTCCTAGTATGTTATAATTTTACCACAATTGAACTTAACGGTACAAGTTATGTTTGTGTTAGTTTTGCGCACAAGGCCTGTATTTGTAATTTCAATTCTTTTGTCATATTAGTTGTGTATATCATTTGTTGGCAATCCTAATGAATAAATAAAAACATAACTTTGTGGTAAACAGCGGACGTCATTGCCATTAAATGAAAACGTGATCATATTGTATTAAGCACTTAATAAAAAGTATAAGTATATAAGTAAGTGGTATATTTTTCCGCTGACCCTCGGATGCCACGTGAGTTTTCTATAGTAACCAAAACGTACGTCCACAAAGCTGCAGGTTGGAGTTAAGTACATTTTTTAGTGTGTTATTTTCGTTAATCGATACCATAACAAAATAAAGCTGAAGAGTTTAATTTTTTTGTTTGTTTGAACGCGCTAATCTCGGGAACTGTCAGTCAGATTAGACTAATTAGTTTTTGTATTGGATAGAGTACTTATTGAGGAAGGTTATATATAGGTATCGTATAACGTAACGTATCAATACTTAGTGGTGAAGCGAATCGCTAGTTATATAATAATTATCAGAACTTTAATCACGTCCTTAACCTAATTGAAATAATACCTAATACATACAATTATACCTACGTGAAAGAATAGTTTATTATCATATGTATCTATATATTTATATATAGGTATAATTGTAATGTATATTATGTGGCTACTTTATTTATAAGTGTAAGAAAATAAATTATGGTTAAAAAATCTAAAAAACATGCTCTAATTGCAAACAATAAAAACTAAAAAATAGAAAATATTTTTTTTTGTAAAACCTGAGCTCATTTTGCTAGACTGACACTCTGTTTAAATTTGACGAGCATAAATATGCGAACTAAAACCACACGATCTACTGATTTGAGTTGCAATTGCCAGAAGTCGAGGATGGGTAGAATACCTAATGTAAAACGACTCATCGTAGTCGTTTCTTAAGTATTTTTTATCAAAATCAGAATGTTTAATACAAAACCGTACTAACACAATTACAAGCGACGACTTAAATAAAAATATAACATTTGACTTTGTTATGACTTTGTGTTGATGACTGATTTGATGCCATATTTTTCTAGCATTTTGCATATTAAAGATTGAATCTACATAAATTATGTAGTTTCAACCTTTGATATCTGCAACATAGATAATTATTAATGTATGTAATTAACATAAGTTATCCAGCTAACTGGCATCCGCGGCTCCTCAAGAGAGGCTGCACGAGATTTAATATTAAAATCATAATTAAAAATTACTTGAAATAAAACCTGTTCATTTTACGTACCTCTGACAATATTCTACAGAAATCATTTAATTTGTGGGAGAGCCATGCTTCGGCACGTATGGGCCGGCTCGACCGGAGTGATACCACGGCCTCACAGAAAACCGGCAGTAAAGCGATGGATTGCATTGTTTTTCGCCGAGTGAGTGAGCTTACCGGAGGCCCTAATCCTTCCCTCTCCTCCCCGTTCCCCGTCTCTCACTCACTCATCCCCCTTTCCCTACTCCCACCTTAAAGGCCGACAACGCACTTGTGACTCTTGAGTTGCAGGTGTCCATGGATGGCGGTAGTAACTTACCATCAGGTGACCCGTCTGCTCTTTTGGCCCCTATATCATAAAAAATCAATGTATAAGAACTAGCGATGACGTAATTAAATAGTCACAACGATTAAATCGTATCCACACAATAGAGAGGATGCAAAAGGAGCAGGGCGGAAAACCTCGCGTGTTACAGATGTTATTTACAGCATACTCATTAAAGCAGACAGGTGGACAATTGTAGTACTTACACTGTGTAGGTAGGTTGACAGTAAATTGACGACGTAAATAGAATGAACATCTATAACTAGAGTACAATAGTGTCCCAGGTATAACTAGAACGAGATTGGACTATTATATTCATTGTTAAGCTCAAAAATATTACTTCTCTGATCTTTAAACGGTCATAATATATTTGATATTTATAAACTTAGTAGTACAAAATTATATAACCTTGTAAGAATGGTTTTTGGACTTAAGTAGAGAAAAAGTCTACGTTGAACTTCATGAATTCTTCGAAGTTCGAAATCGTTGCAGGTCATGCATTTCGATAATTAAAGTAAATGCCATAACGTAGTTACTTGGTTTATGTTAACAAAAAAAAAAACGGTTTGACGTATGTTACATCATATTATTCAGATCTTCGTAGTAACAACCTAAAAGATTTTGCAAGGCTTTCACTGAGGTTTTGCCAAATCAAGAAAACCATTTTACAAGAAAGAGGAATTTTTGACCATAAAAATAAGAAAAGATTTTGTTTATTAAGTACTAGGATATTTTTCTATTCCTCACATTTATAATATTACTAGCTGCACCCGGCATGCGTTGCAATGCCTCTTTTTTTATATGTATAGAATTTTTGGGCCAGGAGCCCTCGCGGGTGTCCCTAGAACACCCTACCAAAGTTTCAGCACAATCTGATCAATGATTTCGGAACGCATAGAGGACAAACAAACAAACATTGCTCTTGGTGTAAGTGAGAGACCTGTTTAGCACTGGACGTACCATGATTGAGATAATGAAGTGTTGTTATAAAGCGGGAAGTAATGGTTAGCATTGGTTTTCGCTAAAGGTATCTATCTACTTACTTCCTCAGTTGGGTAGCTTCAAAACAACCTCACAACCGTGGTTTGTAAGTAAGAGGAAAGAATTCAGGACAATTAAATACACCAAAAATAGATATAACATTACTATGAAAGCAGGATATTTAAAAGTCACAATGCAAGTGAATGGGTGAGACTCGGTAAACAACTATAAAAAATACAGAAGTTAATTGTATTATTTGTGAAAGTAAAACTCGTTGACTGAAACAAAGAGTTTGCTACCACACAAATAGACATTCAGATTGTCATGGTCTGACGAATATGGACTACATTATTAGCTGTAGTTAATTAAGAAGTCTTAAGAATTTCTTTTTCGTTTACCATTTTAAGAGTCACACGTGATGGCAGTGGTATGAAGAAAACTTTCCCTAGCCAGATCTAGATGTACTATTAGCAGTTACATTCCTCCTAGTAAGTCATTGCATGGAGTGCTCGCCGCACGGATGGCATTAAGTTTTCACGTCGTCAGAATAATTGACGCAGTGTCGAGTGTTCGAACCTCCCAGGATTGTTGTGTGATACTAGTTGTACGGAGTCAGGGTGAATCTGTGTCCATTAATAGTTCGTTTGTAAAGTTTAACGACACAGAAACTGATCTCATTAGATAATTTACTTAGTAATTCCTTACTTGCAAATAATTAAGGTATTCTTATTAAGACTATAAGAAGTATTGACAAAAAGAATACAGCTACTTCATTTGTAATTGCATATATGCTTAATAATCTGTTCTGTTGTAAGTCTTAGTTCACACTAATATGACTTTTTCCTGATCTCATTAATCGTAGCATATCATTTTTTAGCCGACTTCAAGGAAGGAGGAGGCTCTCTTTATGTTCACCGATTACCCGAAGACGCTAAAAAAAAGGAGGTTCTCTCCCAGTGTCTACCTTTCGTCAGAAATAAGGTTTTTCAATCGGTGCATTTCTGCAAAATTAAATGCTCCTTCATTGTAGGGTTTACTAAAGTCCCTTCGCAAAGTTTTAAAAATAATTTATACTAAAATAGTTTTCAGTTCTTTGTGTAAAATTGCAAAATATTTAAATATGTGACATCTCACAGTGAGGGGGGTTCCACAAGTGTGACCACCTGTTACAAGGACGGGGGGTCCAAAATTCGTGTGACGTAATTTATGAATAGATTATTACAATTTATCATGATTTAGGCACATTGAAGTCGGTGATACTTTTTTTTAAAAGATAATTATAATACTTACCGACGACCAATAAACGTTCGTTGACACTGACAGGCTCATAATAATCATAATTACTGTTGATTAAGGTGATAGATATATCATCGTACTGCACAGTCAGAATGATAAGTTATTTTTCGAGATTTGATAAGTTCTTTAGTGTAGTGTTGATAACAAAAAATCTTTCACTTTTGTTTACAATTATGAAATATCAATCTCTCTTTGAATAGATGCACACATAAACTTTCTTCCATCATGAATGTATTATTCCACTATTTTAAATGCAGTAAAATAATTTATTTTTACTCCATAGTTATAACACGGTTAATAAAAGTACTTTCATTATTTAGATTAAGATTACATAAGATGAGACGATCCACAGCAAAATTCGAAACAAGACCAATTAATAGGTGATTATGTGTGTATATAATTTTTCTTTGAAAATTTAAATTTTACATTATTATTACCTACACTAGCTTTTGTTCGCGTCTTCTTTCGCGTGAAGGTCGAGTCCTTATGTCCTTTTTGTACCCCTGACAACATGTGTACAAAACATCATGATGATCGGTCACGTAGTTAAGGCATGAAAGCGAACAAACAAACACTTTCGCATTTATAGTATTAGGCACTGAGTTATTATTACTAGCGTATAGAGTAGACACCGCGAAGAAAAAGTTTGTAACGCGAACTGCGGTCCCTGCACTGCAGTGAAAACAAATCTCTGTGGCAGTTCGTTGGGCAACACGCGTAAACGCCACGAAAATCACGGCGTGTAGGACCTTACACTCGCGAGAAAACTACAACTCAAAAACGATCGAGCGCTGCTTGTCAACTGTGGGATTTGACTACAAATTATTGTTTTAGCGCTGCAGCACTTTTTTAACCCCCTCCCCTCTTTCGAGCCTCACGTGATTAATGGGCAATCCCTAATGTAGCCAGCCTCAAGCTGTCCAATATTTCAAATAAACAAAGCGTGTCTAAATTCACTAAATTGTACCACAATGAACTATGATTGTATACTTGTATTAAAATCGATTGGGTCCATATACATCTACAAATTACGTTTGTAAGTTGATGTACATACGTGTTACTTATATTTTATAGGCTTCATGTATGCAAAATTGCTTTGTCGATTTTACAATGTGATAAAGTAAATAGGTATAGGCTAAATATTAGCAATATAATTGAAACCAGAAATGTTAGAAAATGTTGTGCAGAAATGAACAAATGTACGCGGTCACGTTGTAAATATGTACAAGTATATAATGCTTAGTATGATATAAAGTATACCATATTAGTAGTCTAAAATGTATATAACAACTGCTACAACTATAACTATACACATTTGGAAAAGTTGTTAAAATCTTCCTTCAGCAGCAACAGCTATCAAAATACTATTTAGTGATTTCTTATCTCGCTCACTGGCCTCATATTGCGAGGGGTCAGGACGTACAATACGACTTGTGCCCATGAGGATTGTGTGATATTACATTCTTTCGAAAATGTTATAGTTAGCTCTAAAAAATGCAGGAATCGTAGAGAAATTTCCTCTGACTTTCATGTTCCCAAAACTTTAATGAACTGTAATAAAGTTTGGAAATCTTGGCGACAATATTTTGAAATTTCAAATTTTGCCTAAACCCGGATGATTCGTTTGGTAGACTTCAAATTGCATTTGTAGACGGATAGTCTAAGAGCTAGCGAACCATCTGACTAACCCGTTTCCCACAAAGCTAGATTTTTTTGAAATGAGGTTTTATTATCAGCCAATTAAGAAAGTACCGTTCTGGCAGGCATCCCGCGGTTGCTTCATCATCCCTTAAATGTTTGAAATAGCGACAAATTTTTTTTTATCTACAAGGCTACAATTTTAATATGTTATAACTTACATATGTTTAAGTGTAAAATAAAATTGACAACTTATTTTGAAGGTTGCACGTGTTACGATAGATAATATAATTATCACTATGATTCAGAAGATGAATAATAAGTTACCGTAATAATGTTATGTATGAAGACCTATGAGACGATTTGAATAAGTTTGAATAATAAATATTTGTTAAGATAAATAAAGATTTATACTTTACATATAACTCTGTTTATCTTTAATTTCAGTGATCCTTCATCATAGCTTCACAATATAATATATCATATCGTTTCTTACTAACATTAGAACTCGTACAAGTCTATTGCGCTCGCACTCCCATCGAGCATCATGACTATTATATACTCGTCTGGCAGATTCCTGCAACTGCTAGAACATTTTGGCTGTTTACATATACTTTTTAAACAATCGAAAGAATGTTCCCTCAAAATTTGAGCCTTGTGGGAGCAGGTTATGAATTACTATCGCGATGACAACTTTGCTATTGTCTGGCACATACTTGCAACCCTCAAAACAGGTTGTCAAATTTTTTTTACACTTCAACATATGTAAATTATAACATATTAAAATGGTAGTCTTGTGGGAGCAGACTAAAAAAAAACTGTTTACCGATTACCGATCAAGAGAGATGTGGAGACCCTTTGACAGCTGTTACGGAAATAAAAACGAATAAAAAACAAAAAAATGTCATTAAAGAGAATTGGCGTATAAAGAGATTCAGTGCACATTGAAGATTGGTTCAGAAAGTGTTTACAAGATTTTACATGAGCACAACCTCACCGACCCTCAGAACCAGGCTCACGTTGAATGCTGCCATGATGTGATAGCTAAGTTTGGTGCAGGTGTTAACGTGACTAATCTTGGATTTATCAATACGATCCAGAAACTAAGTGCCAGTTAACAGTTTGTTTTCAAAATGAGCCAAAGCCTACCAAAGTGAAGCGATCGAAAAGGGCAGAGACAACTTTGATCGCTAGTTTTTTTACTATGACTAAATATCTGGTGTCAATATGTCTACGGGATCGAAGTAGCATTAATACTGATTGGTATACCACCAACGGCTGCTGCATGTGACCGAATACGAGACTTCGCGGGCTGGTGCTTCAAAACGATAACCCAGGCGCCCACTCGTCGCTCAAGACGAGGGACTTCCTGGACAGCACACCGGTCAAACTGATTTGGCAGCGAATGACTTTTACTCTTTTTATTCACGAAAATAAAAAATCAACTCATCGCCGGACAAGGCGCTAGGTGCGTTCGAACAGGCTGTGGAGGAAGTGTCTGAGGACTATTGGAAAACGTGAATTAAAAATTGGTTCAGATACATGAAACTTTGCATAAATACCTACTGGTGGAATTATTTAAAAATATTTAATTAAAAAAAAATAAAAAAATGCGTCTATAGATTTTTTATAGGTTGCGCAAAATTTACTGAGTGTCCCGCTTAGGTATTTATAAGTAATGATTGTCAAATGAACATAAACTAATTTAGAATAAATCTACTTCAGAGGTATATAGAGCGCGCACGCGCGTCGAATTATCCGACTTGCATGACTGACTGGCATATTTTATTAATCGGAAAATATTTTAACTCATGTCGAATTAAAAAGAAGGGATTAAGGTCAAAATAATAGAAGACTGGTTAGGTCTTGAGGCTCAAAAAGGCAACAGTACTCGTTTTACACCGCTTAACAACATGATAAATTAATTTATTTGCCTAAAATTATTTTAAAACTTTCTTGGGCTTTACTGGTACTATTATGTATTCTGTGTTTTAGTAAAGTCTACCAATCTGCGTTTATCTATGCAATGTAGAGGAGATCTCACCCCTCTTTAAAAAGACAGGAGACCATAATTTAACACGTGCATTAGGTCTCTGTAGCATTGATAAGCCATTTTGCAACTGCACGAGGTATAGGTGTGATAGAAGAACCTTGACAAATGTTAGATGTATAGGTACTTTTGATATAAAAACGTGTGGAAAATTTTAGTGTTTACGTCAAAAACCTTGGTCGAGATTAAAAACAAGACGCGGAAAATATAACTTATTTTTCGTCATAATATATTATTATATTGGCAAAAAGAATAATATTATGTATATCTATTGCTTAGAAAACGTTAGTTGCTAAACTAATTGCCATTAAAAGGTAGTCAAAATGAGCCATAGAACCTTTTTTATAATATCAACCGTATTTTATTTCGTTCCTAAGTTAAAAACTTGTGTGATGTAAAATAAATTTGTTAAATGCAAAAAGGCAAGATGTTGTGTAAGGACCTCCTTGCACAGTAGGCATCACGCATATCAAACTTTGCTTACCTTAGCACTAAAAACAAACATTGCAATTGATGGATAAGATTTCCTTACTTTTAATATAGTAGTAGCCTGAAAAACCATACACACACCTGGCCGTGCAATCAAATCGATTGCAGTTACGAAAAAGAGAGGATTTTTTGACAAACACAAGTAGGTTTAAGAACAACAATGTATCTACAGAGACTTAAATAAAAACATGAAACACTTATAGCCAGTGAGTTTCTTTACGTTGCGATACTTCGCAATAGGATCTAGTTTAGCATGTGCCTGACAAAAACCTAATACTCGTAGACCAGCATTATCTATATAAATACAGATGAATTAATGATGTTCCTTGGTGAGCGCATAATTTGAAAATGGCTTTACCGGTTTGACTATTGTTTTAAGTGTTAGCAATATTCTGAATAAGAATTATGGGAAAAAAATATTTTAAAGTTGATAGGAAATAAAAGGGAATTTTTGGAAAACCAAGTGATTTTTGAAGTAAAAACTTCTTCAGCGGCATTGTGCACTTTTTGGCATGGGTAAAAAAATGTTAGACTCGCGTCAGGACACGTGACTGATCGAAATTTCGGAAGACGGAGCTGAGTTTCTTATATTTAAAAAAAAATAACATTCGAAATTCAATCATTTATGAGCGGCCAGGAGCGCAGAACTTCCAGTGTACCCTATGTATACATTTAGATATGTTATTACCTACTTTTTATTTTTAACCTAATTATATATATACAGATGCAGTAAACAGAACTCAGTTCAAACGAGGACCCAGTAATGTTAAAAATCGAAGTTGTTAAGTAAATACCACCTATATAATATGAAGAACATATATGAACTGGTACATACTATGAAGGTGGTCGATTATAAAACATCTCAATATGGCTCTGACTCTTGTAGAATTCTACAAGAGTCAGGTCAAGTCAGGTGTCTTGTTTTCCGAGGTGTAGTGTGACAAGTAACAAGGAATGACCTGGTCTCGTCTATGTAGACAGCTGATATTTCTATAGAATATCGCTCGAATAGCATACGTATCATTATAAACAAAGTGCAACTATCGGAATTCTTCACATTGCATTCAGGTAAAGTCAATGGAGGTCAATGACAAAACGGGACGATGTAGTTTTGGCAAGATCTGGATAACACTAAATCTTAAAACCTTTGGCGAGTAGAAAAAAAAACAAAGGGGAATCGGGCGAGACAAGTACCTAACGATTATCTGATTTATGTAAATGATATAATTAATCGGACTGTCAAATTAATTTGCGACACCATTAAAACGCTTCGAATAGTTAGTGGTTATGCAACATTACTAATAACAAATAAAAATAATGATTTTCGTACATAGAATTAAGTAGGTAAGTAGTATTACCTGCTTGTTAATGATGTCTTGTTTCCTTTTGCAAAACTTAAGAGGCAAAGCCTGTTTGTAACAGGATCGACTTTCTACGAACGATCTCGACTAGTGTTTGAATGCTATCAGCTCCAATTAGCACCTATTTACCTGTGGCGGTCCTTCTTACTGCACAATGAACGTCAGAATGTATAAATGCAGGATCATCATTTAAAAATGCGCATTTACATTTGGAACAGTAATGCTTGGTCTTTCTTTGGCTATGCAATTACGCACGGCTATTGTTCTGAATCCCTTTTTTATGGCATATTTAAGTATCGATTGAAGTCACTTGGACAACGTTACAGTGACTAACTTAAAAGGAAGCTACTGGTTGTATTTCTACGAAGCGAAACTGATATGAAGCTATTCCAAAAAAATGTGCCATTAACGATAAACATTATAATTAGACAGCTGACGAGAGCTGTACAATAATAATAATATAATAATAATGTTTTTATTATTTCTCATACATTTATAAATAGCACAAATTGAGACAACCCTAGTAAGTTATTAAAAATACTTGTATCCAGGTTGTCTCGCGTTTTCCCGTAATTTACAATATTGTATTGCAATACTAACGATAATTTTAATCCTACATCTACCATTTACACTGAAGGACAATAGTGACGCAGTGGCCGAGTGTTGATCAGTGTGGTCAAGGTACGTTGCCATGACTACGTTTCATAAACATTTGATACTTTTGCAGGGCAGCAGGTATACGACTAACCTAAGTAACGCAAGCCAGGCTTTGCTAATGAAGTCGGCAGATGTAATAATGTGGATAATGATTCTTCTTTGAAATTGTATAGGGTTTTCTATCCTGGCCTCTCAAGAAAAAAGATGATTCGCGCATAGACAGTAACAGCATCTCCACTAAAAAATATAACGCACTCTATTCCAGTAGCGAAGAATTTACATAGCAAATTTTGTGCCAGTATCCCTACTCAGATTGACCAGTTTATTAAAATGAAAACAAGCAGAAAGTTCTGAAATGGACTGTATACATTTTATCGAACTATTAAGTAGAGCTACGTCCTAGTGACGTTGTACCCATTTAAGTAAGTATCGGTGTACTTTAAAATTTACGTAAAAATAAAAAAAAATATTGCACTAAAATTGTTGTACGTAGATCATAGTTCTAAAACAGTACTACGATTTAATGTTGACCGGTAACTTACCGAAGGTTGGAACAGCGACGCACCAGCGGACATTTGGGTCGGCACGGATGTAGAGGCACAAGGAGTACCTTAGTACCGAGCAGTGCGAAGCCATAGAACTAGCAATGTTGTTGATATATGGAAACTTGATATATCTCATATAAAAGAGAAAGGTTAAAATCATGTATTGGTCAATATTCTTGTAACTATATTATAAGTTCATGTAACATTAAAGTTAGAGGATATCAGGGACATATTGAACAGGTATATCTGGCTTCTAATCATGGCTCTGTGTCTAGGACTGAGCTTGAAATGCTAAACAGCATAATTTCGGACTATAATATTACTTAGAAATTATAAAGAAGTGCAAAATAATAGTTTTTAACGTGATAATTTAAGACAAATGTGTGTCTTCTGTCAAACTACAAGGAAATATCAACAACACTAGCGATAAATATAAATGATAAATAATACTAACTTAATCTATCTTAAAGAGAATTGTTTCATACTCACATTGTAGTGGATTGACAACTACATACGATAATAAAACATATAAACTGAGAGTAATTAACCGTTAGGTATTTATTGCTCTTTATCGATGACTCGTTATTGTCACAACACGTGATGAACGTGAGTACGGTATTAATAAAATTAAGCATTCAATTGTCATCAGGACATCGCCATAACATTGTTAATTTAATATTAGTGGTTTTTACAAATTATAAAAGCTATTAAACATCATTATGACATTAATGTCTATGACATTCATTCTAAAATGCAGTGAATCTTGTCGATCAATCCGGTTTTTTTAATCTATCTCATGTCTGGACCAAAAGCCTAGATTGCTCAAACGTTTAATACAAGAATATGAAAAGTGCAAAACAGAAAAAAAATTGGCGGTGTCTCTTAAGCATACACTTACGGCCAAGTACCAGACCTTCGTCGTCTATGTGACCTGGGTTGCGCCTCAGGAGCATGCAGCAGTGCATGTGGTATCAGACTCTTTGAAGGCTTCCGTCTCGTCAGCCGGTACTCCGGTCTCTCCGCTGCACTTTTGTATAATTTTAGCGTCGTCAGCTCACCTTCTGAGCCAGACCACAACGATTCCATCGACAGCATTGTTAAACGTTAATTTTAACACATCACTTAATAGATAAAATTGTTCAAAAATCTTTTTACAAAGTTTTTTAACGTACACTTTTGCGACTATAGTCTATGACAAAAAATCTACACAAATGTACGCAAATAATCAGCGGAATGCGTCTTTAAATAAGTTGCAATTCTAAAGTTTATAACCAAAAGTATAATGTTGCAATCAACAATGTTTTGGTGCGGTAACCTTCTTCTGCAGTGAATAAGTGATCGAAATTGCAAAATTTCGCTCAGCTAAAGCCCACCGAACTGGATGATTGAATTTTGCAAGATTACCGGAATTGTAGATAATGAATTATTAAAATGTACGGCAATGTATCGCGATGGCGCGGTTCGCACGTCCGAATGGTGTAGCCGAATAACTGGTATTTTCGAACAGGCGCGTGGCGGCGAGGCGGCGTGGAGCGACTGACTGACGAACAGTTGGGCCGGCAAACCCTCCCGCTAGCGACCACGACCACACGGAATGTACAAAATTGCAAACAAAGGTGTCTGGTCGCGGTTATCATTGTATGGTTGACACTGATGCCTCTAAAGAGGAGGGCATCATAACACGATGTTTTTGTTACACTTATCACAAATATGCCCCGGGTAATGCATACTAAAAGAGTTTATTATACTAATTGGACATAAACTGCGAAAGATATTATTTATTTGGCTACAAAAGTTTAAGCAACTTTATTTGTTTTGGTTTGGTTGGTTACCTTCTGGGTACACGATATTAAAGGGCCAACATTATATTTTTTTGAGAATTTAATAGCTCAGAAAAATTAGGGTTCAAAAATAAAGAACAATCACCCGTAAGCTTTTAGTACATCCCTATGTATTTAAGTTTGGTACGTAAGTATCAAAGGAGTACATGCTGTCATTTAAATGACAAAATAACTAGTGTTCGAATATCCTACTTCAAGTAAACATAATAATAATATGTATGTTTAAATGTTTTCAAATAGACGTGGAGCTTTACGGACAACGTAAAATCGAAGTGTATTATAAATTATAATCCTTACTATAATATATATATATATATATATATAATATTATAAATGCGAAAGTAACTCTGTCTGTCTGTCTGTCGCCCTTTGTCGCCCGCCCACGCCAAAACTACTGAACCGATTTAAATGAATTTTGGTACACAGATAGTCTAGAGCCTGAGAAAGGACATAGGCTACTTAATGCGAAAAAAGGGGTGTAAGGGGTTGAAAGGTGGGGATGTAAAGTTGTATGGAAGTATCGTCATATTTAGAGCTAGAAGCTTATAACTTATTTTTTAGGCTGTTGATTCAATATAAATATACTATTCCACGCGGACAAAGTCGCCGGCACAGTTAGTTGGTAAATAAGGCAAACTCGAGGGATATAGCACGAGCACAGAGGCACGTCGAATTCGTTTTCCCTACACTGCTTCTTTTTGGTTTGTATCTTTGCTAATCTACTGAGTACATGAATTAAATAATGTGTACAAGGAACTGTCGCTCAATTGTCTCTTGATAGCGTTATAGTGACTGCGTCTTAAGCGAATTGTGTGCATCGTTTCTCAGCTAAAGTAAACAACTTCTTTCATTGACATTCGTAAACATACCTAGTGTATATCCAGTTTTCTTGTACTTCTAACAAATTTAAAATTTTCGAAATATGTTTCGCAATGCAAATGCAAGAACTAAATGACCGTCTCTCCGAAAAGAATCGGGCAATCGAAACTTTTGATCACTTATTCGAAATTATGAGATGATTTTGCAGCTGCTAGTAGGAGTCAGACGTTCCAGAAGTTTAAAAGATTATGAGGTTAAGACGAACTAGTCATCACAGATAGCGTCCGTTCACGAGCATTACGCATATAAATAGGAGCTGCTTATATACAAAAAACGAAGAAAACCAGGATAACACGAATTGAAGATGAGTAAACATATGAATGAAAAATAAATCGAAAGCCACTTAGTAAATTAAAAATGTAAAAATGTGCAGAAAACAAATATAGCAAAGCTGATAAGCTGTTAGCTGCTTTTGTTAACCTGAAACTAGATAGTGAAAGAATATTGGAACGAAGTTCCTTATGGCGCGTTACGAAAGGGAGCTAGACGGAAAAAATGAAGACCAAAAGTTGTAACGACACTTTTTGCTATAGTAAAAGAAATAAAATTTTATTACAATTCCTTCACTAATTAATCGAAAGGAACTTCGTTCCATCCGGGTGTCCCTTGTCACCTCTCATTTTTTTTTTGTATATTTAACTCAAATCAATAAAAAAACTTTTTTATTGGTTTGAGATATTTAGGAACAACTTAAAGCTATCTTCGTTCGTCGTTAGTATACTCGTTCGTTCTAGACCAGAACACAAAGGGTTTTAGTGTAATGCAGTGACTAAAAATCAGTTTAGACTTTAAACACACAGAAATATATTTTTAAATATTAGCAAGAGGTTGGCCATAAGAATTTTCTGCTCGAAGCGAGCATCGGATAAGCATCTTAACCTAAATGAGGCTGTAAAAGTAATAATGGCGTAGCGCAAGTAGCAAGTGCTATGGTATTGTCACTTGTCACCAAAACTTCACTGACGCCATTAGTGCATAAAGCGGACTCTAGACGATCATGATGCTGTATGAAGGACCTATTGGGAGTCTATCATGCAGCATGATAATTCACTTGGTATAATCATTTTATTCAATCAATATAGATAGTACAGTGAAGAGGTCTCCTGCGCTGGTATGGAAATTTCTTTCTCAAAGGTAGATTTATAAATAAATAAAGGAGGATGCCCATTCATGGTTTCACTTTTAGACGTTCGCGTCATTATTTCAAATGTTAAAAAAAATATTGATTTTAATGTGACTTTTCGACCCTAAATCTCTTCTATAGAACTTGGGGTTTGAAATTAAATGTTACAAGGACTAAAACTTGAATCAATGACCGTTTCCATTTTAAGTGAAATGTTGCCATTATTTAAAATAAACCATTAATGGTTGAATTCAAATAAACATCGTTTTAAAATAAAATGGTAAAATAATAATATACGTGATAATAATTCGTAATGTCATATTAAAATATATTGCAGATTAGTAATCTTTTTATTTGGTGTATGTAGTCGTAGTTTATGTAGTGAATGTATACTTCAGTGTTAGTTTTGCCTTAATTTATACATGGTATCCCTGTTAAAAACATGATACCACAAACAATAATAAAAACAAAACTCTAACGTCAGTGTCACAATATTTTCTCGTTGTTGTTTTTTAACCTAATATTGGCATTTAATTTGTCAGTAACTGCCAGCACGTAGTTTGCATATCATGCACGTAGTTTGCATGTCATTCGTATCAAACAATACAATTAAAACGGTCATGCATGCATGACAGTACGTAACGCATGTCATGCAGCATGATTGTCTAGGGACCGGTTAACACCCTTATTTAGCTTCACTTGTAGCTATGTAAACAAATTTCAGAAGTAAATTTTAACCTACTTCTAATTGTCGTATCAATATGAAACTTTAACAGGGAACAGATAAGCAACGCCAAGTGACACCGCTGGCCTTGGGAATGTTTATAGGCAACATTGTCAAGGATGATTATAGAATACATGTTATATTTGATACAGAAGACGATAATTATCTTTAAGCCCTATTCACCACGGAACACACAATATTTATCGGTTTATATATAGTTATTTGTATTCTGGCGGGGTATTTGAACTTTTTCAAGACAAAGTTAAATAATTTTAGACTTCAGTACTGTGTTGTTAACGATGTCTGATTTACCGATAAGTAAATTATGCAGTTGCTCAGGGACATTAGGGTACGTTTACCTGTGCCCAGTAAGACAACATTCGACAGCAGGCAGGGTGAGAGCAAAGGGAAGTGGGGTTTCTCTTAAGGAATAATACACTCGCATTTTGCCAACTATAAATATTGGTCCCACTCAGGTACCTAATAGGGGTAAGCCTAATTGGGTAGATTCCTATGTTCACAATAAATTATTTCGTCTATGTCAGTCAGTGTTTTAAAATACAGAGAAAATTGTCCTCAATTTTTATTTATTGTTTTTAATTCATTGCATGTATACATGCATTGCATTTAGTGCATGATATGCCAACACCAAACCTTCCGCATGATGTTTATTAAAACTATACTAGTTCAGTAGCCCTCTCCCCACCCCCTCCTCGGCACGCCCATGCTTCCTGCGTGTACATTGCATGTGACTCCTTGAGATGATTTAGTATTCATTAGGTGCTTTTTTTTAGGTATTTCTAACAAGCACATAATATACCATCATTAGCAGTGTTGTTTTCAGTAACTAAGCTGGTAAACAAACACACGGTTAGCGATGTGTATTATACAGCTATAGGTATGTACCGTAATCGTGGGTTATCAAAATATATTTTGATAAGACTGCATCACGAAACTTCGTGGATGAACTACATCCGAAGCCGTGGCACATAAAGATACGAATCCGGGTCATATAAAGATACTTGAAAATCTACTAAACAAAGAATGCTCTTAGTGAAATAAATTGTGTTTAATGGAAAATTAAATACTCTGCTTATACTTAAAGCATACATTTCGATTCGTCTGGGAACATAACTCTTGACAAATCTTCAACACTCCAGTTAAAGTGGTTCCGGACATAATATCTTAGTATCGAAATACGATGTGACACTCCAGTCTAGGACCGTTTGCAGGTCTAAATGGTTTCAAACCACCTTCAGTAAGCTGTCGTCTTACAGACCTTACAGTCCATGTGATTGAGTTACTTCCTCCGAGGCGAGGCGTCGAAACTGATTTGTAAGTTCAGTTCCTGTGAGAAAGCGCTTTCGAACCATTGTGTTGACCAAGTATCGATTCATTATTAGTTGCCGAAATTTGCAGGCACCTTTATATAACCCGGATTCATTGCTCTTGGTTGTATTTTAGAGATCGAGACCACAAGTTTATGTACATCCAAACTATAACCACAACGATAAGATAGTAACCTGCCATATCGTGTAACACAAAAAAAAAATTGATTTGACATTTAAGAGAGCAAAACTAACCGCAAAAGCACCATATATATAATATAAATAGCAAAAGTAACTAACCTATTCTGAAAAATATTTGTATGTAGAATTCTGACACTATTATTAGAAGCTTGGAGCTAAAGAAGAGGACAACCAATATTAAAGAAGTGACCTATGGCTTGCACAGTAATTATGACTAATCAAATTTCCCAATGATGAATGACGACACTAGAATAGAATTTTGTAATTGAGGACGAATTTTATTAAAAACACGATTAATCGGACGTATATCATAATTGATATACAGTTGTAGCAGAAGCAGCAGTTTTGTGTTTTATTAACGATCTTTATATAATGAGCAATGTTGCTACTGTTGGCAGTTAAAAACTCAGTGGCAATGCATTTCAATAGAAAAGAGGGCAATATGTGATAATCGGTCGCGTTTCATGACTTTCTATTACGTTTGCAGGAAGTAATGAAAGCAGTTCAAAGGTCTGTACACACCTACACACCCAAATCATGACCGCGAATTTAGATCGTCGTCAAATTTAAAAATTCATGGATGTTTTTAGAGTTCCGTCCCACTTTGTTGTCCGTCCGTCTGTCTGTCTGTTAAGAACATTTTTCTCAGGAACCCGTGGACGCATCAAGTTGAAATGAATACCAAATACTTATGACTGCGGTCCCTTAAAGCTGTAAAAAAATCAAGCTTGTAAGTCAACGAAAATAAAGGATACGGTCATTTAAGCCTAAGATGAGATTTGACCAAATTAGACCATTTCGCAGATAAATCAAAATCTATAGGGTACTTCCCATTGTCCTAGAATCATGAAATTTAGTAAAAAGCAAGGTCTGGTAACACAAGTAAAGGACAGTCGTTATTTTGTTGTTATATCACATAAAAATAGTTTTTGTGATTACAAACTTATATTTTGCGGTCGGAAAGTTCACTTTGTCGTACATCGATGTATAACAGAGTATTTTTAGAACCGCAAAGTTAAGTGTGTCTTTTGAAATAGACGGGCAAAAATCTTCTAGGATTGATTCCCGAGATGGACGTACTATCTACCTACAAGTTTATTTGCTTACGGAACCCTCGGTGCGCGAGTCAGACTCGCACTTGTCCAATTTTTTTATATTGCTAGTACTTTTATTCATCTACCTAATAACCACGA
The DNA here is from genome assembly GCA_963859945.1 of Euplagia quadripunctaria. NCBI lineage: Eukaryota > Metazoa > Arthropoda > Insecta > Lepidoptera > Erebidae > Euplagia > Euplagia quadripunctaria. The sequence goes on from OY982572.1 coordinate 6,016,781, forward strand.
ACAGCTGACAATAACCACTATTAAAACCATAGTTACTTACAATCGAAACAAATGGACTTCGCCAATCGTCTGACACAGATACAGTCAGACCAGTATGCCACAGCTATTTTCACTCTGTAATGTCATGGGAATGCGGCTGACATTCAAACTATCTATGTGCAGTATGTGCTACAGAAACGAGGAATTCAATCAATTTACAAATTCAATAGTAGACATTCACTGTCTACTATTGAATTTGTAAATTGTCGTTGACTGGCCTGTTGTTCTAGTGGTTAGTGACCCTGACTGCTGAGCCAGAAGTCGTGGGTTCGATTCCCATCCAGGACAAATAATTGTGTGATGAGCATGGTCATTTGTTCTGTGTCTGGGTGTAATTTTTCTGTAATATATACACATGTAGATAGAAATATATAAGTATGTTTATCAGCAGTCTGGTTACCATAGTACAGGCTTTGCCTAGTTTAGAATCAGACGTGTGAGATATGTGAAGTTATTATTATTATTTACTAGCTGCTCCGACAGACTTCCTTCTATCAAAAGTTATTAATTGACGTGAAATATTTGACAGCTGGGGACATGTGTTTTAATAATATTATTTGATTCATGATAAGAATTGGTCGAGCCATTCTCGAATTTTGCGCTTAGCAACACATTTGGCGATTCATTTTTATTTATATAGATAGATTAAGAAAAAAGTAAAAAAAAATTATAACAATACCTTGATAAAACATTATCAAAATATGATTTATGTTAATAAATATACTAAGAAGTTCACGAGAAAATGATAAACGTAATTTAAATACAAGAAACAAAGATAAACTTTGGATTTAATGATCAAAAAATAAAGAAGTCTTTTAGAGGTCAACGATTTGCAAAATCCACCACGCATATGAATCCCAAAAATGTTAAAAACTGTTTAGAAGAAATTCCAACTTTGTGGAATATAGATACGACCAAAATTCCCGCCGTTGTGCGAGACAACGGCAGAAATGTGATGAGAGCAATAGACGATTCAGTTTTTAAGGGAGTTCCTTGTTTCATACGTACTCTTCAACTGGTAATCTATACTACGTTGAAACATAATACCATGGCACAAATACTTGTAAAATCGAGACGAATTGTGACACACTTTAATCACTCTAATCAAGCTCAGTCAAAACTTCGTGATTTGCAGCAAGAACTAAATTTATCAGATCACCAGCTTGTCCAAGACGTATGTACGAAATGGAATTCCACATATTATATGATATCTCACCTTTTCGAATAAAAACGAGATGTGTCTTGGTAACTGGCTGAAACATCGGTAAATTTCGAAAATTTATCTAATGAGTGGAAGATACTAGCAAAAAGCATTGGATTGCTAAAGCCATTTAAAGAGATTACCAAGATTATAAGTTCAAGTTGCTCTTCGGTATCTGAAATAATACCTCATCTGAAAACCTTACAAAAATATCTAGAAATATACAATCATGAAATGAAAGTACTGCTGGAAAATGATTTGAAGAGTAGGTTCGACGTGGACCATAACAAAGTCTTCACCCTGGCTACATTGTTGGATCCAAGATATAAGTAACAGTTTTCCGAGATAGAAGATCTCATGACCAATCTGTCAATATTTATTAGAATTTTTGAAAAATAGCATGAGTGATGACGAGAGCTACAGTGACAAAGATGATCTACAGAGTACCTCCATCGATGAAAATAATACAGAAACAGCAAAACACAGGATTTTTTGCCAATGCTACCAAAAATTTGCATCAAGAAAAATAGAAGAAATTCAAGATGACAGATCATGAACTGCAATCCTACTGTGAGTTACCGGTGATAAAGTGTAATAATGATCGATTTCAGTGGTGGAGCCGCAATAATTCTAGGTATCCTGAAATGTCGCGCATTGCCAACACCTTTGTTGTCCCGCAAGTTTCGTTTACAGGGAGAGGCTGTTCTCAGAGGCCGGAAAAATTTACGAAACAAAAATACATCGATTGCTGCCAGAGAGGGCAGAAGTTTAAGTCTTTTTACATCATAATTTACCTTTAATTAAAAAATATAAGTAAGTTATAAAAAATATAAGCAGATGATAACATTTTTGTTTGTCACTTTGATTTGATTAGGTTATTTGTTTTTGGTTTTTTTTTTTCTGTACATCATGTACATGCAATCTTGCTTTAATAATACTTAGTTTGTTAATAAAAAAATCCTACTCTTTTATTTAAATAAGAAGAAATAATTATAAATGTTTACTGAAGATAAGCAGATATTATGTTGTTTTGTTTGTTAATTAAGATACTAATTTTGTTTAATAAATGTCAAGCAAGTAATTTTAAAAACTGATTACCAAAGGAAAGGTTGCTTTGCTTTACATTTCAAAATGTGTAAGACTGATTATAAAATAAAAATATTAATAAATAATCAAGGTTTTTATTTAATGTATTCCCCCTACATACATATTACTGAGAAATATATACAAAGTTAGAAGCCGGATAGTCGGCGCTCTTTGCCGAACTTCTTGCCCACTAGTCGCCGACTATGATAGTGCCCGGATAGTCGGCTTTACCGACTAGTCGGCACATCTCTAATATATAATATATATACTCATGCATACCTATTTGACGCGGTTGGTTAGTTAGGATTACATTTGATTTGATGTATGTTCTTTACCCCTAAATAATAAACAAAAAATATAAAACAGTATTGTACGATAAATATAATCAAATCAAAAAAGAATTCTACCTTCCAGAGGCATATCTCACATCTTTTTTTTTTTTTGAGAATAACGTGCGTCACACATTACTAGTATTCTTGTTAACCTCTCCAACTAAGAACCAACCTGCAACCACTTGATCGCAAGTCCGACACCTTAGCCATTCCGCTACCTTAGCTTATAACTTTAACAATCAATATCGTTACTCATAACCGTCATTACACTTTCACGCAATATAAAAAAAAATGCACATCCTTATTTCGGCTCTGTTTCCGCATTTAGACTCAGAGACGGTCAATTATGCGTTCAAATAAGGCTGGCTAGTTGAGCCAGCCGAGCTCCTTCCAGAGGCATAGAAGCCTCCTGGGGCGATTATAGGCTTCTAGGAGCGATCTCATGTACTAATGCACATCCCTAATTAAACCAGATCGACAAAATAAATGATAAAAATATGGCGTAAAGTATGCGGCAGTTTAAAAATACATACTCTTAAATATCCCATTACAAAATCTAAAATAAGTGTCTCTAAAAAATGTATTTGATTTTAATATTTTCGTAACACTTATCAACGCTTAAGTTTTATTCATGGGCATTCTATTAAAGTCATTAGTCATAAAAACAATGGACCTTCCGACCGGAAAAGCGAACGCGTACAGCGTTCGCTTTTCCTTTACAAACACGATTACACACAAACACAAGCGCAAGCTAGTGCTGTGTTATAATAAATAATAATGTGTTCATAATGTCCAAATTCATGAAAAATCTAGTAATAGTCGAAGGTATTAATTAATTAAGATTTGGAAGCCCATTAAACTTTAACATAGTTTTGTGTTTTTGCTGGTGAGCAGGTACGCCAGCTGCCACTAAGATGGGATAGATATGGATTCGAGCAAGTGATTCCGTTTCGTTCCGTTTCCCTCACGGGGGATTATAGGCGAGAGGGTATCTGTTTATCGTCAGGTGGGCCATGTCATTAATAATAATAACTTGACACATATCATACACGGCACATCTCATGTAGTATAAAAATAACACAATAAATCCCGTCTATGTCCTACGCAAACTATGAATCAAATTCGCTATTAGGTCAGAAGTCATTGTCCTAAAACCCGGACATTCCTGGCGGGTCGTGACTCAGATTTGAAAAGTTGAAACACTAGCCGGCTCGATTCCAAAACCGTGTCAGGACAAACGCGTGGGTGATTATTGTGGAGCAGTGTTTCGATACCAATCTCTATGCTGTTCGAATTATAAGCCAGATAAAATAATAATTTCTTTCTTAATTGTACAAATAAAAAAAAAAAATATTTTCTTTACTGGCTTATCTATAGTAGATGTGTCTTTTTAGGGATCGTATTACATGAGCAGGCATCGTATTATCAGTCACAGTTCAGTGAGTTCGGGTGTTAGAGATACTCTAAGATTTCTGTCAGTCTGTCAACTCTGGTATAATCGCGGACAAGTCCCCCAGTACCTCGATCATGTTAGAGCTGAACAATGTTGTCTTTTAAAAATTTGCTTTGATTGAAGGCAACTTCGGGTATAAAATAAATTAAAGGTCTACCTGTAATTACAGAATTAGGTACTTGGCAATCGTTCGGGGCGCTCATTAGTAGCGATTGCTGTTAAGTACGTAATTATATAAATTCCTTAATTTGGAATAGTTGTATCTAGATCAATTAAATTGCACATTTAAACGGAAATAAAACCTGTATATTTATAATTTAGTATAAACTGACGAACAATTTTGCTATCAAATAAACATAAAGGTTAACTTTAAATTGTAGCTATTCGGGGTAATAATAAATATAACAAAGTGCATGCTACGAAGCTACTATTATACACTTCTTTTTGTAGTAAGTAGTTCTTCTGAACACTGTTTTTTGGTCGTTGGTATCATTAGGTATGACTATGCTATTAATATTATTACATTCTGACGTGCAGAATAAAAACAAAAAGTTAAGTATGCCAGAGTGGTAGAGTTATATAGTTACATATGACGTTTCACAGCACAAGTAAAGGAACAAAATCCGATTAAGGATTTTAACAATTACCAATACATCCAAATTTATTAAGGCATTCAGAAGTTATGGTGGAATAAAGAAACTCACATACATACATGATCCTCGAAAACAAAACTCCTGTTTTGGACAGTCATGTAAACATCTTCAAATCTTCGAGGATCGATTTCCGAGATGGACGAACTATCTACATACACTTTTGTTTGCTTACGGAACCCTAGGTCCGCGAGTCAGACTCGCACGTGTACGGTTTTTTTGAAGTGAAAACTTCTTTAGCGGCGTTGGGCACTTTTTGAGATGGGTAAAAAATGTTAAACTTGCGTCAGAATTCAGTAAATGAATGGAAAATGTGTCCGAGTGTAATATATTTAAAAAAATAATTTTATGACGAGATCGAAAATTTTTAAGACGGAGGTGAGTTTCTGAGGGAGTGAGAGAGAGATGGAGGTAGGGAGGGAATCTAGGGAGGGAGAGGGGGAGAGTGGGAGGGGGGGAGGGAGAGTGGGAGTAGGGAATCTAGGGAGGGAGAGTGGGGAGAGTAAGTGAGTGAGTGTCAGTCGTCAGTCAGTCAGTTAGTCAGTCAGTCAACATATTATTATATAGATCCACTAAAAGGGCGCTAATCTAAACATTGAGTTGTGTCTCTTTAATCATTTATGTCACCACCCTGTTAATGTGATGTTTTAAGTTCGTCGTATCGTTTAAGTTTGTACTTCTGTCGGCAGTCCCATGACTGCCTCTTTTTTTTATATTAAATAAAAGTTTATATATTATAATATTGAAAGAAAATTGGCGTTGGTTGTATTTCGAAAACCTAATAAGGTTTTATTATAATATTTCAGATCTTTTTTAACTGAAAATTCAGTTGAGTACTCGTGTTGCCTAGACTTAGTTCTAGATGGTGTGTTAAACACTGTCGGTTCCATAAGCTGTAAAACACTTTTAAATAACATTAAGTGAATCAAACTGAACTATTGTAACGCCTGCTGAAAAAATGATAGCAATAACAATAGTTTTCGTCATTCATGGATGTAAGTCTTCCTTAGGAGTTATCGTTGGTATTATGTAACTTTAATTCCAATCTAATTATTAACCAAAAATTTTTGTTTGCTGGTCAACCTCGCTTTATCACTTAAGGAATAGAATTTAATTTCTTTGAAATAATCATGTTAAAATGAAGCCTAAGTTCTTCTTCAGGACTTTTTATATGTTCAAAGGCTACTGTTAGAAACGGTAAAAGACAAGAGTAAACAGGTGTATAAATGTCAGAGAGTTTCTCTCACATCACTACATAGTATAAAACAAAGTCGCTTCCTGCTGTCCCTATGTCCCTATGTATGCTTAAATTTTTAAAACTACGCAACGGAATTTGGTTTATTTTAATAGATAGAGTGATTCAAGAGGAAGGTTTATATGTATAATACATGTATAATATGGTAGAGAAACACTGATAACTTTAGAGGTTTCTAATGTGATGTCGTAAATAAACATATTTTTTTGCGTTTACATTGCAAACCCTGGCTGAACCCTACGAGATAGATCAAAATAATGTACCACAGTATTGTACACACCCACCCACAATAACCATTTTTTATCCTTTACTTTTTACGAGAAATAATGGCTTATTTACGAAGCGATTTTAAGCAATACAGCATTAATCCTTATCCAATTAAGTACCTTAAATATTATTAATATAGATCAAAATGGCCCTTTACAGCATGTAATTTCAATGAATATTTTCGAAGATATTACAGATTTAAAATGCAGGGACATAGCGGTTCAGCGGTACCGGCCAGAGGGCCGACGCCGACGCGACGGCGCGTGCCTATATGATTAGCAGCGATCGCACACGTTTATCGGAGTTCTCTAGCGAATAAAATAACAATTTTTTTTGTTTGTTTTGTTTTGTTTTTTGTTTGTTTGAGTTTTGGTATATAATTTGTACCCGTGCGAAGCCGGGGCGGGTTGCTAGTTTATAATATTACTTCAGTTTGGGTGTTTCTGTTGATTTTATCTGAACATGACATGCTTACAATATAGGAAATATGTGTTTTAAAAGAGGTGTTAAATTAAAAGGACTGTATTTTGCTATTAACTTAATACTAAAACATATTAAGTTTAGCTAGTCTATTAGAAGCTTTATAAAGCAATATTAAAAGCTTTAGGAGTAATTTTGCTATTTTTATATGTTGTCAACAGAATGTGAAACTATTTTTGATTGTGTTCTGAGGAATTGTTTGAGATGATACCAATACCTGAGATGGCGTGTAGCAAAAACACACACTTTGCAACTGGTGCCATTCTCGTAAAGGGCATATTTCCTAACGGGCACTTCTCAAAATAAACAGAATGTAAAATGAGCACATCACAAAATGTGCACATTTTATTGAAAAATATGATAAAATATATTGTATTTTTTAAAACAGATTTAAAAATCTATGATTCAGACATTGTATCAGGAACACCTGTCATAAATTAAAATCACAAATTGTCAATTTACAAAAACTCTTTATCAAAAAAATAGTGTCTGAATCTTACATTTATTACCTCTCAGATCAGCTTACTCTGTTCATTGGTGATCAGTAAATAAAATATATCATCATCATTATGAACAAAATATATAGGTACTTAACAAAATACCAGTGTAATTTTTTATAAGATAAGTATTAGGAGCATGCATTGTGAGAGGTCTATGTCCAGCAGTGGACTTCGATAGGCTGATTGATTGAAGTATTAGCATGCAATATAAGAGTATATTAACGACAAATGTAATAGACATCCAATTTATTAATTCATGACTTATAATTTTCAAGATATTAATTTATAATTACATGCTATGATGATGTAAGCTAAACTGAGCTATAGTGTATGACTAACACCTAACTTTAGTGAAATATACAATTTAAAATATAATCTGATATATAAAATTCTCGTGTCGCGGTGTTTGTTGCCAAACTCCTCAGAAACGGCTGGACCTGTAAGACGGTAGGTCTGAGAATCGGTCAACATCTATTTTTTATACCCCTAAATGATTAGGGTGACCCACCCCTAAATATTTTTTTTCTTTGACAAAATTTTTAAAGTGAAAACTTCTTTAGCGGCGTTATGTACTTTTTGGGAAGGGTAAAAATGTTAAACTGGTATCAGGACACGTGATCTTTGAAAAATAGCCTATTTGAAATACAATAAAGCAATGCAATTACATGGAAGTTATTAAGTTTCAGAAGATACTACATGATTAAATCTGTTGACAATAAAACTGAAATATCTGAATAAGTACTTAATAATAACTGTCGGCCAGCATGTTACATGTTACAAACTTCTTGGACTGTGCAAGGAATACTAAGCTAGATAATATATAGCCTACCTTTATCGTTTGAAACTATAAAACGGAGTCCACTTGGATATTAATGCCTTAGGTTGGATTACACTGAATCCATATACCTACTCATCATATACTCAGAAAAAAATAACGGAAAAAAGTTAAATTAGCAGGGAGAGAGTTACATTCCCTATTTAAAATTGATTTAGCCTTTCTTAGTGCTTCTAGGAAGGCTGGCTCCACTAGTCAACTTATCCGAACGCATAATGGACCGCCTATGAGTCTAAATGCAGAAACAGAGCCCTACACCAATACCAATAGCCTTTCTTAATTTAAATCGGTGCTAATTTCGCGGCGGCATAGTTGACACGGGTAATGCACTTGCTTTCTACATACCTTTCCTCTTCTTCAGCAGTTTCAGCTTCTGCTTTCAAACTGCTAGTAGGACGGGCTTTGAATTTGGAAAGAGAGTGTTTCACCTCCATCTTCATAACAGTTTTATCCCAAAATATTGTGATTAATGTTCATTTTATATACCTACATACGAAAGTTCGATTAAATTCCACGTTCATTGTCAATCACTATGAATCAATATACTAACAATTAAAGCACGTAATATTATTTGAAACTATCTATTTTTATTGCAGGTTAAATTTTAATCTGCCAGTGAAACTAGGTATGTGATGACTTTATTTTGACGGTAAATTGTCAGAATGACAGTTCCGAAGTGTCAAGGAACGTCATCATACCTACTTACGCCAAATACGCAAAATTAAATCTGAGTACCCGACAAGTCTTTATTTATATCAATAAATTTACTGGGTATAAATTGAAAAGAAATAATTATTGTACTTAGATGCATGACGAGCAACGCCATCCAGCGCTAATACCCTGTACTATTCTAATTCTCTGTTTTAATAAGTCTCACTATAAAACACAGGCATCAAACTGTTACAGATTATAACATTATTTAATTTTCGAAAACAATAATATAACGTGTAAAAATATAGAATCTTACATACCTAAAAGTATTTAGTTTATCAGTGAGGTTCGTAAGAACAGTTTTCCGAAGTGGTCCAGGTGAGCCCCCTGGCGAACTTTCCCTGGACTCGGCTGCTAACGCTCGCGCAACCGCTAAATCTTGCTCGTTCATTCTAAAAAAAACAGCAACGAAAATTATAATTTAATTTCGCAGGAGTTAAATGTTAGGTTATGTACTTCTAACATTAGATGACATCTCAAGTATTTCTAGGAGATGGGTAACCATACTATATAGGTAATATGTACACAAGAAAGTTATGTAGGTAATTAGGGTAGGTACGTAACGCACATAATCTGATTGCTCCAAAACAATTAGCATCAAAGACTTAATAAAGCTTCCTACTTTATTTACAAATGCTGTTACTTCTAAAGTAACCAAATAATTGTTCTAACAGGAACTCTCAGTAGATTAAGCGTTGAATGACATGACATATCAAATCAATATCAGACGCAATATGAGCGGGTAAGCAACGTCTAGGCGGTTATGACTTCATCAGTACACTTTCATTGAATGTTCATAATATATGTCAGTTTGGTTTGTAAATAACAAACAAAATCTGCGGGTTTATTATACTTCTTCATTGTAATCTTAGTTATTATTAACAGCGCTGTATGATAATAAATAAACTGTTTATTTATTTTCACTGGAAATAATGTGTAAATATTATAAAATTAGTAAAATCAGTCACGTGCCTCAATAAAAGAACGTGTGTTACGTTGTGGGCACAGGATACATAATAGTGAGGCAGTTTCATAAATCTGCAGCCCGGCACGCAGCCTGCCACGCAGCCAACGCACTTACTTGTTCACGCAAGCATGCACAAACAGCCTGTTCACATTTGTGTGCCCGTGCTTGTGCTCGTTGAATGTCGGTTTGAACGCGAGCGTGTAAACGCACCATAATTTCTCGGGCTCCCCCGTTTTAAACCCCCTACTTACCACTCAGAACTTTTAAGTAATTAATAAATAGCTCTTAATAGTTCTAAAGACAGGTACAGATATTAGGTTTGACCAAATATGCACCCCGTGCTGTTGTAATCTCAATTGCGGAACTTATTTATAAGAGTTCCACGTGGTTTGGTTGCGGTTTATTTAAATTGTATATTAGGACATTGATGTGGTCAAATGGCGATTTAGTTAGATCAGACACATGATATACACTGTGTTGTGGAAACTATGGCCACATTTAGAAATGTGTAAGACGTGTGAAGTTATTATTATTATTTAAGGGGCTCTGTTTAGTAAACATTTTTGAAGAAAACACATTTTTGTTGGTGGTTTTCATGTTTATAGTTGGTAGTTAAAATAAGTTATAATAGTCATGATACTAAGTTTAAATAGGCTTTATTTGCACTATGTAAGGCTTTAAAAAATGAGACTTCTTATTATTTTCTAGTCTCTATTTTCTTTTTTATTGTTTAACCGAAGTATGACATCAGTTGTTATTTCATACAACTTTCTACTGAACGTATAATCAATAATCTTATTTTTTTTTTTAAAAGGCAACTCCCTCGTTAGTACTTACTCCTGTATCGCGGGGGACTTTAAAAACATACAAACAACGGATACGACGACGAACGAATCGAACCCACGACCTATGGCATAGCAGTCAGGGTCACTAACCACTAGGCAAACAGCCAGCCAAGTCAATCAAACCTATAATAACCATCATGTCAGAATGTCAGACTAGTAGAGTTATACTGATATGAGTCCATAAAAAAAAACATTTGACATCACGCCTCTAGCACAGTATATGTATACCATATACCTATATATATTGTGCCTCTAGTCATGTGTGCCGATTATCGTCCAAATATCTACAAAATATCTGCTAAACCTAATATTTAAAAAGTTTTCAGTTTCCTTCGAAAGAAGTAAACAAATCAGGAAACTTAAGCTAAGATTTTTAATTAAGTTACCAACTGCAAAACTGTACCGATGTCGCAGCCAAAAACGAGTTAGCGAATTCATTGGGATCCTGTCGTGAGGCCAAGGTGAGCTTCTACATAGTACAGATCATGATGTTATAATTACGAGTTACGGGTTTTGTGTAAGTTCAGTAAGTATGTGCTTGCAACTAATTAGATATATTTGTGTTCGGAATAATTAGCCACGTCTGTACTGCGAGCATGACTAAGAAAATTTGCAGTAATCTTATTGCAAGCCGTCCATATAAGATTTGGTACGCTTCTTAACGTAACGCGCCGGTAAGAAGTTTCTAGGCCGAGGAGGATCAGTTGATCACAGAGGCGGATGCAGTCTTAGAGAGAGAGAGGGGTCATTCATTAAAACATTTAGAGCATATATTGAGCTTACTAGTGCCGGGATTTTAAATATTCTGCGAAATCAGACGCTTTTACGCATTGCGCAGAAAAAAATCTTTGTAAAAAATTACGAAGTTGGCCTGGTATTGCCGGCAAGAGCAGTTCGTCATCCAATCACTGGGTCAGAGGAGGCAGCGTGCTGCTGCGTGTTCGTACGAGAGTGCCATCGATTTGGTGTATACCAAGGCTTTGTGTTACAGTTGCTGTATCGAGAATAAACCACATTTTCCATAAATAAAGCTGATATTTAAAACACTGTGTTGTTTCAGTCGGTTCAACAGCGATATTATTGCTGCATCGTCCCTCAATGGGGTGATGAATTATACCCTTAGATATCCTCAGGGATCCTCTGGTGATAACCATGCGCTCGTACACAATCGAACGTCGCCACTCACCATACATGAAGCTACTTAGTAGCATTCTACCCGATTTGTTTAAAAACAGACTCGTTGTCGATGAAACATAATTTTTTTAGCCAACAAATTTATGAGACTGACGCAGGTGTGAAACTTATACAGTTTAAAAGTATTGGATAAAATAAGATAGATAAATTAAAAAACCGGCCAATTGCGAGTCGGACTGGCGCACCGAGGGTTCCGTAAAATATTTTGATGTGAAACATTTATAGCCGCACGTAAAACTGTTTTGTGGCGGCGACGCATGCCGTGGCGACGCGTCGCCACGCTATATGATGGTATATATATACAGTCTATATGCAGTAGTGTGTACGGTGTGGCGACGCGTCGCCATGCGCAATCGACTGTGCGATTCTGTATTTTGATTCGACTTTTACAAAATAATGTCGATGTTTCACATCTGCCAGGCGTCCCGTGACGGCTCACATTTTTTTATTATATGATGTAACTAAAAATATACGGTTTTCGCAATTTTTCCCTTTATCTGTGCTATAAGACGTTGCTTCATACCAGATTTCAAGATTCTGAGTTCACGGGAAGGGAAGAAGAAGAACTCGCAAGGGAATCAAAACGTACAGGGTACCCTGTACGTTTTGATTCCCTTGCGAGTGTCGAAAATTTGCGGAAAGCTGCATAAACGGCTGTATCTTTTGATTGCGTTGGCTTAGAAGTTTGATTTTTTCACAACTCTAAGGAACAGTAGACTTGAGTATTTGATATAAATTCCAGCTTGATACCTCTACGCGTTCCTAAAAAAAGGGTCTTGACAGACAGACAGACGGACGGACGGACAACAAAGTGATCCTATGAAGGTTCCGTTCTTTCCTTTCGAGGTACGGAACCATAAAAAGAACAAATTTTGAAGTAGGTGCCTACCTAGTTGCTTCTGAATCCTTGATATGTTCAAGTAGGTTCCAGGAGACAAGACAACAGAGGTCGCTTGTTTGTGCTTTTAAATATTTGATTTTTTTCATCAAGTAATTGATTTATTTATTCTCCATCTGTTATTGGCGAAATATTTTATCACAACTTTTAAATAAGTATAAGAATTATTGCCTGAGCGTGGAGAACTCTTATTTTCTTGACCAGTGGCTCTTATAAAAAAATAGTAGAATCGTTAATAAACCTACGTCCTGTTTTGGATTTTACGGCATTTTGTCTCGTTGAATTACCATAATCAAACGTTTATGTGAGATTAAGCAATTTCAATTTTAAGGTTTTATAGGTGTATCAAATTTTAAATATAGGAAGTTTATAAAAAAGTTTATTGTTCAGCCATTAAAACATATGAAAAACTGATTTTAAAAGTTGGTTACCTTTGAGAACTGTGTAGTCACAGTATAATATATATACAGTATGGAATCTTCATACAAACGGTTGGATCGCGAGACATACCTACATGCCTTGCGTTCGGTATACACTTGGTACACAAACAGTCGCGATTGCTCCGCAGTGACAAACGAACGTAGTGATGGTTTTTTAAGTAGTAAGCGTGCGATTTGTGTATTTCATTGAAATAAATACTAATACTTAAGTACTTAAAATGACAAATAGAAATTATAGACTACATTAGCGGCCCTCTAAGTGCTTCGCTACGTATAAAGTAATCGACCGATTTTGTGCAAACTTCACATAAACCATCTACTAAATAGTCCGAACAAAGCCTAAACATTTGGTTTCGATAGGTGAGCCCGTTTTTGAGTTATAAAATTACAACGAAAAGTGGTTTTTATTTGATTTTTATATATATTGATTGTGCTGTTTTTGGTTGCTTGAATTCTTGAAACTCCGAAAGGTAAGACTATAATATAATTTTATGTACCTACTAGTACGTAATTTGTTCCTCTTTTAATAGGTAGGTATTTCGCTTTTTCCACCGAGTAAAATACCTGGATTAATAAATAAATGAGTAGATAGGGTGATAAAAGTGACACACGAGTGACTTACCCACACTCGCGTAAAAAAAACTAGTAGGTAGTTTCTTAGGCTAAGCTAGCTATTTACTTATGTATTTAGCTACTTACATTTATTATTGAATTAGACGAAATATCATTATGAAATGATTATGAAAGTAAAAAATGGTAAGTACCTACCTACTACTCATTTCATTCACAATGAATTTTCATATTTTTTAATAAAAAATAAATTATAATATTTACAATCACAAAAATGGAAAGAAACTTAAGCCCTATCGCGTGTTTACGTACCGTCCGGCTGTAGGTAATTATTTCAAGGAAAGGGCCGAGTCACAATACTGTATAGATAGGCATATACTGTGGTGTAGTGTTGTGTAACACCCGGCGAAAAATAACAAATTGTTACTTTGACGACAATAATAGTTCTAAAAAATTCTACCAGTCTTTTTTAAGTTAATACTACTCTTTTATAGAGAGAGCGATAAGATCCTGTTTCTGAAACACATTTATCGTTTGTACAACAATAGGTCAATAAGCAAACGGTAAATAATGAATTGTTGCACTATCGACGCCCACGTCCATATGTGTAAGCAGGGCTTGGTTTTAGCTTATAAGTCTTAAGATCTTAATCAACTAGACCTTGACCGGCTAGGTACGGCCCACTTGGCTAGGTTTATGTATTTTTGGCTACTCGCACTACCAGTGGCTGGATTGGATCGATGGATTTCTGGTGACACGACTAGAATAACAGCATTATGGTACAAGTGTTGGTTCGCGGTCACCTGTACTTTGGAGGTAGGTAACCTCCAAAGTACAGATCAATTTTAGTGGTTCAACCAATTTTTATTAACTATATTGCGAAACTTTTATACTTTGTCATGAAATCTGCCGACTGTGGCTTCTTAGCTTTCTTATACATTCCAGAAGTAAAGAACCCCTAATAATGAAAACTGAGAATTTTAAAGTCCATAACAAAGAGTATACCAACCACAAGGATATTCATACAGGTTCCAATCTTAAACAATTTGACCTTCGTTTTATTAGAATAAGTACTAGCACCAGTACTCGCCCGGCTTCGCACGGGTACAAATTATATACCTAAACCTTCCTCATAAATTACTCTATATTTATTAGTGCAAACCGCATGAAAATCTGTTCAGTAGTTTTTCAGTTTATCGCTTACAGACAGACAGACAGACGCGGCGGGGGACTTTGTTTTATAATATGTAGTGAAGTATATAATTTATACCCGTGCAAAGCCGGGGCGGGTTGCTAGTTGTTTTATAATATGTAGTGATGATATTAATTTCATCTTCAACAATTTTCTAAATTCTATCCATAGTTGTAGATTTAGAAAGTCCTTCGCGACACGAGCATATACATAGACAAAAATAAAATTTAAAGCTATTTCTACAACGGTTTTGAAAGTTTTGATTAAGAAGATTATGTATATTTTGCCTTTATGTGTCCTAGATTTTTTACACGCCAATGTTTCTCATTTACCTAATACGAAAATGTATACTTTATCCGTATAGACCGCATATCGCACTACTAGAGGATATAATGTGCTGTAATGTAGGACAATCAACTTAACAACCGACCGAGTAGGGACATTATTTATTGGAGTAGGTAAATAGTAATATTATTATTTACTTCTTTGAATATCAGCAGCTAAAGGTCTAAGATAGATTGTAGTATTGAATGGGATCCTACTAATATTTTAAACGTGAAAGTTTGTGAGGATGTATGGAAGTATGTATGGACGTTTGTTAGTCTTTCACGCCAAAACTACTGAACCGATTGCGATGAAACTTGGTATGTAGATAGCTGGAGACCTGGATTAATATATAGGCTACTTTTTATTCCGACATTCTCACGGAATCGGGACATACGCGGGTGAAATCGCAGGGCGCTGCTAGTACGTAATAAAATAAAAAACTGTCAGCCGTAGGACTGCACGTCAAAAGTGAAAACACATACACATATACAGGGCGTTAGTATGCATATATACATATACACACACATCTGTAAATGTAAATGTCATCTGAGCTGGACCGTCAAGCAAGTTCAGTGCTTTTTCCCCATACCAGATGTGTTCAACGTGCCTAAAGAAGTTTTCACTTCAATAAAAATACTTATCTCCGGTTCAACTATCATTAGATATGAAAAGAAGATGGTAATTTAGCCAGATATCACGTGGGTGGATACAATGGGCTCAGTTTAACCTTAAGAAGTACTAACGCCAATTCCATACGTATATTGGTTCTATAAATTTTCTGTCATAATGTGTCATTCTTACACATGTGTACATACAGAAACTCACGTCTTTATTCGTTCAGGTTAGGCAGAGACAAGAGCCGCTTCCTTCTATCCTAACATACCTCACGATCTTCCTCTATTCAACTCTATTAAAATTAATAAATGTGTTTATTTATCTCCACAAATTACAGCTTATCATAGTTAAAAACATTTAAAATCAGGGCATTCCAAGTAATTTGTGGGAGATCTGGTGTCCAAACTAGGCCGAAGCCTGTATTTTAGAGCACCAGGACCCCAATACACAATATCTGTTTTTTAACTCTAAACAAGTAGCAAAAAAGAAAATAACAATAATAAGCGTGTGTGTGTGTGGTGTGCATGTAAGCTTGTGTGTGAGTGTGGGTGTTTTAAACATACATACTTAAATATATATACATATATGCATATTAATATATTTTTAGCCATAAATAATTGATACATAAGTGAATTATCATGTATTTACATAGGTGAAAAATTAATACGTATGTACAAATTCAAATATACAAACACATAAATTCATTAATTTTGTGTTTGCTTATGTTATTATAAGTACCAAGGGTGTTTTCAGTGTCTTTGTAATCCAGCTTTAGTAAAAACTTTGTCAGTTTGTTTTTACATTCATATTTATTACAATTTGACATGTTCAGCACTTTGTTCAGTCGATTGTATAATAAACCACCACGAATTTAAAAAAAAAATTTGCGAAGGAAGTATTTACAGTGGTTGGTTCTCATACTGCATAATGTCTTCTCCTACATCCTATCTTTCCCTTGTTAAGGTTAGGTGCTTTTGAAGGACTATTTGCAGTATATACAGTTGTCCTACAGTAAGGGTCTCAGCTGCTTCATAAAGTTTTGTGGTGGGGAACAATCGAGGTTTTGATAGGCTCACTTTTAGGACCATTCTCTGTGCTCTTTCAAGCGTTATAAGCTTGGTTTTACACGCACAATATGAAACCTTTCATAATAGCCCGCCGCTTTCGTGTATTTGTGACCTGCTCTTTCGTGGTAACCGTGAAGGGTTACCACACTAAAAAAAGGTTATGTTACAAATAAGAGCTTTCTCATACAACATTGAGTTACACTGACTGAAACACCTACGTGCTCCACGTGCGTCGATTTGTATGTAAATACTATTGTAGTTAATAAACATTAAATATTGTCATCACACTTAACGACAACATTTTTATGTTGACTTTTTACTTGACGTGTTTATGAATGATGATATCATCAACATAAAAAAAACATTCAGTTTATTTGCTCAATAGTGTCCGTGATGTTCTTATACATAGTTATAAAAAAAAAGAATGAAAAAGACTGCGATGACCAAAGGTACCGGACGCGGACGGTAAGGACGCGGCCGGTACCGAATTAAATAATTGAGTTACTTCGGCACCGGCCGCTGACCCTACTTACGAAGTAACTATTATCTTATCTGTGCAAAGAGGCATTAGTCTAACATGATGGATGGAAACTAAGGAATTCTTTTTTTAGAATGAAGACCAAAATTGCTTACATAAAATAAAATTATTTTCTACAATTAATATACCTACAGCCTACAGCAATATAAAAAACAGCGACCATTATATAATTACGATTGCCGTAATTGAATAATACTCATAATTATCTAATCTCTCTTTTCATTATCATACACTTACGACTTTTACGATTACTTTTGAATTTAAAATTATATTTATTACTAGCGGACCCGAAAGACGTTGCCCTACCGGAACGTAAGAAATATTATTCCTCGAACCCTATCGCAGCGCCATCTACCGGGTTCAATTGTAAATCTAAACCATTCTCGAAACCAGCTGAAGAAACAAAAAAATTTATTAAAATCGGTCCAGCCGTTTAGGAGGATTTGCCTACTTGGACCACTAAGATTTTTTCGTAACCGTGAAAGACACTAAATACGTATAAATAAACTTTAAAAGTAAAACTTTATCTGAGTACAAATTTGATCCAAATCGTTAGAGCTATTTCAGAGATACACGAAATATATTATTATATATTTATATATAATGTATGCAAGAATTGGTCGTTAAAAGTTATTAGGTTTTGTTTTTACCTACTAAATTATAAATAGGTACTAAAATTATACATAATTTTGTGTCAAACTTTGAGGATTCGTGAGACAAGAGGATATAATTACATAACTAGCTAAGTTAAAATAAATACAAGTTAAATAAAAGAAAAACAAAATAACGACTTAAATAACAAGTCACTTGTTGAAGTAGAAACAATAGAAAAAAAAAACACTTATTGAGACAATATAATTGCTTTTTTTATTAAGTTTCTTGAATCCTGATGTGTTTTTATTAAAATAAACCACAGATAACATAATACTATACTAGTACAGATACCTCATCCCATACAACAAAATGCGACCCTCCTAACTCGGGCAATTCCGCGGGCTACTATTTTTTAGCCTACAAAGGCGCTGGATGCCGCTAGCAGCGCGATAGATAGCTAGAGCTACCTAGCGGTGAATGGAAGAAAATATTTACTTACCAATAAACACGCAACCAATAGATGGCGATAATTAGTATGTAATCAGCAGGTAGGACTGTTCGTTATATTAGATAACCGATAAAATAACTTATTACTTATAAATAATCAAACGGCCTATTATTTATTACATCCGGTAAGCATTATTTATATTGCGCGAATATATTTATTATTACATACGACCAGATCTAAGTACGTGCAACATCTCACCATTCAAGGTCAATTTCACTTCGATCATCATTTTGTAATATTTGTATCCCATGCCAAATTATGCTCTAGTACAACCTCATAACAACTATATTCCCATCAATGTACAAAAATATTAGTAAAAATAATAGGCAAACCACAGATTTGATAATATTTTCGTCAAACTAATATATTTGTTTGTCTTAAACCTTAGATTAGAATATTGTTTGAAGAAAATCAATGCGGATAACTCGTTTGACATCGTTGCGAACACTCTCAGCAGTAAGTAGATAATCTACCTACCTACCATTGCAGCATTGACGCTGCGACACGCGACGATCACGAGCAAGCCGGGCTGCCAGTAAGGACGACTTATTTTCAAATATCAAATTAATCAATCCAACATCTCGTACTATTATACACAAAATCAGTGTTGTACAATGTACGATGTTACGTCACTCAATCACGTCACGTGTACCGAACACGTATTGTGCACTTAAACTTATTGAAAACACCGACACCACCACACCAACAGTTATTAGCTTAGATCATAGCGGCCTCACTTATCTTAATTTTGTCTTAATTTTATAGACAAAGTCAAAATGCCGAAGCAAGTTTTACATAATTTGCACGACGACACTTTTTTGAGCGACTAAGCAAATAAAATGAAAAAAGTATAATAATGTATCTGATCTGAAATAGTAATATAGTTCATAGCGGCCTCAAAATTTGATACGTGTAGTATGGATTACGTAGAAAAAAAAACACAATCAAAAGCATAAACCTAGGTACTTAAAACCGTAATAGCATTCCTAATAGCTGTAAATTTCTCTTTACTACTATATTATTTTTACAAACAATTTATACCAGAATAAACGTTAGTTCATAAGTAATTAGGTATTTGTATTTTTTCTAGATAACTAATTAAAAACCTTTAACTGCCCAGAACTCAGCGCTTGTAGAGAACAGAACGTGAACCGTATACTACGTCTGCCTATTTTTGATCACGGAAGTATGTTTTGGTTATTTTCTATATATTGAACAATTATTTTGTAGGATGTAGAGCTTATCTTGACTCAATTTAGGTTATGTATTTCGAGTGTATGTATGTAATAGTATATACTATTATTATAATGACAGTTCGAATTACAACATCTTACTACAGTTAAATAGTAGCAACATATTTTTTTAAATTTATTTATTTATTTTAAAAACTTAGTACTATGTTACAGATAATAGCCAAGCTGCCAAACTATTATCTGTAACATAGTTAAGTTTTTGAAATAAATAAATATATAAAAAAAAATACAATACAAACATAATACATTTGAAAACAAATGCAAATTTAAGTTATGTATAAATCATTATGTCTGTATGTTTGTAACGATGTATGTATCTAATAGGTAAGTACGAAAGAGTTTCAATTGTATGCAGTATGTATAGTATGCAAACATATTTGTTCCAAGTGTGTTTAGTTAACTTGAGGTGTGATATATAGATTTCTCTATCACTACATATTATAAAACAAAGTCCCCCGCCGCGACTGTCTGTCTGTCTGTCTGTCTGTTTGCGATAAACGGAAAAACTACTGAACGGATTTTCATGCGGTTTTAACCAATGGATAGAGTGATTCAAGAGGAAGGTTTATATGTAGTATACATGCATATTATTGTAGAGAAAAGTCGAGAAATTCAAAGATTTGTAATGTCATGTCGTAACAAACATATTTTTGTGCGCTTACATTGCAAACGCTGGCTAAACCTTACGAGATAGATCAAATTAATGTACTACGGAATTGTATATCTTAAAAAGATCAATAAAAAAGTCCGCGATGGTATATGTGTATCTCTTAAGGATAGCCCACAGTAACCATTTTTATCTTTTACATATTACAAAAAAAATATGGGTTATTTATCAACCATTTTAAACAATACCGTATTATTACTTATCCAATTAAATACATAAGGTACGTTCTGCATTTCATGTACATCAAAATTGCCCTTTCCAGCATACAATAAAAATTAAAATCTTAGAAGATATCAGAGATTTAAAAAGCGGGGGCAGAGCGGCTGGCGGGCTGAACTGTTTTTGATTATTCTTTTTCGTTAGATAGGGTACCTCAAGGGTGGTCCCATGTCAAGGAAGTCAGGATCTGTTGATGGGATCCTGATAAAATTGAGAGAAACCTTCGAAAATTATAGGAACGAATAGTGTTTCTGTTTACTTTTCATTACTTTATGAGGTTTTTGCGTTTAGAATAATCATCATATCATGTAGCTGAGCTAATGATGAAAAAAAAATCATATTATAAGAATCTTCACTACATATTACTACATATTATAAAAAAAGTCCCCCGCCGCGTCTGTCTGTCTGTTCGCGATAAACTGAAAAACTACTGAACGGATTTTCATGCGGCTTTCACTAATAGACAGAGTGATTCATGAGGAAGGTTTAGGTGTATAGTTTGTACCCGCGCGAAGTCGGGGCAGGTTGCTAGTTTTTTAATAATGATGACTCTGATTTGTATCTGGCATGAGTCGAAAACGCTCCGTGTACAAATGTTTTAAAAAGACATTACAAACATCTACGTTAATAAAAGCAAATGAAGCAAGGTACACCTGCCTTAAATAAAATTATAATATCATTATCTTATGTTATTTTGTAGCAATCGATATACGAGTATAATAAAGGAAACGAAATATGATTATAAAAAAAAACAGTCAGTAGTAGGACTGTATGTCAGAAGTGAAAACAACTTCACAATGTATTTGCTTATACATACACATCTGTTTATATATAATTAGGTTAAAAATAAAAAATAGGTAATAACATATCTAAATGTATACACAGGGTACACTGGAAGTTCTGTGCTCCTGGCCGCTCATAAATATTTGAATTTCGAATGTTATTTTTTTTAAATATAAGAAACTCGGCTCCGTCTTACGAATTTTCGATCAGGTCACGTGTCCTGACGTGAGTTTAAAATTTTTAACCATCCCAAAAAGTGCAGAACGCCGCTAAAGAAGTTTTCACTTCAAAAAACAACATATTAATTTTTGTACTTAGAAGTTTATAGGAATGTTTCACGATACGACGACATAGGGAACCCGAAAACAGTCTCGTAAGAAAGAATCTCTTTTTTTCTCTTGACAAGCAATAACTGCCGAAGAGTTGCAAGGCGCGGCTAAGAAATGAAGATTCATAGTCTATGTGAATGAGATTTGATAGTTCAATACCTGTTAAAATGCTGTGGGGGCCGTAAGATTTGGCTAGGGACAAAAAACCATAAGGTGTGCAGCGTCTATCGCGAAACCACAAAACCCCATACCCGAACACTGCGCCCGCCTACCAAGCGTAGCGAGTATTGGTAAAAAACCCGCAATGAAAGCAAATAGAATGATCAGGCCCCGAGTCTCAGGCAGCCCTGCTATTCCTGGCTACGGTAGCGGTTACTGTATCTGATCAAACGTTCGGCTAACAACCCTTTAAACGACAACTGGCCCTGGTAACACACAACCTTCGCACAGTGAGGATTAGCGAAAAGATTGACGATGATGAACAGGAAATTGTAAAAAAACATGTTGAAAGAGAGTGTCTTTGGAGTTTGTTGCCTGTTCTCCTCCATAGGATCTGCGTACTGGAACAGACTATCTTCACGACTGACTTATTCTGACTGACTCAAAACGTTGACAATTCAAAAATACTTATTGGATTAATTACCAATAGGTATTTTTAAATTGAAATATTTATATAGTTTTTTAATAATTTAAATCACATTTTTATTTTGGAAATAATTTTATTTAAAATACCTATTTAATGTTTTTAAAAATAAGAAACTTCATACTATCATAATCTATACGAGCAAAGCGGCAGGCGCATAGCTAGTGGCTGGAACATTACGCATTATTAATAATATTTTAAGACAGGAAGTAAAACAAATAATTTAATAGTAGAAAAAGGATCATGATTGCTTAGTCACTGCGGTAGCACAGTGTCAGGAACTCGCGAGTGCAACCTAGTCGATGTCGTGCGTAAATACCTAATTTTGTAAAATGCAATTATGTGTTATAGCTCTTAACGTATAATTACTTAACAGGTTATCACAGACATGATTTGTTTTAGGTATCTCTATGTGTATGTTCGTACTTATTACACAATAACATCAGTAATGACATTGTATCCGATTATACAATGCATCTACTAAACAAACAGCATACTTAGGCCTGCCATTACTTAAATTGCCGACGCCGGACAAAAACTTAAAAAAATCCGGACACATGGGTGAAATCGAGATTCTTTTCCGGACACCTTAAAAAAACCGCCGATTCCATTTAAATTTTTATCTTGTTAAAGATTCATCTAACAATTGTAATTGTTCCTTGGCACAGAGTGTCCGGGTTTTACCCGAACACTTTTTGGAAACCCCGCCCGAATTTTTTATAGTCTCTTTGAAATTCGAATTAATAATTTACCTACAATAGAAAATGCAAAAACATAACGCAACAATACAGTTTTATTAAAATTTGGCCAACTATCAATAGTCAATACCTACAAACTCAATAACAGAACCGATAGGTACGGTTTTGTTATAGTGTTACTTCAACGTAGTACCAGAAATTGCCGCCAGAGAACCGAGAGGACAATATTGAATTTTGTCAAAATAAGAAAACTGCATTTAAGAAGCTTTTATTCAATTTTGCCGTGTTTAGGGTATTTTATGAAATTAGAAAATACTTTTATCAGGACCTAATATTGATTTTCCATAAACTTCAATAACAAATCGATACCCGTAACGCCATCTATTGATATTTGTTTGAACCATTTTTCTTTTGTTAGAGATGGGACCCCATGAAATAAACACTCCCAACCCCAGAGATTTGTTTGCGCATGAGTGCATGACCAACATTTTATTCTTCAGTCCCCTCTACCTAGGGCTGCCATCCGTCGGGTTTTCCCCGGATTTGTCCTAGTTTAGAGGGCGTCCGGGGAGCATCCGGGCGGGGTTTTCAAAAAGTGTCCGGGGGAAACCCGGACACTGGGCCAGGAGACAACTATAATGATTGTTAGATAAATCGTTAACAAGCTAAAAATTAAAATGGTATCGGGGTTTTTTTTAAACTGTCCGGGAAACAATCTCGATTTCACCCATGTGTCCGGATTTTTTTAAATTATTGTCCGGCGTCGACAATTTAAGTGACGGCAGACCTACCTCCACCCTACAATGACCCTGCGCACCAACAGAAATAATTACTTTTTAAAATTAACTCTTCGTTATTAGTAGGTACTGAACTACTGATTCTTCTGTCAGGCAGAAACTGACTGTGTCTTATTTTACTTATTAAAACTTTATGCACAAAAATGTACAATGGCGGACTTAATGCCGTAGGCATTCTTTATAGAGATGTTATATTAGGTTACGATTTTGGTATTTATGTTATTGAATATACTACTTTGATGATACTATGTTACCATATTATGTTACCCAGTAACAACGAAATAACAACCAAGAGGAATGCTTATTGCTTACTAGGTATTAATATAGATAGACTGTTCCTATGTTCGAATGGAACGGCATCAGTTACCTTACTCGGCCTTTCGCGACTCACCTAAGAATATAAGCTCAATGCGAGTGTTATTTTGTTATTGCTTGTTACTAGTAATAATATAGTAGACTTAGATATTTTTTGAACAAGATATTCTCAGTAACTAGATGTACGTTACGTATCAAAACATAGAAATGTTTTTATTTCGTTGTTATTCAGTAACATGTTATGAGAGTCATCAGTAACATAATATGAAATTTAGCACTGGTATTATGTTACCGGTACTTGTTACGAGTATATTCATTACACTTATAATTCTCTACCAGTCTACCTTTGGGTGGTACAGAAATAGGTGAAGTAGATGCACTATCTTTCCTTGTAGCTTATCTTCTATCTCTTTTGTATTTATTCTTTATGTACGTAAAGTGTGAATGTGTGTACAATATACATTAATAGTCACTTCACCCAAAAAGGTAGTAAGAAACAGTCCTTTTGGGAGTAAGAAGTTACAAATCGACCTAAGTCCTTAACTTGATTTAATTCAATTATTATTTATTTTGTCTACAATCAAGGGCAGTACTGAATACATCATTTTATTAATACACTGTGCAGGACTTTAATAAACTTGCGAAACTAGTTATTGTACTCTATATGGACATAATTAGTGAGCAAGTCATAAATAATTTTACAAATACTGTATGTATTAGTTACAATGTTTAAGAAAAATATGACCAACCTTTTGTTAATATTACGGAAAGTTTAGATGTGCTCTTTTTATTGAATTACTAGCATTAGCCAGCGGCTTCGTTCGCGTTAATGTAGATTTTGAAAATCAATATATACCTCTTAAACAGTACCCTTTTTTGACCCCCGACGCAAAAAGAGGGGTGTTATATGTTTGACTTTGACGTATCTGTATGCCTGCCTGTGGCATCATAGCTCCCAAACGGATGAACCGATTTAAGTGCGTTTTTTGTTTAAAAGGTGACTTGATCGAGATTGTTCTTAGATTATAACTACAAGAATTCAGCCGTTCGAAGATCATCAGCTCTTTTGTAATCTTTGAAGGAATTTTCGAGTCGGGGGTTTTTTATACCTCTACGCTACCGATATTTTAATTTTAACTGTGTCTTTTTCCATGGAGGTGGGTACTGTTCTAGTATAAAAAGATATTATGAAGATTACCGGACACGTAATCTACCACATAATGCAGAATATCTATTCTCAGTTCTGTGTAATCTATATATCGATACAGCTTTATAAACTGTCCCACTTCTGGCCGTGTCCAGAAGTGGGACAGTTTATAAAGCTTTCTCTGTTTTTAAAGGGGTTAGGTTACTAAGACGGTAGCTTAGTAGGAGTTGGCAGACTTCGAAAACGAAATGTAGGTCATTTGAAGTTTAGGTGAAGTAGAATGCCGCTAGTCGGTACGATTTCAACGTACGAAATCTTAAAACTAAACTCTTGCTCTCAAGTCTTAAGTTGCTCCCAAGACTTGAGATGAAGAGCCCGTACCTTCTCTTACTGATATACATATGAGCGTAACTCTTCCTCAGAAGGTTCAACAAATCCCATCGTGGGAAAGCCATGCTTCGGCACGTATGGGCCGGCTCGACCGGAGTGATACCACGGCCTCACAGAAAACCGGCAGTGGAGGATTGCTTTTCGCCGCGTGACTGAGGTTACTAGAGGCCCTAACCCTTCCCTCTCCCCCTCTTCCCCCCTTAAAGACTGGCAACGCACTTGTGACACTTGAGTTGCAGGTGCTCATGGGCGGCGGTAGTAATTTGCCATCAGGTGACCCGTAGTATCGTTTACCCTCTATACCATAATAAAATGCAGTACGAAAATTGTCTCAACTACACTCATAGTGACGTCAAGTGCAGAATTTACTATTCTCGCTTACAAGCAGTCAATAACAAATAAAATTACTGTAAGTACTTAATAAATTATTGTAAATGAGTAGCATGATTAATGTTAAGAATTAATTTTAAAACCTTCCTAACCTAAAATGTAGGTATTTGGTTTTTTTTTCAAATATATACTGATTTTGAACATAAACATTTCAAAATCCAGAGAACTTCAGCAACTCCAAGATCAATGAAAACAAAAAAACAAAAAAAAATCGTTAATAGTGCATGTTTCTTCCTGTTACTTTCAGATCTACGATCGGTAGTCATTGCATGCCATTGGTTTGTTCAAATCAAAGGGTTAATGGCCGTATCTTTTGATTGCATTGAGTTTTTGATTGATTAGCTTGATTTTTTTACGGCTTCAAGGGACCGCAGACTTATGTATATGGTATGAATTTTAACTTGATGCCTCCACGGGTTCATGAGAAAAAGGTCTTGACAGACAGACAGATGGACAACAAAGTGATCCTATAAGGGTTCCTTTTTTCCTTTTGAGGGACGGAACCCTAAAAATTAATCCTTCTTTCCCTTGGTCACGAAATAACTTGAGAATGACTTTTCTGATTTCATTCATTTTTTTAAACGTTTTCTAATACTTTGTAGAAGGCTCTTACGGAACGAAAAATTAAGAAAATCGCGCGGAAAATCGGTTCCCGTGCTAATACTAATAAAATAAACCTCAAGAGTTTTTTGTTTCATTGTTCGTTTGTTTAAACGCGCTAATCTCTGGAACTAACTGTCGGATTTAAAAAAAACTCCTTTTGTATTGGATAGAGTATTCAATGAGGAAGTTTCTAGACTATCCCACTAATATTATAAATGTGAAAGTTTGGATGGATGGCTGGATAGATGGATGGATGGATGTTTGTTACTCTTTCACGCAAAAACCACTGAAACGATTACGATGAAACTTGGTATGTAGATAGCTGGAGACCTGGATTAACGTATAGGCTACTTTTTATCCCGATACTTACTCCCGGGACTTACGCGGGTGAAACCGCGTGGCGCTGCTAGTGTTACATAAACGCTGGTGAAACTGCGAATTAATAAATAAGTAGTATAGGAGTTTTTGAACGTTTATGGAGAAACGGGAATGATATATTATGATGTATATGTAAGTATATCCCACGTCGCAAAGGGAGGATTATCCGACTATCATGCCTAGCGGTCGATGTTTCATAGTTATATATAGCTAGCCCACGAGGTTTCATTGCACCCATTGCACGATACAGGATAAATAGTTACTGATCCAAGATTAAATACCGAAATGGTCCTACATACCTGTTCCAATCTCTCTATACTACGTAAATATTGTTTGAGTATTGAGCAGAGGATCAGACAAAGTCTAGTGGTTAGTGATTATGACTGCTGAGCCTTAGGTCGTGGGTTCGATTCCCACCCATGAAAAATAATTGTGTAATGAGCATATTTTGTTCTGTGTCTGAGTATAATTTATGTTTATTAGTAGTCTGGTTACCATAGTACAGGCTCTGCCTAGTTTGAGATCAGACGTCGTTGTATCAGATTGTTATTATTATCTGTCTGAGTGTACATAAATGAAATGACGTTGTTCATAAGTTGCACCGATTTGTAAATAATATTTACAAAAGAAAAAAAAAGAAGTCTCGTCGACAAATCGTGGGATTTTCCAACCATAATAAGCTTAAATTACTGGTAATTACTGAAAAAAAAAATTAAATAATAATTTAAGTCATGGTAATTCCGAGGTGTTTTGAAGATTTTCCTGTTAGCTGTTTTTTTTTTCAACTTGAAATAAAACTAAAATTTAAATCTATGGTTACAATCGGTAGTAATGCTTTCAACGTGCTTTAGTTGTTTAAGTAAAAAAGGAACTAAAAAAAACATAACCAAAACATAAATGAATGAAAAGCAGTGATGAAGCCATATTTTGAATTTAAAAAAAATGCCGAAACAAATAATTCTTTAGTTAATAGGAATACTAAATTAACTTAAGAACATTATTGTTGTCATAAAAATCAAAACACTACTTTTAAATCTCTTATTAACATTTATACAGATTGTAAACTATAATTCATCTCGTTTTACCTTCCTTCAGCGATAAATACCACCATCGATGATAAATAACAACTAAAACACTATTTTGGGCACTACGTTTTTAAATCACAGACCTGCACATAATACTCACTTTATTTGAATTTCGAACTATAAAAATTTAAGTTTAAAAATAGAAACACAGAGTGCAGAGGTTCACTCAATGCGTGTGTGCCTCTGTGCTATTAGTATGACAATGCGGCTGGTATATTTTTCGCTCGGGGGTCGCCGTGTCGCAGTCTGAGGAGCCGGTGTTCTACCATCTGTCAATGAAATAAGTCACGGTCGTTATTGTAGAACCTCTCACTTATTTCCGAACGCAATGATCAATGGGAGCGGATTACGCATTACCGAATTATGAATGGACTGTAAAAATTATCAATCGTTACAATCTATTGTCACATTGCGTGGTTCGGTTGTGATTTATTATGACAGAGTGTAATCATGTACTAAACCAGATATCACGAGTTTACGACATGAATTAAGTACGTTTTTGGTTTTCCTTAAAATATTAAAATGAAATTCAAAAAGAATAGGTAGGTTCATATTATTTTAAAGTGGTTTTTAAACATCGGCAATACAAGTACCTTTTATAGTATATTCTAGTGACTATACTATACTATTATATAATAAAAAATACTATAGATATTCGAAACGTAATATCTGTGTAGGACAATGATATCCATACAAATATGAAAGAGATGTCATTGATATCTTTAGATGAAGGAATTTTAGTAAGATTTGATATAAACAAGTGTTAATCATTGACATAGTCTTCATATATCAATGGTCTTAATACTGAATGTCGTACTTCACCATTCGGCATGTTTGTATAAGTTATTTGTTGTGTATAAGTATTCTGTGGTATAAGTATGTTACATCATCACTACATATTATAAAACAAAGTGCCCCCCCGCGTCTGTCTATCTGTTCGCGATAAACTGAAAAACTACTGAATGGATTTTCATGCGGTTTTCACTAATGGACAGAGTGTTTCATGGGGAAGGTCTAGGTGTATAATTTGTTAAGATTTTGTGTAAATTGATTGAAATATGTTAATGATTGTTGAAGATGTCTCTGTTACTCGTGCGAAGCCGGGCGGGTTGCTAGTACATTATATATTTTCTTCTCCATGCCAGTCATTATAATATTGATGGTGATAAATCAATATTTTAAACATTCCTATGTTATTGAATATGTTAGAGTACCTACAAAATTTAAAGAGCACACCAAAATTTTCAAGAGACCAAAATAAAGAACTTACATGCTTAGAAAACAGGGCAAAAGTGGATTTGCTGGCTTGAATTAAGACAGACATGGATGAAGATGAGCTAGTGAAGTAAAAATTAAGGCGGAAACATACTAAGTATTGAAACACGATGCCACCCGAATTCGCGTCGCGTTTCAATTGTATTTTTAACCGACTTCAAAAAAGGAGGAGGTTCTCAATTCGTCGGCATCTTTTTTTTTATGTATGTTCATCGATTAGTCGAAGACGCCTGAACCAATTTTTTTTTTGTTTCAAAGGGTATATACTTCCTAGGTGGTCCCATTTAAACTTAATCAAAATCGGTCGAACGGTTTCTGAAAAGTCAATAAATATTTAAAAATTATATGCATCGATGATATTTTCGTGTACTCCGAAACCTCGCTCTCTCATTGGAGCAGTGCGTTTAGTTGGCCTACCCATATTATATTTAAACAAAATACTTCTAGGTACTTTCCACTAAAAATCAAAATAAAATTCATATTTAACCGACTTTACCGAGGGTTCTAAACCAGATAGAGCTATTCCTTCTACAGTTTTGACTCTGCAGAGAGCTACGTATACTTGTCCCTTCGCAAAGTTTTAAAAATGGTTTATACTAAAAAAGTTATTAGTTCTGGGTGTAAAATTGAAAAATATGTGACGTCTCACAGTGAGTGACCACCTGTTACAAGGATGGGGATCCAAAATTCGTGTGACGTAACTCTTAGTGACGTAAAATTGTATTTATCACGATTTAGGCACATTGAAGTCGGCGATACTTTTTTTAAAAGATAATTATTTTAGCTAGTTAGCCATTATTGTTTTGTGTTCGCATAACTTAAAAGCGTTAAATAAAAACGATTAAAAAATATCGCAATATTTCAAAATGATATTTTCAATTCGAGCAAGTCCCTACACAAATCACAATACAAAGAGATAGAAATAATTATTGTAATATCTTATAACTACGTAACACGTTTTATATCTTCTAATAATAGGTTTATAACGCGCTAAGATATAATGTGACACCTGGATGGCTAGATAAATTAGCATGTCTGCTAAGCAGTAATTGTGTTAAGTTGCTCAATAGATACTAATCTGCATACACGATTTAACCTTCAGGTTCGAAGTAATGACCAGACCAGCCGAACTAGTTCATGTCACTTTCTAATAGTCTTTGCATATTGTTTTTGTTAAATAGAGCAGAGGAAAATCAGCTCGACGTATTGGTGATGTATTGTATCGACACAGCATAGGATTATTATATCTTTTAAGTCAGAATTAATAGATTGGTACAGTGATTATAATAAACAGCAATATTCTATAAACTAGTGTGTACCTATTTTCTTTACCTTCCTACAATAAAATCCCTAGTGAAAATCCAAACTCAACTCTTACTACTAATGTAATATATAATATAATATATCCAGAGGTGCTGACACATACACACAGTTCCTTAATGACACACATGAAAAATGTCTAAGGTAATCTGAAGATTTGAGACTGGAGATACCACTACATATCACAAAATCAACACTGTTGAAGCTGTACGCTTGTGGAATGTGTTGCCAGTTTGTTAACTGGCAACACATTCCACAAGCAAGGCAAGAGCAATCAATAGATAACCATTTTTAAGAAAACGGTTCATGACTATTATTTATCATATATACTTTTGGCTTTACAGACCGCTTAATGATGAAGATTGTAGGCAATATAGGCTACGACTTACAGGAGTGCAGCAGTTCACACAAACGTCAACGAATTAGGTAAACTAGTCAACTCCGGGAAGCGGGATTTGTAAAAGGAATTTAAAGGAATTTAATTTTATTAATAAAACGCTAATGCGTTTTATAAAAAGAAAATATGCCTTAAATAATAATAATAAAATTCTTGGATTATAACTTATAACACAGCGCGCTATCTAGTCTAATGGTATTATTCAATACACTCATTGAACCTTTATTTTATTAAACGGTAACCTGAGCGACATTTACTCTATTAAGAATTAGATAATGAACCTATAAGGAAGGAACTACAGAAATTAATCAAGTCTATTGTAGTTTGGAAAATACATGGATTCTGTTTACGCGTTGATGTCATCTTGAGACAAAAACTGAACTGTGTGTGACGTGTCCTATGTCCTACCTATAAATTACCTCTCAGCCATACTTCAGGTCTCTAGTGGAAAAAAGATGGACTTTCATAAAATCATGCTTAAACCTCCTTAATCCGGCCCTGTCGTAAAATTCAATCTTGGCTAACGTGACTTACCTATACGAGTATACTACCTTCTTGCCAAATTTCAGGTTTATAGTACAAAAAGTTGTCTAAAAAAATGTCTTTCATGTAAAATTGCGAGAGCTATTAGAACTCTTTAATCCAGCCCTGTTGCACGATCCGTTCTTAGGTAACGTGTCCTACCATCATTGTTCGAAGTTCGGCACAGTAAACATCTGCTGATATTGCTTGACCAGACCTGAGGAAATTATAGTGAATAACACCATAAAGAGACCACCATACAATGACCATTACCTTTTTATTGGTAAGCTTTGCTTTAGGACACTGTTGCGGGCTGCGGCGTTTGACCTGGGATCCGCCATTGCATTTTTCGCTTACGGACCGGTTATCGTAAAGAATCCACTTTTCGTCACATGTCACAATTCTATCCAACATTTCCGTACCGATTCAACAAGGCAGCGCAAGTTTCAACACGTATTTCTTTCTGCAGATCAGTTAAATCATGAGGCACGTTAAATCATTTTCATATTTTTTTATCTTATTGATTCGATGCAAATGAGTCAATATTGTAGGTAAGGTAACATTAAACCATGCTGCTAATTCCTGGGCAGTGTGACTCGGATCGGCTTCCACCATGTCCTTCAATTCAGCGTTATTTACCTGTGTAGGCGGTCTTCCACGTGGTTCGTTCTTCAAGTCGAAGTTTCCATTACGAAAGCGTTTAAACCAAAAACGTACGGTATTAGCAGTCTCCTCTCCAAACGCAGCATTGATATTGCGAGCCGTTTCTGCCGTGTTAGTTCCGCGTCGGAAGTCAGAACTCGTATTCAAAAATTACTCGGATTTTCGAAGTATTCATCTGTTCCGTCTAAGCTGAATAAAAAAACAATTGAAATTCGAAAATCGAATGTTGCACGTTTTTTAAAAGAAAAATGTCACGTAAAGTGTAAGTTTCACTCGAATATCTCACACCTTGAAGGTTTAATGTCAATTCAATGTATCTATTACTATAAAACGGCAATTTCATACTTTAACCCCTATTATTAAAGGTTAAATCTTCGAGGATCGACGTGGTTCAGAATTATTCTTCTTACCGTATGTGTTCAAACAGGTAATAAAGTGTTACATATATTTTACAATTAATTTATACGTAAAAAGAGTTTCCGCATGTAGCCATGATTTATGAATATCAAAATCTTAATAATACTGATACTCTTTGTGTTTGTGATAGGTCAGAAGTCGAGTTGGAACAGATTTAAAACACTATTTTTATTCCGAGGCGTTCAAGTGCTTTAGAATGGAAGGAGAGTATGGATACGGAGAAAGTCGGAGAAAGGTGCTTGTCTAGATTTTTTTGGAAGAATCTTCTTTTTAATCTTGAACTCCTTATGCTGATTGGAATTAGAAAGTTAATGGGATAAATTTTGTTGAGGTCTAAGAATGGGACCCTTACGAAATAATAGAACTATTCAATTGTTTTTTGACATACGAGGCGAGCACATAATAATATGATGCCTAGGTATTCCTCTTAGAGTACATTGTATCAGAATGTTGATTGTAACCTTAAGGCATCTTTTATCCACCCACCTTCAAACAAAAATCTGTTAAAAGCAACTTAAAATGAAAAAGCTGTGTGGTGTCGTGGGACACCAGATAGGAACGAAGTTCTTTATTATAAAAAAAATAATTTCAATTTCTATTCGAGGTATAAAGAAAATAATTATTCGGGTAAACATTTTTTATTATGATTTTTTTATCAATAAAAATCAATAAAACTACTTTACTAAATTATCTTAATTAACACCTTTATTTTATTTACAATGATTTATAAAAATATGTAATAATAATAATAACAGTCACACGTAGACTGTACATTAGACACTGTATAGCCATCAGACATCTGTTGGTTTAGTGGTTAGTGACTGACCTGACTGCTAAGCCAGAGGTCGTGGGTTCGATTCCCACCCAGAACAAAGTATTGTGTGATGAGCACGATAATTTGTTCTGTGTCTGGGTGTACTTTACCTATAATATATATGTATTTAGAAATATATAAGTATGTTTATCAGCAGTCTGGTTACCATAGTACAGGCTCTGCCTAGTTTGGGATCAGACGGCCGTGTGTGAGATGTGTGGAGTTATTATTATACATAGACTATACATAAAAATCTTACGTTACGGACGTTTTTTGCCGGCTAGGGTACCCCTCCTACCCCGTACTACCGGAACTTCCCATAAGGAACTTCGTTCCAAAAATAAAAACCAAATTAAAACTGCAAAATAAATTCAATGCATATATAACCGCAAATACACATTATAACCGTATTTACACATTATTTAAAGATAATTATTGTATTGTAGGTCCATACGACCCTCCAAGTATACGTTTATAAATAACTTTTGGGGTTACGATGTAAAATAAAACACTTATAATCAATTAATTATGCTACTTATTATAAAAATACACGCAAAGAAAATTTTAATTTCTTCGTTTTCAACTAATAAATTTCAATCCTTTTGTGTCAGTCTAATCTAATTGACTTAAATAAACGTAACACTAACATGTCCCATATAGGACCTATGTAACAATACAATACATTATATTTCTCTAAGTACTTGTCTGTTCCAAATAACGTTGTAATTATGTATTAGGTATTTACTTACTGCCCTACTGTTGACACTTGTTTAATGCGCGATGTAAACATACAGAATAAACAAAGAGAAGCCCGTTCTAATCAAATTATGCTGTAAACTGTACTGTTTATTTCTTCAGACAAGACTCCGGCAATGCGTCAGTTACGCGATCATACATAGACAGAAGTGTTGAAAGCATATATTATACTATTACATTCTGAGAAATCGTTTTTCATGAAAATCTGCTAAACAAAAATTTGTATTATGCATAGTATCTTGATAAAATGTAAGATTGCGAAACAGATAATACAAAGCGAAACAGGTAAAGATAGTACACGATCATATACCTATTTAGGTTCTTAACAGTATTTCGTATTAAAGTTAGTTAAACGTAACACAAAATTTGCCATACAATAACGTTAAACCTAATAAAGAAATAATTAAGGAATAAAATGAACTGATTCATGTATATTACAGGTATATTCGAATAAATGATACCTTAAAATTAACATGATCATACTCTCGGTTCACACATAAATCGATACTTTCGAAAACTTAGGAAGCTACTTTAAAGTTTCTTAAAACTACTCTATACCTGCATTTAAAATAAGAACACAAAATTAAGAACCATAAAAGATAAATTTGATTTTCGAATAATTCCACACGTTCAGTCTTATTAGTAAAATGTCGGAAGATTCACACAGTGTGTTTCATCAGCTTTTTTTTAAATTTATTTTGTACGAATTTAATTGAGCTCTGCAGATCAATTGGTGTCAGTGACACTGTTTAAAAATAAAAAAGTAAAGTAAACTATTCTATTCTTATATAAATATATTTTTACTTAGCTAGATACCTATTTAATGGTTACATTCAATTTATAATGCGCACACACACCAGTCTTTCGTCACAGAGATCGCTGAAATGTCTCCCGAAGTATCGTGGCGTGGCGTATTCCGTGTCCATGGTTTTTCACGTCCTTGGACATTGACCTTGAGGTACTGGGGCTTAAGCCCGTGTAATGCTGCTATGGTATGTCGAGCGCG
The DNA here is from genome assembly GCA_963859945.1 of Euplagia quadripunctaria. Classification (NCBI taxonomy): domain Eukaryota; kingdom Metazoa; phylum Arthropoda; class Insecta; order Lepidoptera; family Erebidae; genus Euplagia; species Euplagia quadripunctaria. Next base: position 6,052,212 of record OY982572.1, read on the forward strand.
ACATTCGCGAGCCCAAGCATGGTGTCCTAAGCAAGCTGCGCTTCAGTAGGGTTCTGCCACAAGTTCGACGGAAGCGTGTCGTAATGAGATGGTACCGTTACTAGCGCGTCCGCCGTGGTCCTGCTTATTGAGCAGTTCTGTAACAAATAGAAAAATAATATTTAGAAAACTTTGCACACATTTCTATCTTTTTGAAAAGCATAACTTCTTTAGGCGTTCAAGTTACTTCAATTCGTTTTGAAGGGCAATGACGTAAGTGTTTCATCGGCTTCTGACACCTACCTACTTAATAGTTCGTAAGTTACATACAATTTCATATTGCCTCCCGGCAAAAGTGTCATAGTACAAAAACAGCTATTTCGAGAAAACACGACTTTTATGCCTGTGAATTGAACAAAACTGCTCAGTGAAAAAGGGACCTTGGTTCCCTTTTTCAGTAAGCTAATAACGATGTTTTTACAGCTGACCAAATGCAACATTTGCTATTCAATGCTATAAAAATGTTAAAACGTACCTAACATGTGATATGTCACTTTTTTGCCAGGAGCCGATATAAGCATAACTTAAGTTTCCAGACACATTACTTAAATGTGTTTCTATTTTGTACCTATGTAATATATATTTAGTTAGTATAGTTCAATATTAAAAAACTATAAGAGAAAAGTACCTATTTGTTTGTTCAATTACTCGATGGGTTTTTGATAAATTTATATAAACCACGTATGAGAGTAGTTTAGATGTTAAATTGAGAGATGTTAGGTACGTAAAAACATTGTGTGAACATTTAGGAACAGAAATATTGGTAGGTACCTACTAATTTCCGTGGTTGGAAGCTCAAAAAATCACTAGAAAGAGAGAGATAGCGCTTCTCAAATTCTGGAGTAACTACAGCTCCTGTACAATTATGGAGCGGTAACAGTGAGAATGCATCGTAAGTACTACAGTGTATAAAATAGAACGTTTATTTCTAATTTGCTCGGGAACAAAGAAGACATTCGGTATTTTGCACACATAACTACTAAACAAACATGCCACAGGTCAAGGGCTAAAGTTTAATATACATTAAACATATCTGTCAATCTGCAATTCATGTTTATTTATACAATTGTCTGAATTTTACGTCACATGTTTTAGATTTCTTTGAGAACGTCCTCACAAAGACATGCCAAAGTCTATTTCCGTCTTCAAAATTATATAGATTCTAGAAACTGTTATTTTCATAATTATGATGATGCAAAGTGGTTTATTTACGTCCGAAACACACCTGAAGATCACTGTGTGTCTTTAATAGCTGTTAATATCACATACGGAAGTCATTATCCTAAGAAAACCAAATTGCCTAAAAATCTTATGCCACGAAAACCTATTTGAAAAACAACGGATTCAGTGAGACAGTTGATTTGACCTTCTTCGGCAGAGGGGGTCTAAAATCATATATTAGAGGGCCCAGGGAGGAAGGGGGCAATCATAAAGGTACATTTATTGTTACTTTAATAAACTTAATACCTACTTAACATACTAAAGTCGGGAGGGGGCGTTGCCTCTGAGGGTGAGTGTGTGTAGTATGTAGACATGGGCCATAGCCTACCATCAGACGAGCCGTGTGATGGTAGGCTAGTTTTATATAAAAGTATTATATCTCGTCTATGGGCCCCAGCTTACACGCACTACGTATTATTTTGTACAGAAGAGTAAATATTAGCTTACCTTGGGCTGTACCCGATGGGTGTCCACACAATCCACTGGCAGCTTGATCATCTCCACAGTATACTTGTAGCCGTATGATGTCAACTTCACGATGGTGTGTAATGGAACGGTCATGTAAGGCAGTTCATCTGTAAAGAGAAAATTTGTTTATAGCTGATTGTTGTTGAAATCACTCTTCTTATTCTGAAAAATTAAAAATCTTCAACTTCAACTTCTTTCAGTTATTAATATAGATTATGCCGGCCTCACACTATTTTTTCGTACTTTGCGTTATTTCATTTGGTTCAAATCAATTGTTTACTACTTTGAAAGTAGTCGTCATTAATGATAAAACTGAATTCATAAAATATCAGTAATATTTATTACGTGTTGTTTGTTATGTTTGATTCAAACATACTTTTAGATCGTTTTCACCGTTGTTTATATTTTCTGTAATGTGTAATTTTAACTTTGTGGCAACATTCTTTAGTAAAATATGTAATAAATTAGCTGGTGACAAATTAGGCAGAGCCTGTATTATGGTAACCAGGCTGCTGATAAACATACTTATATATTTCTAAATACATACATATTATAGATAAATTACACCCAGACACAGAGCAAATGATCATGCTCATCACACACCCAACTCCACCCACCTCGAACCCACGACCTCTGGCTTAGCAGTCAGGATACTAACTACTAGACGGACAAAATAACGGTTACTGTTTCAAATCCCACCCAGTTTAACATACAAAGTAAAAATTAATCTTACTAAAATAAAAGCTCTCATAGTGTTCTCAGAGAATTTCTCGTAAAATAAAATCAAGACTCAAAAAAAGGAACAGGTTGGCAAGAGAATAGGAAAGAGAAATAGAAGAATTGTAATCAAGCAATCTTACCAAGCTTAGAGTCCAAGAAGTATCCAAGCATACATCTGAGAACAGCCTGGTGGCCGACCACGACAACATTGTGCTCGTCTTCGAGAGCTGACAACGCGGGCCTCAGCCTCGTCATGATGTCGATGTATGACTCGCCCCAGGGATATCGGTAGCGAAGTTTGTCTTGGTCGCGCCAGGCGAACTCTTGCGGGAAGCGTTCCTGCATCTCCTCGTAGGTTAGACCTTCGCAGATACCCTGAACAAGATAGGAAAAAGCTGGTTAAAATCTGTTTGAATATATAGAAAGAAAAGATTTATTTTGGCAAACGGACACTTAAATTTTCACATGAAAATAATAAATAAAGAAATAAAAACAAGAACATAATATTGTATACTAAACAGATATAAAACAAAAAAAAATTAAAAAAAAACAAAAGAATTGGTAGTATATAATTTCTGCTCACTGGCAACACCACATATATTATACAGGCAATATGGTATATAATAATAAATGAAAGTATCATTAACTACTTTGCCACTTTTTTCCAATTTTTATGTGACCACTTTGTAGACATACAATAATTTATACTAAAAATGCCTTTTGGGTCGAGACGCTGACGTCGAGCCTCATGGGTTCCGTAAACAGTGCTCGTTCCGTTTGTAAGGAACTAGCTAAGCGACTGATCGACAGTTCTCCTGAACAGAAGGCGGGCCTTTTTCTTGCACAGAGAATTAACATTGCCATTCAACGTGGCAATGCTGCCAGCCTTCTGGGAATCCTACCAGTAGGCGATGATGCGGAGGAATTATATGATGCATGCATGTAAATAGCCCGTATTTTTATTATATATACCCTTAATTATTACATAAATTTGTAGTATGATGAATGATGATAAAAATAGTTCTTCAAATACATTACATTCACAATTGGCGAACACACAAAAAAAACAGTCGAATTAAGAACCTCCTTTGTTAAAGTCGGTTAAAACAATTTGCCATTAAGTCTCTAGTCTAGAGTTTTCGTACAATCTAATGACCTAAATATTGGCGTACCTACCTATTACCTATACATAGGTACGTTCAATTGCCTGTTCACGATTAATCAATTTTACTTACGCTCAAAGAGAATGTCACTTCATCTATTTATAAATAGTTCAATATCAATAGTAAAATGTAAAAGAGTGAGTCAGACTGCGATCAAATAGAATTGGTTATCTTTAATATTATCAATAGCCAGTAGGGGTGCTACAGCTTGATTTTCAGGATTACACAATTAATGAGTGTGGACTCACAAAACACACAAAAACCTGAGTAAAACCAATAATCAAAAATTACCCAATAGTGTCTTACAATAGATTAAGTACAGTAGTTTTAATTTTTAATGATCCTCAGCAGACCTTATTTCAGGAATTATTCCTAATAGATTTTTCGTGTTTTTGTTTTTTTTTATGTTACTGGTACCTTCTACACGTTTAGCGAATTTTCAATAGTTCGAACAGTTCATTCGACTTGTATTGAGCACGATGTTTTACCGGGTTGTTTTTCTTTTATTTGCACTTGCTTAAAAGATAACTATAGTTTAATCGTGCCAACCCTAATGCAGAGTACTTTTCCGATCGACGTAGTGATGTAGGTCGAATGGACACAAATAGTCGTAAATAAAACGATACAGTTGAAGCCAAGTTTATGCGCGAGTCATTCATTTCATGATTACAGTACTATGAAGTGCTAAACACGTGTTGCCAGCTGTTGAAATCATAATAGAGGTGAATTGCTAACGTAAACTTGTTTACGTTTAGTCAATCAAATAATCGAAGCTTGCCATTACATTAATATACTAGCTTCTGCCGGCGACTTCGCTCGCGTAAAAGTAATTTTTCCATCCCTTGGGAACAGTACTTTTTTCTAGATGAAAGTTAGCAAAGGAAATTGCTGAATCTCGCCCCAGAATCAACAAATGTGACTTACATCATAATTATTTATCTATTTTAATGAATTATAGGCAAATATTTTTATCAAGCAGACTAGTGGGAATTCTAAATTAATAATTAAAAATACTGTTACGATTTTTATTTGTCTACATTTTCAACCAATGTCAACCGGCTAAGGATGCGCTACTCAATCCAAATCAAACTGAAAGAAATCGATTACTAAGTAATGTAATCGTCTTATTAGTATTACCTATAATTCAATTTCTGTTCTGATTACATATTTAAAGCTAACACATAACTACTGGTTTTAAGAATAACGATAAAATTGCTTACATATAAGTACATAACTAATTTAAACATTCCGAAATAACAATAGCATCATTATGATGATGATGATCGGATGAACGGTACGGCAGCACATAACATACGGTCGAACAGACGATCGGTACGGAACTTTAGGAGATTTGCGATTTTGAACAAACATTAAATTTTTAAATATATTATGTACATAGATATATGTGCCCGCGGCAAAAAAAATAAATCACGAGTTACTGCACCACACACAAACAAATATCAGACACGAAGTACCTCTTTAAAGTTATAAGAATCATCAAATAAAAAAATCCCTCTACTCCTAGCTGTCTCTAGCTTTATAATGTGGTATAAATTTACTTCGAAAGAAACTAAGGCTTAATGATAAGAACGAAAGCAAACAAAACAACAGAAACCAATATCCTGCGAAGCTTTCCGGATTAAAACGATTTCGTGAGTTATAAAGCAAGATAAGTAGTAAGCCTGCTTGAGCCTGACACGTCGTAGATACTAAAACTCTTGGGTATGTAGAGAAGACACAAAGATTGAAAATTGTTGTAAATTTGTGCTTTATACGGTTAGAAATGCGCAACTGAGATTTCTGGCCGTGGCCTTTGTTTGTTAGCTATCTTTCCTGTACATAAAATATACATATTCAGGAACTTATCATCTGTAGAAGTGTTACTGCAATCTTTAAAGTCACAAGGAAACCGCGATATCATTTTATTTTGAAAGCAATACAGTGATAAAAACTGTAAATTATATGTGTGTAGTACTTACATATGTCAGTCATACTTATTACATCGATAATGTCAAGACGATATGTAAACAAAAGCGTTAAAAGTGCAAGACGAAGTCCAGAAATGTCCAGAAATCCAGAAGTTGATTTTTGAAGGAGTTTAATATTTTTTTATTCTAGCAGACAGCAATTATCGGCATATGAGCATGAAAATATGAACCTTTAGTAACTAGCAATGTTTATGTTAGAATGGTAAATAAAAGTTTGGCTTCTAGCCAAAGATAGACTTTTCCTCATATAAGTTAGAAGTTTTACGGACTTATTTTTTCCCTAATTACTTTAAAAACTTCAGCTTTAAAACAGTATGCTGCTCATTAAATTTGGAACACGAACGAAAGAGATGACAATAAAATATAGTTTCTACTTTTCATATAACTGCTTGCATCACTAATAACAACAAAATATTACGCAAGAAATCCTAAAGTTTCAAATTGTCGATAAAAATCTAGAAACTAATATTATTATAAACTTGTTGTTTTACTTCTTATCTGCATCGCGACTATTATTGCTATAGAAATACGAATAATAGTGATAAAAATCGATGTACTTACTAGTTTTTAATTACATTATTATCAATATTAATTCGATAATTTTCATATCTCCGATTGCCGATAGCTTAAAACTGTGGAAAACAACATCGAAATATAGATGCACATCATATATATGTATTATACCACGCAACTTATTTATTTATACCCTTTTAAGAATAACTTCCATTTCCCTTTAGCATCCATTTACATGAAACTTAAGACGTTTTTATTGCAAACTATTTATAGATCTAACATGATCTTAAAGTAAAATAAGGATCTGTTAAAAGCCACTTACAGCATCTAATTCATTGAGCGCCCTGACTACTCTCTTCGGTGCTATAATATCAACGGCTGTTTGCTTGGTGCGTCGTCGCTCCGAAGTCCACACAGTCACATGGTCACGGCAGCCAAGAGCGTTGATGTAGTTGGCCAACGCCTGCGCATACAGCTCTCCCCGGGGGGATAGGGAAGCGTCGCCTCCGATCCGACCGAGCACGTTGTACTCGCTTTCGCCGTGCTGGAAATGAAAAAAAAAGTTTAATGAAGAAATTAAGAATGATAATGATTTTGACATTGCAATGCAACTTAGCCTGTAAAATTAATTTTCGAGTAGATAGTAAGTATTTATTCAATCTCATATTTCTTATTTTATAATCTCAGACGTCAATACAAATAATTCACTAGAGAATTTTAAGTGCGTAATCTTCGTAAATTTATTGAAATTACAAAGCGCACTTTTTTATCTCGACACGTACAAATTGTTTAGTTTATAATATTTTATGCTGATAACATCTGTAAAATTAATTTACGTCTAGTTTCTTAAAACACGATATAATTGCGACTAACGCATTTGGCACCGATAAGAGCTTCGTCGCATTAGAATAAATAGCTGGACTTATGATAGAGTGAGGATGAACATAGAACTTGGAGTACCGAAGTTATGTATGTATAATCTTAATCTTAAATATTATTTAAGATAATTTGTATAGGGTAAAAGAAAAAGCGGCCGTAGTGAAGTCTAAACCGTCGGACTTGTAAGAGGTCTAGTTTGTATCCTACCCCGTGCACTACCGTTATTAATCTATTCTTAAGACAAGAATTTAGGTTTTTAAAAGCGCTAATTGTTCTTTAATGTATACCTATAAAAATAAATGTATGTAGTGTTAAAAAAATTATTCGATGACGTCGAAGAAATTTTCTTAGATATAAATTTGAAAATTTGCAACAAGTTTTTTCAGTTTTTACAATAAGAGCAATGTTCATGGAATAAAAGCTGTCATATGTGTTTATGGAACTGAACCCGGCTGGCTGATCTATTTGTAAATATTGCAATTCATACTAAACTTGCAAACATGTTTATAATGATTGATTACAACGAGCCTGTAAACAGCAATTGTAATCTTATAATCTCTAGCAAAACATGTTTATTTCAATAGATAATCATGTAGAATTGCCACGGTTGCTATATACTTAGTGATACATGAGTAATTTATAGAGGATAAATAGACAAGATACATAATCTCCTTTTTTTATGTAACTTAACTGCAAGGAATATGTGAAATGTTTTGTAATAAACATTTTTTTAAATTACTTACCCTAGTGAAGTATAACGTCTGTGGTAGAGCTCTCATTCCTGACAAGTATCCAAGGATACCAGACTCCTTTTGTCCAGCTACCCTGTGCGCTGTAACTGTATCTCCAAAATTCTCAACACGAACAAAACTAATAGTTTCTAGGTTCTCATCAATCGGTTCGTATTGCCTCATGTAATGCTCCAATTTCTTCCTCAAGTCATCGACGGCCTCCTCTTCACTCATAGACTTGTAATCTGCTGAGTAATGGAGGATCTCAATTATGTTTCTCTCGAGTAACTCCTGGTCTTCACAGACGCATTCGATAAACAGGATCCTGAATCCCATGTCGGAGATGCAGTACTCCTTTAAATCGCGACGCTGCTCCCTCGTAATGTTTGTGCCATCAAAAATCTGGAAAGATAATTACGTGTCATATTGCAACATGGTGACTACTTGTTTACTAGAAATGTTTCCTATTAAAGGTCAAAACTCTTGTTGAAATTCTACTAATATCAAAAATTAATTGCCCTATTAGTGATTAACTCGGGATTTCACATTGGGGATAAAGATTAATTAATGGTTAATTGTGTAAATTCAGATCAAGGCACTTTTTATTAACTTTCACATATCTCTAAGTCTAAACATTACAATGAGATATAAACACCGCCATTAATGTACGAAAACGATATTGTTCTACGATTTAGTGGAAGATTTTGTGAAATGAATATTATTAAAACAGTCAAAGTGTTTCATCATGTGGTGTGGTTCACAATTTATCTTATCAACAGTTCATTACTTTTATAAATAGGTAAGTATATATAAATATAAAATCTTGTTCAGATCTAACCTACCGAACGGATTTTTCCTTCAATTAAATTATGATAATTACAAATCGTGTAGTTACGTAAATTGTCGGTCCCTTTCGCAAAATTTCCATTTTGTGTAGTCAATACAAATAAATAAAATTGAAGTGTCTGTTTGTAATGTCAAAATAATAGTTTTTTAAGCTCATACAGTTATCTGCACTATACCTATGCCTAAAAAAATATTATTTTGACATTACAAAAAGACACTTCAATTTTATTTATTTGTATTGATTACACGAAATGGAAATTTTGCGAAAGGAACATTAAGCGACTAGGGGACATTTTGCAAAAGGGACATTTTGAGAAAGGGACATTTTGCGACTAGGGGACATTTTACGAAAGGGACATTCTGCGACGAAGCCTTACGTGGTATCTAGGAAGATTTGAATATCACGCAACAACAAATATTGACTGCGTTATACATTTCTCTATGGGAACTAACTATAGGGATTAAAGTTTGTTACAATTTCGAAAAGATACGTACTAGGTGGTATGAGAAGAATGACTTAGGACTACAAAAATATACAGTACATGTTGTTGCATAACACACATTTTTTGTACATCAGGAGCACTTACAAAGTATACTTTTTTATTTCTTTATAAACTATGCTAACTTCTGACCGCGGCTCGGCTCATATGAATGTCGGTTGTCACGAAATTAATATCACTTTATTGTTTTTAATTATTTGTCTTTGATACTCAAATTAAAAAGTATATTATGACCTTCACCAGATCCCAAGCCACTTGCCAAGATTTATTACGATCGGTTCTATCTGAACTGTTTAGCTGTGAAAAATATCTGTCCTTGAAATCTCAAACGTAAGTTTCCGGGTGCCAGCAAATATATATTGGATTATGTTTTTGTTTCCGCATTGCATACCTAGCTGATAATCTGAACTAATATGATAATATTTTATTAGAGTATAAGCAATCCCTACACACATATGAAAGAGGGCAATGTAGAATGATTACCAAATAGTTAAAAAACACCTGAACATTATAACGCTATATGCATTCAAACAAAAATATAAAATAAGAAATCAACATTCTCATCCATAATGTGACAAAATAACACCCAGATAACTTCGTTTCGGGGGCAAGAGCAAATTCAGTTAATGATGTACTACAAGTTCGCCCAAAAGTTCAGCGCAAAATTTCAAAATTTTGAGAATATTCAAAGGCTTATCATTGATCTTTAGAATTGATTGCGCTTCTTGTGCATGTCCTTGTCCGGGTTGTTGTCCGCCCTTAATTTAATTATTAAAGTACCTCAACTATAGTAAGTAAAAGTAAATATTAACAATAACTTTTTCGAAACTACGAGTTAGTAATTAAACCATATTTTGAACTGATCTAAACAAATGATCATTTGATATGGGTTCAATATAGGCTTTATGATCAATACATATAATTAATAGATACTTACAGCCACACCATTCCCATCCTTTAACCAGAGTACAGCATCTTGCACGGCCTCACGAGCACTTTGCCGACGGATCGCAGAACCCTGCGCGTTATCAGCGCGGAAAATGTCGTGACTGCCATATAGCGCCATGTGCCGACGCCTGTACTCGCTGCAGTCGAAAACTGCAAAGAAATATACACACATATACCCCTCGATTAAACACATTTTGCCAACTATCCTCCCCCCCCCCAAGCCCCACTCAAGACAAGCCTTCCGGGTAACTGGATACTTTGGGAATTTATTTAAATCCCGAAAGTGGCTGGTTTGATAATCTGAAAATTGGGAGTTGGTAAGTATACTTACTGAAAAAGAGAGGTAGTATAGAAGGAAAAGGATATTCCTTATTTATAGGAATGACTGAATGTCGCATACTTAGGGGTCGTCCATTAATCACGTAATGTTTTTTAGTAACTTTTTAACCCCTTTTCCCTTGGTGATACATGGAGAGGTTTTAGACTGACCCCCCCCCCCCCTCCCTATCAAAATCACGTGTATTTTTTAGTTCAAAATATATCACATTCACATATAAAAGCGCGTTCTACGAAAAAATAAATTTCTAAACCCCGTTTTAAGCCTAACACCTCTTTCAAGCTTCACGTAATTAATGGACAATCCCTTACCTATAACTCGAACTGGTTGTTCCCCAGACGTCAGAGCGCTCTAAAATTCATCAGAAACTTGTAAACAGTTCAAACAAATCGAGAACACGACAAAGAGAATGCAGTTTTCCAACACTTCACTTTACTCTGTGTAAATGAACTGGCAAAATGTCAAGAACCGTAAAATTTTATTACAAGACAGTGAACTGATCAGGTGCTATTATTAGTGGAAAAGGATATTTCAGGCTAAGGAATATGTTTTAACGTTACTACAGCTTGTTTACGACATGTGTAACATTTAATAAAACAAAGAGGTAGGGACACATTTGAACGGTATTGAACTTTTTTATGCAGTAAGAAATCTGAGTGCAGCAAAAACAAACTTTATTGGCTGTTAGTTATAACACGGCACAAAAAATTTACATAATAAAAAATCTATACGAGTATAAAGCCATTCTTAATTCGAAAGATGATGTCATCCTCGTATAGTTTAGCATTAATAAATTTCCATGATGTTTTGACAGCGGCAGCTAAGGCGGACGGCAGCGGTTTTTATTAACAGACTAGCTGACCCGACAGACGTTGTCCTGTCTTAACTATGAATTGAAATTGGTATAATTTGCAGCGCGCATTCTGTCAATCGCGCATACTGTCAAACGACTGACAGTTATGTCAAAAGCGCTAAGGTTACATTAGAAAAGTTAATATGGTCGTTAAGTATTCTTAAATTTTCTAATTTTCCGCGCAACTTTCTTAATTTTGTCTTTCATAAGAACCTTCTCCTGACAATAACAACACACAAAAACAAAGAATTAGCAAAATCGGTCCAACCGTTCACGCGTGATGCCGTGACCAATTGAAATAATTATATCTATAGATTGTCCAATTCGTTTAGATATGTGTCAATGTCTGGACCAATATCTTGTTGACTGTCAGGATGAATTCTTTTGAGCATTAACAGTACCTGGTAGATACGTTATATATGACCAGCGTGACAATTTTCTTATTAAACAAATATTGTAAAATATTCTAGAAAAAGAGATGCACCGTTCCGAATGTGTAGAATATTTCATACAACAGTGTATAAAATATTCCACAGACTCGTCGATTTAAATGTACTATTATCTCAATGCACAGACTTGAAATATTTTTTAAGCATAACAAGCATAACTTTTACTAGTATATTTTACATCATTACAACCATTTATTGTCCGATTGTCTACACTCTACAGACTTGTTATTAATTTACTTCCGACACATTGTCTTTGGTTTTATAACAGTCAATTATTTGCGTCTATCAATAAAACCCTGGAAGAATCTCAAATCGATGTATTATGTTACATACTTTCCGTGTTATTATAAATTTCAGATAACAATGAAATGTAACAATATTACAGAATGTGTTCATATTTTGTACAGTTACATACACACAATAAATAAAACACACCCACCATTTATTAGTACAAATAATGTTATCATTAACGGTTAAAGTTATCAAGATAAAAACACTCGGTATCTAATCATAACTGTAATATTTTTAATAAAAAATGGTGTCGTGTGATGGATGAAGCAAGAACGCGATGATATATCTGGGTCAGGGTTTGTAAGCTTCATCGTGATTCTACCATATGCTAACTAGTTGGTAAATCTCCAGATATAAATAAATATGCAGTTATATACCTATGTATTACAAATTGGTTTATTGGTTAAATACGTGATGTAATAAAGTATAAAAGTTACGTATTGGTCTGTAGACGCGACTAGATAATTATGTAGATACGATTATTATTAAAAAAGATAATATTTAGTTTTTTCAGGGTATATGTTTATTACGTTACATGTTTTATATTTAGTTAAATGTCTAGTTCTTAGACAGTAACCAAAAAGAAGTTATCTTCTCAGTAGCCGTTACATTCACAGGAAGTTTAGGAGATGAATTATCAAAATTATATATTAGTGCCATATAATAAACTTATCTGAATCTTCTTACTTAAGACCTAAAGGCTTAACTTGGGCGTTGTCAGTTAGAGACAATCCGTGAGGATAAGCGTATTTTAAATACAGACAAAGTGGTTCGGTGGATTGCACTACAGAGCCGGTCTCGTCCTGTACTTGGGTGTACGAAACGGTATTGTAAGTTGGTCTTTTCGGTTGGTTATTTGTATGCATGTTTATGGAACAGGTGTATTTCAAAGAATAAGTATAGATTAAGGCTCTATACACTGATCTGATCTGATCATCATCCATCTCACTACTAATGATCTACGAACTGTGTCGTCGGCAACACGGCATTTGATTAGTCGCAAAATTCTTATAACAGATTATCCACAATGAATACTTCGTTTAAATAAAATATGTCCGGATATATTTCTTTATCTGTTTTATATACTATCTATATTATATTTGAATGTCATTGTTTCCAAAAAGGAAATTGACGAATTTTTATTTAAAATTGTGTCATGAATCTAATTTTTACTTAAAACTAAAACTTTCGTCACCTTTTTATAACATGTTAATGACACATCGAAAATAATCTATGCTATGTAATAATCGTCTGATACAATAGGGACTCTGTTAATCATGCGATTTGAAAATCATATTAAGCTGACTGATAGTAAATTCGTTGAAAAAAATTGTGTCATATAAAATTGGTTACGACATACGACATGTCAGACTTTACAAAGATTTGACTGTAGTTGGAAGGAGACGCAAAGGATTTAATAGTAGATGTAGCTTAGTCACCTGTACTACTGGTACTATTATGTATTCTGTGCCTGTACTATCAGGGCTCCAGGACATACTTAGATATTTGTTTTCTGTAAATACATACGTATATACATAGACTAATTTAAATAGACATTTCATTTATACAAATAATTGCCGTGAGTGGAAATCGAAACTGCGGCCTCTGACTTTGCAGTGTAAGGCACTACCTACCTACCAGGTACTACTATGATGATTAATATGAATTACTGCCTATTTATTTTCCATATCGCACACCTAGATCTAAAGAGAGCTAACTCAATAATTTCAATTTTTGATTTATGCACACCATCGAATTCCTTATCTCAATACCTACCGACCGAAACAGATTTAAAAATATCATCACTACTCGACGCTAGACGCTAAATTCACCAACACGGGCTCACCTCAAACCCGACTCGAACCCGTGACAGCTTTTTGCCGCATCGCTAGCTTGCCTACTGAACTACCTGACACCTTCTAATAGAACGAGGGCAAATAAGTTAGTTTTTCAATATATTCTATTAAACCTCGCGGGGTAAAAGATTCGGTAAGGCTTTAGCCGATGGACTGACGCGAATCGCTGTCAATAATCCGGTTATTGTGTGATAGTTACCTTTAGTGCTTTCTCCATTCCAATTGAGATGCCTGGAGAGGCGATGTGCTAGCTGACTCTTGCCACGTGCCGGTAGACCCACCAGCGCGATCAGCAAAGGTGCGAATTGGCTGATGCGACTGGATCGCACTGTGGACAAAGAAAGTACTTCTTTATTAATACAATGTATGTGTACATTAACAACATTTTGACGATTTGTTAATTTATTGGAGAGGATTGTAATATTTATAACTAGCAACCGACCCCGGCTTTGCACGGGTAGCAGAAACATCTTCAACAATCATCATCATATTTGAACCAATTTACACAGAACCTTAACAAATTATACACCTAAATGTTTCTCATGAATCGCTCTATCTATTAGTAAAAACCGCATGAAAATACGTTCAGTATTTTTTGAGTTTGTCGCGAACAGACAGACAGACAGACAGACGCGGCGTGGGATTTTGTTTTATAATATGTAGTGACAATGGAAAGAAAAATAAACTGTTTGTACTTCGTATGAGTTATATATATTACGTGTATTAAAAAATAATAATATATATTACTCGTCTATACCATGCTAGACAGTGTGGTTTTGATTACTATTTCTAGTGACAAAACGGAATATAGTACACTGTCCTTTTTGTCTAGTGGTTAGTGACCCTGACTGCTGAGCCACATCGTGAGTTCGATTCCCACCACGGACAAATAATTGTGTGGTGAGCACGATCCTTTGTTCTGTGTCTGGGTGTAATTTATCTATGATATGTATTTAGAAATATATATGTATGTTTATTAGCAGTTTGGTTACCATAGTACAGGCTACCAATTACAACCAGACACAGAACAAATGATCATGATCATTTGTTCTGTGTCTGGGTGTAATTTATCCATGATATATATGTATTTAGTAATATATAAGTGTGTTTATCAGTAGTCTGGTTACTTGTCTGTCTAGTTTGGGATCAAGTGGCCATGTGTGAGATGTCAAGTTAAAAGAAAATATTGGTGTAGGGAACTATCAGGTGTAGGTAGCCTTTCATCGGCTAATCTATTAAAAAAGCGATATACTGAGTGCCTGTATGCCTTAAATTTTGACTCAAATAACAATACGCTCTAAAGAGGTCATAGCTAGGCCTTGGCTTAAATTTAAAGGCTATAATCCAAGCTTAAATGTTGATGAAATTGTCAGTCTTTAATTTTAGCATAAGCATTTAAAGAATCAATATAATCGTTATTACACATTTCGTATATTGTCAGACAGTATGGCCGTTTTAAGGGCCCTGGAGGGGCAACACCATGAACTCCAGTCTCATTTATGAATGCCACCAGACGCTAGAGCGATTAGCCTCTGCGAACGGGGTAATTCTGCAATGGATCAAATTGAATAGTAATTCATTCGGGAACGACGCCGCCGATGAGCTGGCAAGAAAGAGATCTGTAACGTCAGTGGCAGCCCAACTACACTACTGCCACTTCCCTTCAATCAACTTCGCTCATGGGTAAGGCAACGGACTCGTGAAGCGCATAACGGTCGTTGGGCCAACACACCGGGCTGCAGGCAGTCTAAACTGGTGCTGACGGAGGCCTCACCACGTTTAATTTGCAGACTGCTCAGTCTTAACGGACTCAACATCAGAATAGTTGTAGGAACAATTACGGGCCACTTAGACCTAAACCGGCACCTATTCGCCATCAGTGCGACAGACAGTCCTCTATGCAGAGGATGTCTCAACGCGGAGGAAACGGCCGCCCACGTCATCCTGGAGTGCGAGGGAGTGGCCACACAACGGGCAAGTATTCTCGCGGGTGCGAGATCGCTCCTAGAAGCCTGTGAGGAGGCTTCTGCTTCTGTGCGGGAAGGAGCTAGGCTGACTTAACTAGTCAGCCTATCTGAACGCATAATGGACCGTCTGTGAGTCTAAATGCGGAAATAGAGCCCTACACCAATACCAATACCAATACACATTTCTCTCTCAGGATCCGTC
The DNA here is from genome assembly GCA_963859945.1 of Euplagia quadripunctaria. Lineage (NCBI taxonomy): Eukaryota > Metazoa > Arthropoda > Insecta > Lepidoptera > Erebidae > Euplagia > Euplagia quadripunctaria. The sequence continues at coordinate 6,068,183 of OY982572.1, forward strand.
TCTCTGAAAAATGTCAAAGACTACTCGAATTTTTGTATCCCCATATCCTTTTAAACGTGTCTATGATCAACTACGAAAAAGCTATGAACAATCATCGAACAGAAAAATTGGTTGTCTGTAAAGTCGGTTTACGGACGATAATTTTACGTGATAACGTCAGAACAGTAGAAGAGAGATAGATGCGTCACGGCCGATCGTGCCTCTCTATCGCTTATTCCGCGCTCTCGCGTGCACGCTCGGCTCAGGCGGAACGTGACAATGAGTCATGATTTTTCGTGCGTGCAGCCGGCTTTCATAGATTTATAAAATCACGTCAAACGTTATCAGGCCAAAAATAAATAATGTAACAAAAAAATGTTTACAATTAGTAAACAACAACAAACCCAAAGTCAAAGTGATGTTTAAAGTCAACAATACATTTATTGATATCTTTATTCGCCAAATAACCATATACTTAATCAAAACAGCTATTGTGTAGTTACCTATACTTTATATAATAATCATTATTTAAACGGCCTCCTTGACGATGTTACTTCACTAATATCAAATTAATATTGTTTTATTTTTACATATCATGTAGCATTTGTCGTGGGTTTACCCAAGAATCAGCAGCATTTTGACTTATAGCTACTCTATTAAATACACTCGAGAGCAATGAATCCGGGTTCATCCTTGAATGAAAGTAATAAAACTTCTTGGTTGTTATAGTTATGCCTGTATTAAGGAATGGGAGAAAATGCCCCAACATCGTATTAGAAACTTGGTGTACAGCATGCTATACCATAACCGCAATAATGGCAGCACAAAGTACTTGTTCTTGGAAAATAAAGATTAATATAGATTTTAATGTTATAGATAAAGATGGTGTTTTTGTTTTATGGTAAGGTTGGTCATTTTTTTCGTTATGTAAAGTGACAAATATATTTTATTAATTTCATTTAAGGACCATATAACTGTACATCAAACACAAATTATTCCGTTAAGGATTGTATTTTTATGTGACCCACATTCATTCGCTCTTGAGTGTAAAAATAACATGTATATGTATATTCGCGTGGAACATTTATTAACTCAATCATTATCATTAACCTTAACTGTGGTCGAGTCCGGGTCAAATGATTATTCATTGTTTACTCTTGAGCTCTACCCAATAAAAAAGCGGCGATAGCGTAATTGCTAAGGCGTCAGACTTGCTTTTAAGCGGTTACGGGTTCGAACCCCACCCAGAGCTACAGACGTGAGCCCACTCCTAAGTACTCCTAACACATAGCTTAAGGGGTTAACAAGAATACTAGTAGCGTGTGTCTCACGTTTATTCTTAACTAAAAATATATACTTACTTAGATATTGTTTATGCATGTTAAAATGAAGTCAATAAAATAAAACAAAACTGTTCAAAACTTAATTAATTATGGTCGAAATACGACCACCAGACGATTTCTAGTACATATGTTTATTTTGTATTTAGGCAAAAGTAAAGCAGTTAAGAACCGTTTTCTCGTATGTTTTTTAATAGATATTGACGTAATATTATATACGAGTAATATTTATAAAAAAAATCAGCTGTACAACGCACAAATGTATATGAATGGAAAAGAATATTAGAAATATGCAAATGCATGTATTTGCTATTATTTTCACTCAATTTTTCCATTATGATTATGGTCTAATTTCGACCTAATCGACGACTAATTTTAATTATTATTATACCAAGGTTTTTTAGATGCGTTTGAATACAGAGAAAATGTTTACAACATTATGGTTTCAAATTCTCAAAACTTTAAATTTGATTCGTTCACTAACTCCAACATTCACTTAATCTTTTACTATTAACACTTTTACAATTCATAAACACTATAAGTGTTGTTTAAATATTAAATAATGACAATATCATATTGCATCGAGTTATTATGAAGTTAGTATTCACAAATATTTAAACAACACATTCTAATGGAACGTTGACACAAATTGATAAGACTTGAAAAAAATAATAGATCAAGGCTAAAATGGTTATAAAAACGGACCCCGGTAGAATTGTAAAGTAATCTTTCTAACAGGATAAAATACATAATAAGCAATGAAACGACGAAGACTGCACGTCAGAAGTGAAAACTATACACACATACCAAAAGTGCCCAACATGCCTAAAGAAGTTTTCACTTCAAAATTGAGACTGGCTAGACCGATTTGACTTATTCTTTCTTTATAATGTATTTTAATAATACTCCAAATAAGGTGTTTACGGAAAGAAAAATGAGAAAATACCGGGAAAATTCGAAGCGCTTTCTTCATGAAATTAAAACCAATTTAATGAAATCATGACAGGACCAAGTCTTTCGCTTCAGCTAGATACAATAAAAAGTCTAAAATAATTTGTCGTGTCAACACAAGTGATCGGTTTGAACAAGTGGCATTTAAAATGGCTGATACGAGTGGAATGGACCAATAGCAACGTCGAACGTGTGACACACCTTCGAAACTTGTTGTTGTACAGTTCTGCACTCTTTGCGATTCTGTGTTATTGTTTATAGGTAATAATTTACGCTTTTATAGGTAATATGTTATGTAATGAACGATATTATTAGTAATTACTACTTAATACTTAAAACATGATCCAATTTTGTGAACTGTCTTTTTTGTAAACTTTCTTTTGTGTGAATTTATAATATTCGTTCTCTCTGAGTTCTCTGGAAAATCTCAATACAAAATAAGTCTAATATAACTTGAAAGACATTTTTTTGCCTTTAACATTATATTAAACCTATTAAGTAAGTAGGTATATTTTTTCATTCTCATTTGCCATTGAATGGTAACGTTATTAACATAATATTGCTTCCTATAGGCTATACCTAACCGCATTGACCTTCTACTCATAATAATGTCATACCTACTTACGTAGATAGATCAACTTTCATTAAACGACAGCTATCACAAATTCATGCACTGAGCGACACCCGCAAAGGTGCGTTTTTTCAACCAACACGTGCATCCGAACAGAGTTGTCAGTTATTAGTTTATAACGTGAATTAAACTTTAATAAGGCAATTATTTACACTTGGTTTTTTATCGTCTTAGAAAGAATAATGTAACACACAATCTTATATTATGTTATTGTATACTCGTGCATAAGTGTGTGGTAGATCGAAATTTAGATATTTATATTGCATTCTGTCAACCCTAAGCTACAAGCTACTTTGCTCCATGAAGGAAATGATCGACGTGGCAACGCGTAGCAGGGCTATGATTAGATTACCGCCGACGGAGGTGTGTCTCACTTCTATTAACTTTCTTATTTTCTAAATCATTTTCATTATGTTTACAGCAGCTTTATAAAAACCAAAACGTCTTTTGTTTATAGTTATATAGAAAAGAGTTAGATAATTTAAACGGGATTTTGTGCAATATTTAGCTTTTCCTTCTTATTAAATTAAAGTCAACATCTAAAAACTGTTTCTCTAACCATCCGTATGACAAAACTATTTTACTGAGTATCCGTACGTAATGTCTTCTGTTTTTATTCGATGTTTTCAAACCCCTTGATCTTTAGACACTATCTCTACGTAACCATGTTCCTTCTAAGCTGTGTCTCCGCTTTAATTAACTTACATATGTTTATAATTAATTCAATGATGTCTGTAGCTTAATGCACTTTGGAACATGCATGCATTCTGGTTTTACAAATAAATTACTGGAATCAGATACAAGTTATTAACGCAATTTACAGATATAATATGTACCTAACCGTCTACTTGAGTTCTTTTTGTTTTGCCTTCTACCCAACTTAGTAACTATTGATTAATTCTATAAGAATCTAAATATATAGACTTAGCAACTAATAATCACATTAAATGAGAGTATTTAAACTTAAACCTACTCTTAAAATTTTCCTGTATATCCTCGAAGACGTCGGCAGAGTTGTGTTAGTTAAACATTCCGCCTATGAGCCTAGTGCCTCCGTGCTGCTGAATCTTTTTTAACAGAAATACTCAACAAAAATTTTGCCAACACGGGAATGGAAGCCAGAAAATCACGATTCGTGCAAAACTGTAGCCACGGAAGCAACGACGGTTTCTTCTCATTTTTAACCTGTTTGATCGTTTTAAAAACTATATTTGACAAAATTGGTGACGACAAAATGTGATACTTTTCTAGATATAATACCTAAAATACTAATCCCTATTGTTGTGTGACCTTTAAAGTCACAGACGTAGAAATTTAAATCCACTCATTGACTTTGTAGTAGCATTATATAGATTTGTTAGATAAAGTCACAATAATTTTTCTTGGAAAGCGCCTTTGCTAACTTATTCTCCAAAAAATTGCCTGCAAGAAAGTTTTACACAAAACATCTAAGTACCTACATAAATTACGTAACGGTATCCAACACCTTTTATTTCTTTAGGATCCATATTTAAGCTTGACACTTGATCTAAAGTGCATACTTTTGTAACTTCTGTAAACAAGGAGCAGTTATAAAAGGATTTATATTGCCTGATAAACTGAAATTCTATATGACGAAGAACATAATCCCTTATCTAATCGTTCAATAGGAAAATCTCATGTATGCCATATTTATCCGTGTGATGTCATTCATTGTTCAATTTTCCAATAACGGCATTGTTTTATTTTAAATCTATTTTAAATACAATGGTGTTGTGGTTTTCACATAGGTGATTTAATAACAATATTTATGACAACTGTAATGCACTGTGTGAAGGATAATATTATTTAAATCATTTATTATAAATAAAGAGTGCGGATTTTGTGTTTATGGGAATCCCGAATCACTGCATGATCAAATGAGGCACATCTGAGATGCACATTTTCAAGCTGTGCGAAGTCCAAAATAAGAAGTTAAAATTGCAAATCTAAGTTTAAAAAAAAGTTTTTACTTCAAAAGCGAATACATATTTAAAGAGAGATTTTCTTACTTTAGTATGTCATGTATGTAATAGTATAGATTTAAAAAGTTCCACTGCTCCAGAGCAAAATGTCTGTTTTATTTTTAGAAGCGTGATCCAGAAACGGAGCGATCTGTTTTAAAATCAGCTAAAAGCTCACTTTCCAACTGGAAATGTAATAAAAAATACCGAATGCTACAAAACAGGCCTACCTCTTTTGTAACATTCGGTATTTTTCTCTTATGAGATAATACGGTAGTAGGCTGTCAAGTCAATTCAGTTTCTCTTTATTCAACGTCGGAACGATATGTTCTGTACAAAACTTATATGAAACTTGGTTTATGACGTCATACATTTAGGTACTTTTATTGTTACCTAAAATTAATAATAAATTTTAAAATAATTACGAATCTAAGTCTTACATGACACTTAATTTCCTGAGGAGTCTGCAGGAACTACCCTATTTATGTGAATGTACCTAACGGTAATTTTTATTTTTAAAAATCTAACATACATACTCTTCTAATTATGCGTCCAGGCAAAGATAACCTGTTTTTAGGGCGTAGTTTTACTAGTCGAGACGTCGGATCACGTGGCGCTGCATGTGTATTTATAACGAGGACAAGTTCCACAGATAGTTGATACCAAACGGAGTACAACAGACAGATAATACCAGGTTTTGAATGATATGGTATATCATCGAATAATACAAGTCTAAGAAGTTTAAGTGTAATTAATGAATTTTAGCGTAACGACAAGAAAGTATCCCACAAAACCAATGTCACCTCAAAACAAGTGTTACAAAAGTCATACTAATGTCTTGCTTTACTTGCGGACAGACACAGGCACGAGCACACTTTATAAGTTATTTAATTCTAACTCTGACGATACAATGACGCACGTATTTTCTTTATTGTTTATGTACATACATATCTAAATATTATACATATAAGTTAGTGTACATATCCAGTGTTCAGATTTGTAGTCCACTGTACACTGGACTAAAAATAGGTACATTCATTAGTTAACTTTAACAGGAAAAAGTAGTACAAAAGAAATAATTTATTTCTTTTTGAAATTCATGCTTTCAACGGCAAAAACCTTAGGGTTTTTAAATGTCTAAAAGCTTATTCTAATTTTATTTACAAACCGTATAACGTTAAACATGAGTAACATGACGCATGTCGTCATGCACCAAGCACATGCATTTCTCAGATACTATTTATTTTCATATCAACAATCTTAGAGGTCGGTTGACGCGTTTTCTTCGTATTGACCCCTCGAAGCCATTTTGAACACATACATAGATTAGAATAGAAATGGTTACTAATCCATTAGTTTATTTATGCCGCGTTCCTATAATCAAGAAACGATTCATTTTGTTAACGGACGGTAAAATTTTCCTTGAAAATTCAACGAAATTTTACCGTCCGTAAGCAAAACGAATCGTTTTTTGATTCTAGGAACGCGGCATTAATCCATTCAAAACAACTGCAAGTGTTTACTTTGAGTTAGTTCTATTACAGAATATCAAAGTATAATGTTATAGGTCACCTTTAGGTTAACTGTAACGAGTGTTGTGGGTTCGATTATATTAGTAGTCAAAAGTCTTAGTCCAATCTCATTTCTCAAGATTTCTTGTACGAAGTTTAAATGCATTTCTTTTTAGGGTTCCATCACCCAACGGGTATGAGTGAATAGTTTTAATCTATCTATACTGGCTATCTGTATATCACATGCATATTACAACAAAAAGTACATACTCAAAGGGGTTCTTCTTCTAGCCAAATAAAAAAGTTTACGAATGAGTATGACATTAAGTGAAAACTTAAGTTACATACGTAAATACTGAATACTATTATACTTAATCAGATCATAACATAAAATAATGTAGAACGATTAATCATTGTACAGAAACATTGAAATAAAGTATTAATAATACTCTAAACTTCTCCAGCCAACTCGGTATCCATGTAGTCGAAGATGTTTTCACCAATGACATATTAACTAACATCTTAGGTCATCACGTAATACGTAATACATATTATGTATTTTAGCAACGGTACACACCTCGGGCAAAGGACGACCAAAAGTAAAATATTCTGTTTCCTTTGGTTGACCGATCAACATTTCAAATAACAAGAAGGCTGGCCTCTGAGTTCCACAAAGAATAAAAATTACCAATGCCATTCAATGTAACATTGCGTTATCAGCCTTGTGGGATATCAAAATAGCTGCTGCCCGCGATTTCGCTCGCGTTGAAATTTTGATGAGTATGAGAACCGGAACATACGGGAACCGTACATTTTTTCAGGATAAAAAGTAGCCTATGTGCTATTCCAGACTGTAATCTATATCTGAGTGAAATTTCATCCAGATACGTTGAGCCGTTTTGGCTTAATTGAGTAACAAACATCTATCGTTCGTTCGGCTCCCTTTGCTATGGTTGAAGTGGACGATGGCTGACTGACTACTACTCGTGACAATTACCTACGTATACTGGTACAAGGGCAAAATTGTAACTTTACAGGAGAGCAATTCAAAGATTCTCTTAATTTTAAAATAAATTTTACAGGGTATAAAATATAGGCTAAGCTTTATCTGGATTTACAAACTGCATAAGTAACTTTGTAATTCTACAGCTATTGATGCAAAAAATCAATTTTCGTCATTTTGCTGACTATACCAGTATACACGTAGGACCCGTCTATATGATGTATGATATTATTAAAAAAAAGAATCAATGAGTCTGTATATCACCATAATATTATGTCTCAAACCATAATATTATGGTGTAGTGTAACTTTGACTATGTTAGCAATTATTACTGATAAAAATGAACGAAGCTAGTAACAAGAGACGTAACGTATTGCAACATTTCTACAAAAAAAAAAAACTAATGAGTTAATAAAATATCATCGTGGGCGTTGGCTGTTGTCGTCATAGTGATTTAGTTTATCGCGCAGTTCAGGGCTGCCAAATTGTTTAGTATAGTTGGACACAATATAATTAAAACATATTTTATAAATAATAATATATATTTTAAGACATAACTACGTATATCATAATACTAAAGGTTCTGTAAGCTATCAAGAAAATGAGGTATATCTGCCAAGTCGTGTAAAAAACAAGGGCAGCCGTACCATCCTTTTACCCATTGAGGATATTTTCGACCCTCTGTAACGTTGTTGTGGATAAAGCTAAAAGTCTGAATTTTCAGGATTAAGAGGGCATATTGTAGGTATATTGCCAAATTACATTAAATTTGAATTTGTACTTGAAGAAATATTGTAATTAAAAATTCCTTAATTTTGCCATTGACTCGTTCAATAACCGATCTTCCAAAATTACGGTACTTACGGTACTTCTAGCAGACACAACATTTTGAACACAACTAGTGTTTAGCCTATAAAGCAAGAAAAATCAAGCATACAGTAACTTTAGTCCCTCTTTCTGGATTTACAAACTGCATAAGTAACTTTGTAATTCTATAGAATAGGTATGGGATTAGAAAGTTATTTGCACTTCAAGCAATTGTTCGTCACTTACACTACCTAAAGAGATCGATAGGTGGGTAAATAGAGGATATAGGTAGGTACAGTGTGATTGACTAATGTGTGGTGTTTCCTTTAAAAAACTACTTACAGATAGATTCCATTAAAAACATAACATATAAAAAATGCAGCTAGTTGCAAATTCTTCAACCGCAAAAAGTTTTGAAATCTAATTGTTATTTAATTTGTAAACTAACGACATTTAATAGTGACTGTCTGATCTTAGACTTGTTCAGGTCGTTTCGTTTTTTAGTACTCAATTCTTCAACAAAAGTGACTTGCCAACACTGGTATCTTATAGCACTTTTAGACTATGTCGCACAAAATAAATTAGCCTACTGACAACCCTGTCAGATAGTAGTGTCCGTCGTGTCTGATAGCACGGGAATATATTACCGTAGCGATAGTTACTAACCGAGCCCCGCCCTGTTTACATTGCTTTGCAGCTTTGATTATTTTCATCATCATACATTGATATTTATTTACATACAGCTCATTGTTTGACTTTGTAAACAGAACGAATAACAATATACTGTTACATATTTGTTCTATCCGACGTCAATAGTTGAGGTTTGTGAGGAAAATGTCTGCTGTACCTACATGAGGACTTTTTATCAAATTATAAACAATTCTATGTTATGAAAATAATCAAAGTTATGAAATCTTATTAAAAGGTAACCAAGAACTAGGAAGGTCTTATAAGAACTATTATTTTGCCTTACAAACATTCAATTTTATTTAGATTTTTTTGTTAATTCAATTTCAATGTAACAACAAATTTGCTTACATCGCATTGCTTACTTACATCCGTAAAAATTTAATTAAGCGGAACATAGTCAAAACCTAAGAAAACTTCAATCACATTTGTATAAACAGCAAAATTCCAATCATAGTGAATACGGTGACTTATTCTGTTACTAAAATGTCGTATGTGCATATTAACAATTTTATCACGGTTATGTCACTAGTATTTACACGATTTCGTTAGCGTCTTTGTTGAGCAATTTTTCGATAATTAGCATAGCAACATGTCCACTGATAAGCGCGGGAGCATAGATAATGAAATGTTGGTTCAAATTGCTTTCATCAATAAGTTGCATTATCAAAGCGAACATTAAAAACGTTGGTCCAAAACAAGTCAGAATGCTACTGCGAACAACTAGTAGACTACTACACAAACAACAAAATAGTAATAGTGAGAAGCCGATGTTATGTTTAAATTTCCTATAGCGGGCGGAGGCGTGGCTCTTACGTCAGACATCGCGCGATTGTTTTTTAAATGATTATAACCGCTACCATGACGAAGTGACGTTTTCACTCGGTCGATGGCGAAACAAGTTTGTTTATATATTGGTTTAAATTACATTTTAAATACTCCTCTTTCAAATATTATGATATGATATTCTCGGGTCAGAAATAAGCGAGTTTCTTGCGTTTTTTTTAATTGAATAATTTAAGAAAAACGAAAAATATTTTGCAACTTTCAAGTAATAATGGAAAGGAAGAAACATGGAACGCAATGTTAATAAGGAATTCAGACGATATACCTGTTACTAAGGCTAGGCAGTGCCTTGGCTCTTCGCAACAGACAACGATACAGTGCCAAAAATACTCAACATTACTTTAATAAGACGATATGGCTCCATATTGCAATAAAAGATTAGATAGGCATTGTAGTGCTAGGCGGAGATTGCTGAATATTTGAATCAATTCGTTGCTAGGTTTGATTAAGACAGAGGAGAAAGGGAAAACACAGCAGTATTTAAGTACATGTTTATGGGAAGTGTGCAATCATGGAAACAAAATGACGAATCAATTTAATCATAAATACTTTGCGTTTTTTATTGAAATACTAGCTGACCCGCGCAACTTCGTCTGAGTCACATAAGAAAGAGAGATAAATTTTCCCCGTTTTTTGTAACATTTTTCATTGATGCTCCGTTCCTATTGGTCATAGCGTGATGTTATATAGCCAGTAGCTTTCCTTGATAAATGGGCTATCCAACACTAAAATAATTTTTCAATTCGAACCAGTAGTTCCTGAGATTAGCGCGTTCAACCAAACAAAAAACTCTTCTGCTTTATAATATTAGTATAGATTTTCTTCTATTTATACTCTCTTCAAAAACGTCACAATATTTACGTGGAAATTGGTTGTGCTATTTTTCATAAAGTGTGTCACTAGAACTTTTGGTTAACATTATTTGTGTGAGCGCAAAAGAGGGTACCCTCGATTCATTGTGATTATTGAAGTCCTATCTAGAACGTTAACACCGTTTTCGGTTCAACTCTTGCAGGTAAATAATTATAGCTACTGTGCGAGATCGTGATTTCTAGTCATTGTGTTTTACTGTAAGAAATACTCGGAAGAGAAAGACGAGACAAATCATTATAAAACTGTCGGTTGAAATTCGGAGTAGCTACTTTAGACTTTCAGCTTAATAGTAAGAGAGTTGTTTTTTAGGTAAGTAACCATAGTTTTCGGTGCGTGCGCCGCATGCCAGTGCAGTTACAATAAAGAAGCCAAAGTAATGTATTATTGGTCCTATTAGCATAATGGCGTTTTTATTGCGTGTGATCGTCAGATACTGGACAGGGGTCCCGGGTAGTCCAAATTATTATTTGGCTTTTGAACAAGGAAATTCTCAGTAACAGCACGGGGTCTGGAAACATTTCTGATATACGCTAATAGGCTCGCCTAGAACATTAGGCGAGCCTAACTAACAGCGACGGACTAAAACATATCTATAGCTGACGAAACGTGGGTTTGCAATACGCCTCTAATAAAGTCTTTGTAAGACTTAAGTAAGTATAAAAAAGCTACATTAATGCACGTCAAAAGAATATGTAATCAACTCAATTTTTTTTAGTAGTTTTTTTTTTAAATCTAATTTATGACATGCTTTAGAATCTTAACTTCGTATATCAAATGACATAAATCTTCATACCAGCTAGTACTTAGCCTTTTCCACATGAGCTAACTTCATTGTAATCATTCACCTATCTACGGATTTCGAATTTACGTAAAACATACTAATCGATTTATGCATTCATACGAGCGAGCATTACTCTGTACTAGACACGATCGATATTATGAATATCATTCGAAGGGCACCATTTATTGATCATGTTTAGCATCGCGTATCAGACAGTTTATCTATAGTGAACACAATTATTCATTACACTTAAGTTCAGTGGCGTAACTATACCATCTGAGGCCCGTGGGTAATTAATTAATACATTTTATAATTAGTGCCTCCTGCGTTCAGGGCCTTTGGCGCCCGGGGCCCCCTCGAGCTGGGGGCCCGTGACATTTTGCCCACTCTGCCACCTTATTGTTTCGCCACTGCTTAAGTTCCATTCAATGTCCATGGAACATATATACTCGTAGTATTTATTATTAGTTTCAAGAAAATGCTGTCAGAGTTGACTCAACAGTACTGGCGTTCTGCCACTGCGATTTAGTATATCGGTATGCCCAATTGTCCATGAAGTCGCTAAAAGAATACTAACAAGGTAAGCCGTATTCATTTGCCAAGACTTACAGCCTACTAGTAATTAATTTTGAACATAGTAAGTAGTAAATTGTCTCGCGAAGGCTGTTGTGTCGTTTAAGTCGAAAAGATGTTCATGTAAGTACTGCCAAACCTTTAACCCATTTAAGCCCGCTGTGCCCAAATGAGGACACCTAAAGAAGTACCCTCAACTTTTTATGCTTTTGTTTTTTCTTTTTTCTAATATAGATATTTGTTGGTTAAAAAGCTATTGACTCGTTATTAGACAAAATAGTAATTAGAAACAGATAAAAGAGGTTTTGCCGAGCATCTTGCGGAGCTGTTTCAGGCTTCGATGAATACAATTATTAAGGAATTTTTATTTGTAACTTTTTCCTCTAAATCTGCTAGTTTTTTAGGTAAAATACATAAATATGTTCCGGACAATAGGATCAAATTTAATTATAGTAAAATAGTCGAGTATTCTTTGTATTAGGAGCGTTTTACAATGGTGTCCCCAATTGGGGCCAATGGACACATCAGAGGCCAAATATTCGTATAATTGTCACCATGTAATTTTTAAAAACAATGTCTAAACTGACATATAACAGTTATAGTGACTACTTTGAGTTTCAAGAAGCACTTGATGCTGTAATGCTTGAAGAAGACGATGTTACAGAGATACATTTAGTAGATACCAGCAGCGCCCCGCGGTTTCACCCGGATCATTTCATCGTTCGTTCGATCGTTTCATCGGGATAAAAAGTAGCCTATGCGTTAATCCAGGTCTCCAGCTCTCTACATACTAAGTTTCATCGCAATCGGTTCAGTGGTTTTTGCGTGAAAGAGGAACAAACATCCATCCATCCAAACTTTCACATTTAAAATATTAGTAGGATTCCTGCTAAACCAAGTGTGTTTACCTATAAAGAAGATAGTGATGTAGACCATATACAAAGCATAGCTATTCCACAAGACATACCAAGTAAGATTTGAAGTATTCACGAATCGAGATGAAGAGGACTTGAAAAGTAGCAATGACGAACTGTTCGCTGGAACTAAGAGATAGAACTAATTTTGAGGAAACTTGCGGAATCTCGCTGGTGTAAAACAGAGACGTTCAGTGAAATTATAAGCTTATAGTTTCACTAACGGTAATGTGCAAACGCATCTTGATAAATTGATAGATGTGCTGAAAAAACAAAATAGTTGCAGTGCAAGATGTGAAGAAGAAAACCTATGCTGATCTTGACTTTCGTTTCGACCAAAATTTATTCATACATTGGATGGGCAACAATCTCTGTGTCATGGGGTCAAACTAATCTAACAGTGACAAACTAATATCAAGTTAGAGCAGCTTTAATTTCGTCGCAACATTGCTCTTCATTATTAGAGACATACAAGCAGTGAAAATTTGCATCCAACAGCTGCTGTGGTGCCAATTTTGCAGAATGGTCGAGTAGGTCACTACCCTCAAAAACTTTTGAAACAACTTTGATGTACCATGTTTTATAAAAATGCATGTTGGAAATGCAAAAGTGTGTAAAAACTTTATGCATTGAAAGAAAATGTTTTAAAAATTTGCACACCGCTTTAGCCCATTGTCCCCATTTGAGGACGGCTTTTTTTGTCAATGAAGGAAAATATTTTTTATTAGTTTCTTTAGGTTTTTGTTATAATAATATTAGTTTCTACCAATTAATAAAGAAATTTTGTTATTTCCACTGTAAATTTGTATTTGGGTCCAAATGGGTTAAAGGAAATATATAGGTTAACTTGTACTTCTTTTTCTGACGTAGAATTTTTTTATCGCGTAAGCCAATTTTGAATTCTAGACTAGTAACAGCGCCCCGCGGTTTCACCCGCGTAAGTCCCGATCCCGTGGAAATATCGGGATAAAAAGTAGCCTATGCGTTAATCCAGGTCTCCAGCTATCTACATACCAAGTTTCATCGCCATCGGTTCAGTGGTTTATGCGTAAAAGAAAAACTTTCACATTTATAATATTATAGTGGGATTTTTTTGCATGTCCGTATAAAGGCCTAAGGAAATAACGATTTGTTACAAATATAGTGAAACTACTTGTCAGAATATTTGACGGTGGCTTGCCAAATCAAGTGCCACAGGTGTTCGAGAAAACCGGCTTTATGTGTAAGTAAAACGTTGTTTGTTAGGACTTTCTGTAATGACAATATTGTCTGTGCGTTAGCCTGTACATTGTGGTTAGTCTTGCCAACAGAAATTGGCGTGAATAAAACTTGCTCGTTTTGTGCACTCTAGTGAAGATCTTGCTTCCATTTTTTCACCCAGTTTTTTTAAATACGTCCTACGTTTTTATTTCAAATTCGAATAAATATTCGCTACGATTGGCAACTCTAGTCACGGCCTCCTCAATATAATAAATTCCGCTGATGTAATAATTTCAAGTTGCATTTTAATGAAGCCGGAAGACTACCTTCATTAGCAGTTTTTAAAACGAATTAAAATCATTATACCGTCCTCCTATAAATGAATAATCATCTAGACGATACCTACGCTATATTCTTTTTCAAACCTTTTTTTTTTCTGTAGTCGATGTTGACCTCTACGACAAGGAAGCAGTTCCATAGAGAATGTTCACTGTACTGTATTGTACTACTACTACTACTACTCACTCGTATAAATAACGTTTGTTAATTTATAAGCACTTCGAAAAACTGAATAAATAAAATGCAACATTAACTTTTGTATGAACACATTTATAAATTTAGCAAATTTGACTATAATTGTTTTAAATTACTGTTAAAAATATATTTATAAATTTATGTATTTGTAGATAAAGGCATGGTTTTTTTTTTGTAAGAATAATAGTAATTCAGTCCTGCGTATTTTTGATAAATAATCTGTAAAAATTTTCATTTTAGTATTACTTTTGATTTTGTCAGAAAATGTACGAAACATTTTCTTACAAAATTGATTCTGGTAAATTCCGGTAAACACGGTTTAGTGTTATTGTTGCATAATTATGGATAGAGCATTCTGGTTATGCAGCTAGTAACATATCAGAAGAAATTAATTCCTCTTGTAGTCAACTTAATCAACTTAATTTGAATGCGTAAGGTAAACGTGCAGGTAAAAATAGAATATTATAATGTATAAAAAGGAACCGGAGCGAATATTTGAAAACTAAAAATAGTAAAAGAATAAGTATATGCAGTGGCGTAACAATGCCACAGAGACGGCAAAATGCCACAGGCCCGCGGCCCTAGGGGGCCCCCGGGCACCAAAGGCCCTGAACACAGGAGGCACTAATTACAAAATGTATTTTAAAAATATTAATTTTGTATTTAATAAATATAAGTTATCTAATTTAATTAACCTAATAAAATACACGAGTTATATAAATGAATTATTAAGATTTAATAACATCCGTAAAAAAAAATAACGGCCAAGTGCGAGTCAGACTCACACACGTCCGATAAATTAGAAACGGGCCTCGGATGGTATAGTTACGTCACTGGGTACCTATATGACAAGCAGAACTTGAAAATACTTTTA
Source organism: Euplagia quadripunctaria (assembly GCA_963859945.1). Taxonomy (NCBI): domain Eukaryota; kingdom Metazoa; phylum Arthropoda; class Insecta; order Lepidoptera; family Erebidae; genus Euplagia; species Euplagia quadripunctaria. Next base: position 6,083,669 of record OY982572.1, read on the forward strand.
CTGGAGGTGTGTCAGTATCTGTTATAAAACCTAAAAAATCGAGACATGACTTTATTAATGTAAAAGCAATCCCTATTAAATTTTATAAAACCTCTTTTGTTTTCGAAAGAATGTTATACTTTAAGTATAAAAGATCTTATAAAACAAAAGAATTTTATACGTCACGATTTCATTGTACACGTATCCAAATTATTTAAACAAGGAACATACCGGTTGCCAAAGCTCCGTGAAGCGCTTTCTCTTTGTCCTCCATCATAGCGTGGGCAGTATGAGCTCCTGGTGCCATAACGATTCTTCTCAGAGACGGTCTTCTTGCTAAAGCAACGATATGTTTAACGCGATAGTTTTGCTGGGCTTTGCGACGACGCGTGCGCACTCTTTGAAGGCCTCCAGGCAACTGTCCGCTAACTCCAGTGGTTATCACCGAGCGTGCCTTATCAGAACCGCGGCAGTGATTGCCGAACAACCTCACAATAGCTGAATAGATTTTGCAGTAAATAAGCCAAAAATATAAATACCAATTGCCCTGTATACTGAGTAACGCCATCAATAGCGACCTGAAACAAAAAAAAACAAAATCAAGATTTTGGAAACTAAGTATACATATATATATGTATAGTAGTATTAATAGGTACATAAAAAAAATCTTTGTACCCATTTCAAGCAAATGTCGCGCACGGAGGAATGTAATATTTGAAATAGTAGTACCTACTTAAAGTTTATAGTATACTAGCAGCGCCCCGCGGTTTCACCCGCGTATGTCCCGATCCCGTGGGAATATCGGGATGAAAAGTAGCCTATGTGTTAATCCAGGTCTCCAACTATCTACATACCAAGTTTCATCGCAATCGGTTCAGTAGTTTTTACGTGAACGATTAACAAACATCCATGCATCCTCACAAACTTTTACGTTTATAATATTAGTAGGATGTATAAACAAATATTATTTAATATGATTTTCTAACAATATGGTGTTATAATTAAAAAATCACGTGAAAACCGCTACAAAAAGCTAAACAGATCCGGTATATTCATACGTTGACCTCCCATCGTACGTGAAGTCTATACAATGATAGTTCAACTTAAAATGCAAATTAATAGCTTGATTTATATTTGAAATAGGTCAATTCAATAAAAGAAAACAATTTTTTTTTTATGAATTGTGTATTGAAATAAAACTATTTTTAACGGATTCTATCGCGATTTATTTGGTGTTATTTAACTATTTACACTGATCCCGACGTTTCAGTTGCTTTTCAGCAGCCATGGTCACTGGTACCAAATAAATCGCGATAGAATCCGTTAAAAATAGTTTTATTTCAATGTGTAACATTCGCGTAAACTTTCGACAATATTATGAATTGTGGTCAAACTACGACCACCAGCCGATATCTAGTACATACATGAATATTATAAGTACCTAATCGACAATTTATTTACATTATAATTAGATTGATTTTGTATACGCCCTATAATTTCAAAGGTACTGCTTTTTGAGATAAAATTACAGGATTATATTTTAATCTCACAGGCAATTGATATTAATTATTACATTAACTTAAAAAGGGTGATAAAATATTGAGTATATAGTAGTACTAGTTTATTTCCTAATTATTGCATAAATTAAACATTTATCATTATTTTATCAACAAAAAATATAGATCCTCTGATAACTCGACATACACAAACTGATTAAACATGAAATAAATCAAACAATCAGACTATGAATACAAATATGTCTGTGTGTAATTTATTTATATAATATGTATTTAGAAATATATAAGTGGGTTTATCGTCAGTCTAGTTACCATAGTACAGGCTCTGCCTAATTTTGGGATCAGACAGCCTTGTGTAAGATGTGTCAAATTATTATTATTATCAAATAATTCATTAAATATATGGCTCACCTTACAATCGCCTTTTCACTTTAATTAAGTCACTACCTAAACAGGTCTTGCCAAATTTAATTCTTTAAAATAGATTGAGTTCGGAGATTTCGATGACAGAACAAAAGGTTTTCGACGCAGTGCCAAATTAGTAATTATTAGGTCAAGACCACAAATAAATAAACAAGTCATAAGAGTGTGAGTTTCTTAATGAAAGATATAGAAATAGATCTTGTGGATATCAATTAGAATCCCCGACGAAAATCCAGAACTCACATGACAATAATCAAGGGTCCAAATTGCAGGCCGCCTTGTTTATTGGATAAATAAGGTGGAACTGAAAGAGAAAAACAAGAAGAGAAACCGGCAACATTTATTTACTTGTTTATTATTTCCGAATCCAAAAATGTCGATAAATCATTATTAATATTGAGTTATTTAGAAGATCACCTTGTCACAGTGGATTTAAGCAAATAGTAATATGTATATCTCTGCAGTATCCTTAAAGTACCTACAGCTGTTTGGTAGGTAAAAAAAAATAGGCAGTCATGGGACTGCCGACAGAAGTGAAAACCTAAACGAAACGGCGAACTTAAAACGTCACATTAGCAAGTTGGTGACATTAATTAATAAGGAGCTGAGAGAACTCAATGTTTAGATTAGCGCGCTCTAGTGGATCTATGAAGTGGAGTTCAGTGCTTTTTCCCCATAGAAAAAGTGCACAAACTAAAGAAGTTTTACTTCAAAAATTAATTTCGAATAAAATACATAGACATACACACACAACTGTATATATATATATAAATAATTAGGTTAAAAATAAAAAGTAGGTAATAACATCTAAATGTATACATAGGGTACACTGGAAGTTCTGCGCTCCTGGCTGCTCCTAAATGTTTGAATTTCGAATGTTATATTTTTTTAAATATGAGAAACTCGGCTCCGTCTTATAAATTTTCGATCAGGTCACGTGTCCTGACGCGAGTTTTTTTACCCATCCCAAAAAGGGCACAACGCCGCTAAAGAAGTTTTCACTTCAAAAATCGGAGATCTTTTACACTGACTGACTGTCTCCCTTTTGTTTTCCGGTAACCTTTTCACATTGGTCATTGCACCTAATTCGTTATGTTTAGATAACGGCATTCTTGTGTAAGCTGCGTTAATTCCAACACATAGTGTTGTGTTACCTATAAATAGTTTGCGTGGTATATATTTATTAACCACCTCTAAGTGATATGTCTGACGCAAACTCTTATGTACTTACACTCTCTACTGCTTATTTTCCATTCAATGTTGTGAAAAGGTTTACACGTCGTAAACGTTTTTATACTTGCATAAATGTCAACAATAACTTTCTAAAATCATGATCTAACTAGCTGTGCCCGCGACTTCGTCCGCGTGGAATAGCGTCTATAGTAGTAGAATTTTTAAGATACTTCCATACAATTTTTCATCACCACCTTTCATACCCTTACACCCCTTTTTTTGCATTAAAGAGTACCCTATGTCCTTTCTCAGGCTCTAGACTACCTGTGTACCAAATTTCATTTAAATCGGTTCAGTAGTTTTGACGTGAAAGAGCGACAGACAGACAGGGTTACTTTTGCATTTATAATATTAAATAATACATATAATAAGTTAGGATTTGGATCCTTTCATTACTCACTACTTAGCTAATTATCAATACAAATAAATAAAATTAAAGTGTCTGTTTGTAATGTCAAAATAATAGTTTTTTTAAACTCATACAGTTAGGTATTTGCATGCCTAAAAATCAGTTTTTAAAACTTTCGTCGGTCTGTCTGTCTGTTTGTTCCGGCTAATCTCCGGAACGGGTGGAGCGATTTCCACGGGACTTTGACTATATAGGCAGATAGCTGGTGTTATAAGGAGTAACTTAGGCTACGTTTATTTTGGAAAAATAATTAGGGTTCCGCGCAAAATATATAAATATGTAGACACGAGCGAAACCGCGCGGGAACTGCAAGTGTGAACTAAATTTTGACTTCGTATAATCTAGTATTAGTTATCTGTTTATGCCATACATTATAATATTATAAGTCTACGTGTTTATGTAATTACTTTTTTCTTATGGGTTAGGGGGCAAACGAGCAGACGGGTCACCTGATGGTAAGCGACTACCGCCGGCCTTGGGCACCTGCAACTCAAGAGTCACAAGTGCGTTGCCCGCCTTTAAGGTGGGAGTAGGGGGGAAGAGGGAGAGTGCGGGTAGGGGGAGAAGAGGAGAAGAGGGGGAGAGGGAAGGGTTAGGGCCTCCGGTGACCTCACTCACTCGGTGAAAAGCAATGCATTGCTTTACTGCCGGTTTTCTGTGAGGCCGTGGTATCACTCCGGTCGAGCCGGCCCATACGTGCCGAAGCGTGGCTCTCCCACAGTGTGTTGTGTTTAAGGTTTGTGTATCCGGGTTGCATTCCTTCATTAAATGGGATTTGTTTTGGAACGCGAAAGTTTAAAAGTTAAAATATTATCTATCTGACTTGGCTGAATACCAGTATCATATGTATTATGGCTGACTTCTGCACCTTGATATGCTAGTTTTAAGTAGCACTATTGGACATTGTACCACAGATAACATAATAGTTACTTCGTAACAGATACATCACTCCCATACAAAAGTGAAAATACCTACGTTATAATAGCCTACAAAATTTAATTAATAATACCTGGCGTTAGCTGCGACCAGAAATATATCTTATTTACGCTTCTCGAAAGTTGAGAACGCCTTGCCCACCGCGCGACCTTGGTCCGTGTGTGTAACTGCTTTGCCAGACACTTTAGGGTTGTACAAAATACACAAATAATGAAATAGATTATTTATTTGATAATTAAATTTATGGGTGTTGAGTTTTATATAGGTAATAATAAATAAAATTATTTCCCCTAAGTTTAATTTTTAAAAGTAATTAAAATATTTTTCACTTTTAATATTGGGTTCGATTCCCACCCAGGACAAATAATTGTGATGAGCATGATCATTGGTTCTGTGTCTGGGTTTAATTTATCTATAATATGAATGTATTTAGAAATAAATAAGTATGTTTATCAGCAGTCAAGTTACCATAGCACAAGCTCTGCCTAGTTTGGGATCTGACGGCCGTGTGTAATATGTGTCAAGTTATTATTATTATTCTTAAACCTTTCCATACTAACATAAAATGTTGATGCTGTAGGTGGGTTCGATTCCCACCCGAGTCTGGGTGTTCTTTGTTTCCTTTGTTTGTATGTTTGTCAAGTCCCCCGCGACACAGGAGTAATTCCCAATGCGGGAGTAGTCTTTAAAAAAAAAAAAAATTGCCGCTGGGTAAAGATACTCTGCTTACGATTCAATGCTTGCTTTTCTGTAATTTATGCCAAGTGACAGTGACGGGATTATAGAAAAAAGGGCTTCAATCAATTTAAAAAAAAAAATGGCTCCTCATTTATTTTAATTAAGATTTAATATGTGTTTTTTTTTAAAAAACACTAAGATATTGATTTGTGCGAGAAGCTCCAAAAAATGTATGGCATATTATGTTATCCAAAAGTATTAAATAACAAATAATTAGGTACCTACTAATATGTCGTGCCGCTCTCAATGTGTTTTACATTTCAGTCGCTCTTACTATTGGGATCGTGCACGACAGTAGCGCCACTTAGCATGCGCAACTGTTCGGGATTATGTCAAATAATGACATACAAATGTTTTATTATTTTCTAATAAATAAAGTAATTAAAGGTACATAGAAAGACGAGAAACAGTTTTTTAAAGGAATTTGTTAGAAACAGTATATAGAAAAATGGATATAATTATAAAAACCGGTTTTGAATGTATAAAACACAACATAAGTTTTCAACCTCAAACTCTGTTCCAAGGAAATAAATTCGTTTTAGCTCAACATGTAAGAAATGTTGAAGAGCTACGAAATAATGGCCGCAGTTATTTAATAGTTATTCCACGAATACAATTAAAACTTCACATTATTAAAATGAATTAAAGCTTGACACCATTAGATTGTATTAAAACTTTGACATTATTATAAATATCAGTATGGACATATTGAACATTATTGAATTGTAAATAATTTTATTATGATTATTTGTATCAATAAATTATAATGATAATTTGCATGGCAATAGTATTGACTAAAGTCGCATGTGTTAAAATATTTAAACATGCAAGATCTTTCTGTACCGACTTTTCTGCAAATAAATAAATTTGATTTGATAAGAGACCACATCATTCGTCAAACATCGGTGAAATTAACACCCTATAAAACAAATTTAAAATTAAGTACTCTCATAATGCTTTAAACGTAATGTAGGCTACATTACGTTGTACATTATGTTATTAATAATAGTAATTAAATGTGCTATATTACCTATGTAGCGCACTTAATTTAGTATTTTACGGCAGAAAAGATACTTTAACAAATTTTTGCAGTTCACAACACAACAACAATTAAGACCCATTTCAAATTACAAACAAATTGTAGGAAATCTCAAAGTATTTTGTTTGACTGATATGATAGACTATCCCGAATTGTTGCAGATTTCTGCCACGGCATGCGCTGCGATCGCTTTATATACCCCCACCATGCACTTCGCACGTAGCGAATACAATTTTCTAGCCTTATTACAGATGGTGCTAATTTAATTTCGTGTTTTAAGATAATCCTAGAGGTAGGTACCATGTCAAACATATTGTGTGAGAGAAGCAGCCGACAGTTCGCCTTGCCTACTACAAACGAATACGCGGGCAGTCCACACCTACAAAGTTCGTCACCTTTCCTAAATGTTATGGGTTCATTATTTACAGTTTAATAGACTACATTTATTAAAACATCCACCCTGGCCAAACACTCTAAACCTGATTTAGTACAATTTCTATATAACATTGTATAGAATATATATAAGCAACATTTATTATTTGTGTTAAGAAGATAACTATTATTTATTATTAGCACAGCCACGCGGCGAGTAAAGAATAAACACCTAAAGTATTTTTAAATTATATTGACAAAATAAGTAATAACTAAAATAATTATTGCGACTTATTTTTAAAGGATTTAACAGATCACTAACTTCTAGCAATAATGCAATTTAACAAATAAATAAGTGTGTAAGCTGTGTGGAGTTATTATTATTATTAAATACATTTATCAATAACAAAACACGTCCATTGTACAATAAGTTCGATTTGGCATTTTGTTTTTATTTACGACGTTCAGTGCGTGCGTGCTCTCAGCAACGCATTGTCGCCCCAATATATTTTAGTTTATGGTCGCCCCACTGACACTTATTCCGGCCACGGATGCCAAATTGGTAGGTATATAAAACGCGACCTCGAGCGAGTGATGTAGCACTGATTGTACTAGTTAGCATTTGGGCAAGATAACGAAGTGTTTAGTATTATTTTTAAGTTAACATATTAGACATTACTCTAATTGTTTGTACGCGGGTTACTTGTGTATGAACGGCTTAACAATAATATAGAAGAACTAGCCGTACCCCGCGCGGCTTCGCTCGAGTGTACCTATACATTTATATTTTTTGCCCGGAACCCTAATTATTTTATCAAAATAAAAGCCTAAGTTATTCCTTATCACACCAGCTATATACCAGCGAAAGTCCCGTGGAAATCGGTCCACCCGTTGCAGAGATTAGCCGAAACAGACAGACAAAAAAAATTTAAATAGATTTTTAGGTATGACTACTTACCGTGTAAACATTCAGATGCATTTAGTAAAAAGCTGTTATTGTGACATCACAAACAGATACTTAAATTTTATTTATTTGTATACATAGATAAGAAATAACTATGCTTAGGAATAATGATAATGGTGTTTTTTTTTTCTGATAAGATAACGATAATATATTAATGGCTTTTTAATAAATAATTAAGTTATTACACACTAACATACACTCGCTAACCCATATTTACATTGGGAATTGAAGATGGGAAAATTGAAAGTTTATTATAAGAAAAAGGTAGAAGTGGAAGGACAGGGATATATTGTTTACTAGCAGCGCCCCGCGGTTTCCCCGAGTAAGTCCCGATCCCGTGGGAATATCGGGATAAAAAGTAGCCTATATGTTAATCCAGGTCTCCAGCTATCTACGTATCAAGTTTCATCGCAATCGGTTCTGTAGTTTTTACGTGAAAGAGTAACAAACATCCATACATCCTCACAAACTTTCACGTTTATAATATTAGTAGGAAGTAGGATAATAATAGATTGGGTAGAACAAACAATAGTTCGAGCAGTTCAGGTTCGCATACCTGTAACTTGAACTGCCTGTTGCCGAGCACTTTAAGTTTGATTTCAGTTAACATTTTTCTAAAACTGATTTATCAATCCCACTAATATTATGTGAAAGTTTGCAGGGATGGATGGATGGATAGATGGATGGATGGATGTTTGTTCTCTTTCACGCAAAAACCATTGAACCGATTGCGATGAAACTTGGTATGTAGATAGCTGGAGACCTGGATTAACATATAGGCTACTTTTTACCCCGATATTCCCACGGAATGGGGACTTACGCGAGTGAAACCGCGGGGCGCTGCTAGTTCTAAATATAACAGAAAGCTATGTGCTATTTATGTGGGAGAGCCATCCTTCGGCACATATAGGACGGCTCGACCGGAGTGATACCACGCTGCATTGTATTTCGCCAAGTAAGTGATGTCACCGGCGGCCCTAACCCTTCCCTCTCCCCCTCTTCTCCCCTCCCCGTACACTCCCTCTTCCCCCACTTCCGATACTCCCACCTCAAAGGCCATCAACGCACTTGTGACTGTTGAGTTGCAGGTGCCCATTACCATCAGGTCTGCACCCGTCTGCTCGCTTGCCCTCTATCCCATAAAAGAAAAAAAAAGCTACAGAATAATATTAAGCATGTTACTGTAAAACATTTATAACGCTCCATTTGATCGAAGATAGCGCTACATGAACACTATATAATATATGATTATTAAGTAAATTAGTTCTTGTCGATATAAATTTTAGATTTTTTTTACATTTGAATTGAAATTTTCAAACCTGAACAATCCGATATCATTGCTACAATTACTTTTTAAGCAAAACGCTCAACAACGTATTATGTGTAGGAATAGGGGTACCTCTTCACATCTTACAATCACAAAGAAATATTTCTAATTCCATTTAATTTGAGGTTATGTAAGTCCATACAATCGAAACATTATTTTCTTTAGCAACTTCATTTGTTAAAATGCTATTCTATATTTTTTTAATGTGTTGTTTGTATACAGTTATGCTATTTTCGGTTTAAGTTGTGCCCGTGCTTATCAATATTTGACTCTTCGAAAGTTGAAAACACGTCTTTAAAAAAACGCGTAACTTGAGTACCATCGTACAAGATTTCACAAAAACGCTGAAAAAATCACGTTTCTTGTATGGGGCCCAGCCTTTAACTTTTTTTATCATTTTTATTACTTTTGTTATAGCGGCAATAAAAATACACACTGAAAATGTGTGATTCCCGCTGACAGACAGACATTCGCGTCGCCATAAATTAACGTTTTTTGGAGCCCCCTTTAATTTGTAATTTTTTTTCTTTTTTGTTATAGCGACAATAGAAATACTATGAAAATTTCAACCTACATGAGATAGAGCCCGCTGACAGATAAACGGAATAGGGTTCCGTTGGCACTCTTTTACTACAAGCTCAACGAACGGTTTTTCGACATTAGGTATCCGAGAAAGACCTACATCTATTTAGTCACAGCCACACTTAGGCACTAAAATGTACATTTTATTAACTACAATTACAAATTGCAAGGCCGATGTGAAGAATTATGATCAACTGTAATGAATTGCTTGATTGTTAGCGGCCCTCACGCGCAGACTTCGGAGTATTGAACAAATATATTAGCGAGGTATCAATATTATTTTAACTTTTACGTAAACCTTAAACATTAAAAGCAAATGATTTGATGATAGCTATCATCAATACTCAATACATACGTACATATATACATACGTACATATATACATACATACAAATAAATAATTGAAGTGTCTGTTTGTAATGTCAAAATAATAGTTGTTTTTATGATGCTATGCCTAAAAATCACTTTTAAAATTTTTGTCTGTCTCTCCGTCTGTCTGTCTGTTTGTTCCGGCTAACCTCCGGAACGGGATGACCGATTTCCAAAGGACGTTCACTGGTAGATAGCTGGTGTTATAAGGAGTAACTTAGGCTCCTTTTATTTTGGAAAAAAATTAGGGATCTGCGAAAAAAAAACATATATATAAATATGTACCGCGAGCGAAGCCGCGCGGGAACTGCTAGTACAAAATAGTAGGTAGGTACTTTACCTACAAGAAATAAAACATGCAACGTGCTTTGCTTTGAAGAAAGATTTACATTTTCTTTAGAGCAGATCCCAAGTAGTACATACATATGAAGCAAGTCCTCTACTGATTCTTGTGAAATACTTGTCCAAAGCGGTCAGTATCACATATAGGCGACAATACATAGTAGAGAGTGAGTGACCTCGTGTAAATAAAAGTTGCTACGAATTCTATTATCATAATTATTCTCATCAACCATAAGACATTACTAAACATAGCCTCTCTCAAAGACATACACTAAAAGGTTTAGTATCATAATTTTGTATTTTATTGAAACTCTCATAATGAGAAGTTTTTAAATAGGATTCTTGGCCTCCTCGGTAGGCCTTTTGCTTTTTCTGCTGTTAGATTCTTCTGTTGCTTCTAAAGATAGGTTTTGGCTCTTTTTCTATGTTGCCTCTGCTTAGCTATGGACGGGCGCGCTGGCTCTTCGGGTTTGGTGGCAGTTGCCCCTCAGTCGATTAACTGTACGGGTAGCGCGCTTTTGTCTCCCGCGCAGTGAGAAGTATCGAGAAGCAATACTTCTCAGTCCCTCTCATAGAACGGGGTCGTCAGACTTGGTGGCCAAGACGTACCAGAGGTTGGTAATTTATTGCAACGCTGTGTGTATGCCGCCTCTATCGATAATAGATCTGATGTCGGAGATATAGTGCGGTTTTGGCCGGTTGTGCCTCCACTACACCTTTTTATGTTAAACCATTATTTTTGTGTACTTAGAATTGCGAAATTCGGATAATATGCGGTGTTCTATAATGTATGAGTATGCTAATGTTAAATTTTCCTTGTTCACCACTGACGTGAGGCGTACATTATTGTATAATAAATTATACTACTTAATTGCAATAAGTATGGCGATTTTAAATATGTAAGTGGCTACGTTAAATTAGTACTTCCCGACAACTGCGGTTAGGCAATCCTAGCATGACGATATAGCTGAATATGAAAGTCATACATATTAGAAACTGAAATGTGATGTAACTCCAACACAAATTAAGAATTCTCAAACCGACCTAACCGAATTTGCCCGGCAGGCCCCCACCCAGAGTTTGAAATTGGAATTCTGTACAAGATAATACACAGTCTTAATAACTTTTACAGTTGTAAAAGTTCTCGAGCAGATTAATATACCATAATAATCGGCGTTTTACAACTTTAAAAGCTTGTTAAATAAAGTGTTTAAAGAAAACCTTTTTATGCTCTCATGAAGAACCAAGGCATGGCAAGGCAAGGCAACATTTTGCCAAACATCTGTGCCCAAGGTATTTCTTGCAACCGCTCGACCGTTTGTTTTAAAGTCCGTGGTAAATGGAGGTGGTAAAATGAGTAAAGTTTATAAATTAAATTAATGAGATGAGTTACATAAAGTGCGAGCAATGTCTTGAATATCTGCAGAGCTAAAATAGCCTAACCGTTCGTAAATCTCTTATGACACGTAAAGACTTAAGGCTCGACCGGAGTGATACCACGGCCTCACAGAAAACCGGCAGTGAACAAATTATAATACAACGGTATTTCGCCGAGTGAGTGAGGTTACTTGAGTCCCTAACCCCCTAACACTTCCCTTTCCCCCTCTTCCCTCCCCATCCTCCTCTCTTCCTTCCCCTACTCCCACCATAAATGCTGGTAACGCACTTGTGACTCTTGAGTTGCAAGTGCCCATGGGCGGCGGTTGTCTCTTACCATCTGGTGACCCGTCTGCTCGTTTGCCCCTTATCCCATTAAAAAAAGAACCCCGTTATTCTCATGTTTCAAACATAGCATCGTGGAAAATTATGTTAGTCGCTTAAGATGAGTTTTAGAACGAGCGCAAAACATGAACATTTTGCCAATCATGTTTATGTGGCATGTATTCCGCGCAGGGGAGGAATGATTATAAAGAAGATCACTTATATGTACTAAATGAATAAAGATACAGATGCGTGACCACCAAGATGTCCGTGATCTCTGTTTATCACACGTATCGTATGTAGTGATAGCACAGAATACATAATAGTAGTGATAGTGAGACCGAACTCACCGAATTGATAAAACTTTTCTGTCTCTCCTCACTACCTATGCGTGAACGATATTAATAACTAGGTAATTATTAATATAGTGTGCCTACTACTACCTATGTCACGCGATATAGCTAATCATTTTATTATTCGAAACGTTTACTACGCACTTTGTCAGTCTATCATCAGTTACTGTATCTCTTGGTAGGGAGGTGCAGCAAAAACTATCCTAATGCCACTGGAGATAGCTCACAGAGCTATAGTAAAGGTTGGTTGGGTAGGTAAAAAAAATTGCAATTTATCTTGGTCCATCTTTGTACAACCAAATTAACGCAAGCTATTACCTACGCGGCTACGGTTTCTCTTACTATACCTGTAAAAAGACTGTAACGAAATTCCTACTAACATTGACTTACGATGAAACTGAAATCCTCTTAGTCAAATAATTACATGACAAAACATTCACACACAAACACACACACACACACACACACACACACACGCACACACATGCATGGGAGTACAGTACTCAACCCACAGACATGGTAGTCATCATGCATTCCTACAAATTGTATACTTGCATTATACCTATTGTCTACCTGTAAATCCCCTAACTTTAGATTTTAATAAACTTATTAACTTACCTATTACATTGATTACACGCGGGAGTTTAATACACAATTATTTTTCCTATGTAGGAATCGAACCCACGACCTCTGGCTTAGCAGTCTGGGTCACTAACCACTAAACCAACAGGCCTGCAGATTACAAACATATATACAAGCCACCTATAAGTTTAAAGCCGAGAAAAATACATCACTAGCTAAGTAGTGCCATTTAACTGCGGTAACTTAGACTTAGACATGTTATACAACAGCATTTCGATAATAAAATAAACCAAAAGGCACCTTGTATGGTACTTATGAGAATGGCTATTCTACTAGTGATACTTGAATCCCTCTAACGATTAGAAAAGAGAAGATGATCTTCGATTTATAACTAAGAACACTCTCGATCAAGTCACCTTTCAAATAAATAAAAGAAACAATAAATCCAAAGCGGTCCATCCGTTTAGAAGCTATAACGCCACAGACAGACACACATGTATACACACGTTAACTTTATAACACTCCTCCCTTTTGCGTCAGGGGTAAAAAATTATTTGCTCGACCCGGGAATCAAACAATTTGCAATAGTGTTATATTAGACAGACAGACATATTGTATCCATCATCGCTCAACGATAAGATAATACCAGTTGCTCAACTCATCATATACAAAAAGAACTCAAAACATATGGTTCTGGACCCCTCTGCAGCAGAAGGACAGATACGCAAAATTCCGGAATAGAAAATCGCAAATCCCAGATTAGTAGAAGGACAGATTAGCATAAAGGCAGAAGTACAGACACACACCGAAAACAAAATAAATTGTAATAGTTATTTTAATACATACATAAAAAGAGCAAAAAAGAATTAATTCATTTTTGTAACTTTGGCCAAACGTATTAAACATTCTATTGCAGAAATTTTATCATTGAATAAACTCGTAATAACTTGATCAATTTTTTATCCTTAAGTGTAGTACGATAAGAACGTTTTTGTGGTTTGCTATTGCCGGTCAACTTCAGATCTTGAAAATATGGTTCTTTTTTTAACAGCTGGGCAAACAGGAAGAGTGAAGGTTTCACAGGTATTTTTGTATTAATCCTCCGGTGCCATCCCTCAACACCATTCGTTGTTCTAAATTTTTCTTTGTGACAGCTAAGAATGTCCTTTGTGAGGATCCATTGGTTATTGAAATACTTTTGAAATTCGTTAAATTCTGGTTGACTGACCATAACCTTACCGTTTCTCGTCTTTCCTCGTATGTTGTTACTATTATAGTCCAGTCGGGATAGACATTTAAATAGAAAAAAATTAAGGGACGCGATTTTTTTTTTATACGTCGGTTTCGGTGATTGGAAGTCTACATTTCGATTTTCAGGGCAAGCCCGCCATTGGATTCGCCGCCATATTGATTTGAAGTTCAATTTTTTCGTTTTTCTAAAATAACTCGTTAATTTGCAACTTTAGAGCAAAAATGGTAGTATTCAAAGTTGTTGGAAATTTAATTTCCCACAAGTTTGGTTAATATAGGATCAATATTTGCAGAGTTATACTATCAAGTTTATCAAAAAAATCGTAATGGGTGGAATTTTATTTCCTTCAACTTCGGTTGTCGCACTTTTTTTACTACACGATCAATATTTTCGGATAAAACCGGAAAAACCCCCCACGACGTTTAATAAAATGTGAGCCGTCACGGGACGCCTGGCAGATGTGAAACATCGACATTATTTTGTTAAAGTCAAATCAAAAGAGAGAATCGCGCAGTCGATTGCGCATGGCGACGCGTCGCCACACCGTACACACTACTGCATATAGACTGTATATATATACCATCATATAGCGTGGCGACGCGTCGCCACGCTTTATGATGGTATGGCCAGAAATCAGTTTTAGCGGCTATAGATGTTTCACATCAAAAAAAAATCGCGTCCCCTAATTTTTTCTATTTAAGGCTATTTTTATGTCTATCCCGACTGGACTATTACAATCAATCACAATTTTCTGAACGATATTAAGTGAACTGGTATGAACAATGGCAATTGTTTATTTGTGTTACAATTTTAATGTAAGTATTTAAAGCTAAAAAGTAAATCCGTTACTATTTGTTATCGTTATAAATACAATTGAAGGCTACAGCTGTTCAATGACGAGTTCTTGTCACTCATTCTATAAAAACTATGAATTCCATCTTTATCTAATCAGTTAAAGGTACAGTCGTTTATTGTCTATGATTAAATGTCTAGATACTGTCTAGCCTTACTAATATAATTATGAACAAACGCCTCTGTGTATTCGCCACGCTCAAACATCTTTATCGGATAGAAAGACAATAAAACCCATAGTTTTATTATCTGATCGTAATGCACAGACACATTTTTTTGTATGTGGAAACAGCCACGGGTTGGACTTAGGTACTTTATAAATTTTGTAGTGGGCTAATCGAGATCTACCTGGGCAAACCACGATATACAACCATTTCGTAATTTGGCCGATTATTTCATGATGTGCTCAATATATAGATAGGCGCCACGATGAGAGCCACCCATTTGTCGATTCTCCCAACTTGACCACATCGAGATACGGTTGTACGCATCGTAATGTAGTTCCGTTTCGTGACGCTGGTGGCGCTGTTTGCGCTCTGTCTTTAGCATTGGCATTAGGCATTAGCTCTCTGTGTTTACGTGCGAGAGAGATGGCGCCGGCATAATAAAAGCAAAGACAGTTAGTTAATTGCAAAAAAAAAGTGCTTTCCAAGTGAATTACGAGGGTCAGTCACAGAATTTTATGGGAAGGCATGCCAATTTAACGCACGCACGTTTATTTGCTAGTATTTCGGTCGTAGTACTATTTATAAAAGGATGGCCGGCAAACGTTTATTTTATCTAAAAAGTTTTATTTACTAGTATAAAATATTTAATATCTAAACTTCACTTTATTTGCTGGTACTTTGGTAACCCTAAGGAATCGATTTGATCATAAAATAAAAAATATGTACGATTAAAATCTTTAACTTTACACATTCCACCCGCTTTTATGAGAAACGCAGGTAATACCTGGAAATTCAAACGTCCATAACTTGTAAGCAGATAGTTTTTTTCCAAAAAATCTTTTTGTAACTGCATACTAGAGCCATTAAATTTTAGTGATATAACTAAGTGTTCCATTGTTATATACACCCTGTATAATATATTATATTGTACAGTCTTATCTGGTCCTTGTATCTGAAGGAGAATACAGGCTTTATTTATTTATTCAAAGACATTTGACAGTCTATACAGGATTACTCAAAACGATATTAGGAGCCATCCATAAATTACATCACACGAATTTCATGATTTTTGGAAGTCCTTGTCACAGGTGATCACATTTGTGGGTTTGGTGTGACGTCACATATTTTCAATTTTACACCCAGAACTAATTTTTTTTAAAATGTAGTAACGTGTCTAGTCTTTTGTTTACAGGTTATTGGTATAGGGCTCTGTTTCCGCATCTAGACTCATAGGCGGTCCATTATGCGTTCAGATAAGCTGACTAGTCGAGCCAGCCTAGCTCCTTCCAGAAGCACAGAAGCCTCTTGGGGCGTTCACAGGCTTCTAAGAGCGACCTCGCACCCGCGAGGACATTTGCCCGTTGTGTGGCCACTACCTCGCACTCCAGGACAACGTGGGCGGCCGTTTCCTCCGCGTTGAAACAGCCTCTGCATAGAGGACTGCTTGTCGCGTTGATGGTGAATAGGTGCCTGTTTAACGCCAAGTGGCCCCTAATGCTTCCTACAACTATTCTGATCTTAAGTCGGTTGAAACTGAGCAGTTTCAAAGTTAAACGTGGTGAGACCTCCGTCAGCACCAGTTTAGACTGCCTGCAGCCGGGTGTGTCGGCCCAACGACCGTTATGCGCTTAACGAGTCCGTTTACAGGTAATGTTTTGTGTTTAATACTTTAGATTTCGACATGTGACATTACGTAGCTTATGACCCCCATACCTTGTCACACACTTACCGCTCCTTAAGGTGTGACGTAATTTATGGATGGCCCCTTATAAGCTTACTTAGCTACTTATTAATATTCATATTTGTATATTGTAATTACTATTGTGTTCCACAGCTCGGACAACAGGGCAATAGCCAGTTAGAGGTACAGGTATGATCCTGACTTTCTCGAGCTAAAGTGCCCGGTTCACGGCAATAGGCTTGTCCCATATTACATGAGTGGGTCTAAATGCCGGTTGGCAAAATGTATGTATATATATGTTTTCTAATACATCCGTAGATAATAATAATAATAATCATTATATTTCAGGAGAGGGGTCGTGGCTAAGTGATAACCGAGTAGGTTGGCACATTACAAAGTTAAGTAATACTATCCAGGTCAGTCTGGGATGGATGACCATTTTTAACACATTGAGACCTCTCCGTGCCTCGGAGAGCACGTTAAACCGTCGGTCCCGAGTGCCATACGAACATCTGTGGCATTCGTTACGGGTAGTTGAAGCCCTAAAAAGTCCGACAACCTGGTCAACTACAGAACTTCGATATCGCTACTTGGGTTGTGGAGGTCTGATGGCAGCCGCTTCACGTAAAATATCAAATAAATAAAAATAAATTACATATAAATGTTTTATTATTAAATTATTACGTATACTTAATCGTGACTTAAATGTATTAATTCGTTTTCTTATGATAGCGAAAATAATATCCGATGCATCCGATGTATCCGATCCGATCTGTCTATGGCAATTAAATTAATAAAATGAGTGTACCTAGGTACCTACCTATTTATTATTATTGTTTAAGTGCTTAGTGCCACGTCGACCATTTCTGGTCTTTTGTAGCGCACTTTTTACTTTACAGTTCACTGCTCAGACTTATGGCTTCGAGAAACCTCCAGATCCTCTCAGCAGTGATTGTTTGTATTTCCTGCGGTTGCATGATGTGCAACCCTAGGTTAATACTTCGGTGCCACATTACTGGGCCACAAGAGCATAGAATATGCATTGCAGTTTCCTCTGCCTCTTGACAGAATCTGCATATTGTGTTCTCGCCCAATTTAGGCACCTACCTATCTACGCTTTGTAATTTTTTTAGTCGATTAAGTCTGGTAAAACTACTATTTTGTATTCTGTGATAAATCTCTCAGGCATGGTTTAAAGCATACTTAGGTAGATAGGTACCTATACCTATACCTGCTAAATTTTATGATTTTCTTTAATTGCGATTACTTACATATATTATTGTTTGTGTTTATTAATATTAATGAATGATTTTTAATGCCTATGTATGTTTCAATGTCAACACAAAGTACCTTTGTTTATGAAATAAATGACTTATGACTTGAAATTTAGATGATGTGTGATAGCTAGTGATAAGAAATAGTCGTGGTTAAACATTTAAAACATCTGTCAACGTTTTGGTATACGAATATTATCATCATATATCAGGATACATCTAAATCTAAATATATTATAAAACCATTACTCTACTATGCGACTGCACGCACCTACTTCATGTTAAACTATCTATTTGTCGATAAATGATTAGTTGTTATTAATATTTTGTCTGTCTATTCTAATACCGCTGATATCCAATGCCAGACATAGATAATATATAATATATATTTTAAAAACGAATATTCGAGGTCGCGATTCAGTTTAATTAATAACTTAGTTCACTCACAACAACGTCACAAGACAAGTCAGTTTTTCGTATATTTTTAACCGACTTCAAAAAAGGAGGAGGTTCTCATTTCGACTGTTTTTTTTTATGTTTGTTACCTCAACTTTCGACTGGGTGAACCGATTTTGATGATTCTTTTTTTATTTGAAAGCTGGTGCTTCCCGTGTGGTCCCATTTCAATTTGGTCCAGTTCTGACAATGGCATCCATGAGAACACCATATATAAGTCTTTTATGGAATAGTTTTTTTTTGTTGAAGTCGGTTTTTTTTTTAAAGAATTATTAACATAGAGACGCATCAATATCGTTAATTAATACGGAATTTACGGCCTTGTCATCCATCAATTGCCATCTCTGGCCGATACTGACTCTATTCATTCGTTTATAGGGTTCCGCTCCCAAAGGGTGGCAACCGAAGCCTATTATATTACTAACCCTCCGCTGTCCGTCTATCTGTCAGCAGGCTGTATCTCATGTACCGTAATAGGTAGATAGAAGTTTTTTTTAATGAAGTGGTGCTTTAATGTATGCTGCACGTTGCCTCAGTCATTTCGTTTTACTATCGCATCGCTTTCATTTACTTACACGAAAGTCCCAAAAGCAATTTAATTTAATTTAAATGGAGTTTTAATTTAACTTATTTTATTTTTATTTTTCTGGTATCTCATATCCAGACTCAAATAACATTTCCTAAAGGCTATCGAAATCTGTTTTTATTCTGTAACAATATGTACGCTTATTGTGCCCTTACTTGTAATACCATTATATAGGTATTTATGTAATAATACGTAGGGTTTGTAAGTGCATTTTGCATTTGTATATTCTGTGATACTGTACCTACTGTGGAAGGTTTGCATTGAGATGAAGCAGAGCGTGGACAAGGTTGACCACTTGAATATTAATAGGTAAGTAATGCAACACAAACAAAGGCTTGTCTCGAATGACAGTGCCTTTTATTTGTTTATAAATTATATTCATTATTAACCAGCTGATGACTTATGTATTTGATTAATCATCCTTCATAGTTTAATGATGTATTAAATGCTTTTTTTTATCACTAATTAGGTTTGTTATTATTAATTATGAAGGTAGATTGTAGTTTACAAGGTCAGCTATTAGCAATCAATTTTCTTTTTTTGAAAATGTTTTTATTTCATTTGCTATTTATTTATTTATTTATTTATTACTCCTAACAAAAAGAACATAAAATATAGATCTATTACAATCACATATACTTTAGCTTCCAGCTGTGATTATGTAGCAGCGATAACTCGCACTTAATTCGTTAACGCAATACCTACGTTAGATAATTAAATCGACACTCACCACATTAATATGTTCTAGAATAAACTCGGCGCGTTTGTATAATTTCAATAGGTACTTAAATTGTTCTTACCTGAATCAGAAACTAAAGTCTTCCTTCGCAGTAGTGGTCAGAGGATGTATGTCTTATAAAATGTACCAAATCGTGGCGCATAGCAGTGCGCCCGTGAATAGCGGTGAACGTTTCAATACACATTCGCAATAAGTCCCAATAAACGTCTATATATGTCAACTTTTTAACCAAAACTCTCCCCCAACATCGCACAGGAAACGTAGCACAGTAATTATACAGCTTCGTATCTTTAGGTCTGTGTATTAAATTAAATTTCACTAGCTTTTTCGTAGCTGTCTACTTCACACCAGACCTTAATTTACTCATTGTAACGATTGGTTCGATAGCGTTCAGGTTTTCTTCCTTAAAGAAATTCAAGAAGCACAGTAAAAGTGTTTGTGTAACCGCACTGTTTGATAACTTTGAATGTATTCTAGCGTTGTGCTGTAGCGTAGCGAAAGCGAGGCGCGATAATGGAATGGAGTCGTCAGCCGGAATACAACTGACTTCGTGTGACATCGATTCTTGTTCGGGTATATTCGGGCGGCAGCGCGCGGCGACTGCCGACGACGTTTAGTGGTGGGAGTGCTTTGGCATGCAAGCAGTCTGTACTTTTCTGGTTATTTATCTACTGACAAAATCAGTTTACAAATAGTGACATTAATAAATATTTTGTATAGGTATGTTATTACCTAGTTCCCTTTCTGAAATTAAAGAAATAGGTACTCATGAATGTGCTTACTCTTGCATGTATAGTAAAGAACGCATGCATAGTGTAAGTGCTGCATACATATCTGTCAATTTAATCGCTTGTGTACTCATTTACTCAACGTAATCGGTGGGACGTCGGATCGCATGTCTTCAATGTGATCCAAGGGTTAGATCACTTGGTCTCATGTCTCATTCAGTCTCATATCATCATCAATCCGATTAAATTGATTCTTAGGATGTTCCTAATAAAACTAAAGTATTGTTACGAGCTGGGGTTCGGGATTAGAAAACCTATCGACCAGTTTGTAACAAAATACACACAATTTATTTAAATAATTCGCAATTAACATAATCTCAGTTACAAGTCACAGATACAGTAATTCTCACTAATATTCACTTTTACTATTCGCTATTCTTCGCATTTGTTAACTCGTAGTATCGCTTAACTAAAACCGAATGTCCTTTGTCCATACCGCAATGCAACTTCCTTATATGGTTCGAAAAACATCTCATAGAAAGTTCGTGAACTTTCCTGAAACATCTCGTACTATCTTACTCGACCGCTGTTGGAACTTCTAGAAGTGTGTAGAAAATTCTATTGACAGTCTATTAGTTCGCTAAAAGATGGCGCCGTGCATCTAAATTTAGTTCCACTGCTCGTTAATGGATGGCGCTACCGTCTTAATTTGGCTACCGCAACAACATGATAATAATTAAAAAATAATAAAGACGTCTGCCTGGTAATATATGTATTAGGTGGGTACCGAATCCCACTGCAACTCATTTACTGATTACGATATATACGTAACACATATATTTAAAGTATTTTTTTAAACAAGCTTTTATTTTAAACAAAAACTAAAAGTGAACTAATAAAGAAACAAATAAATTTAAGTAACATTTGTCATAATATGTACGATTACGGTGTAGCTATATTCTATGTTGAGAATATCCCCTCTCTTGGTAACTTATAAGTACTCATAACCAGTGCTGGATTTACACTAGGGGCACTCGGGGCTAGTGCCCAGGGCGGCAAATAATCAGGGGCGGTATAATTCGGAGCGTGAGAAAAAAAAATTCCTCGCGTTATATATTCGATAACGTGAAGAATTTTTTTTATTTTCTAAAAAATAATACTTAATTAGCTAAATTTATCTAGTATAATTTTCGAAAAATGTGAAACAGTTATAAATTAGTTGTTTGCATTTAAAAAAAAATAACTTATCATAAACTTTGTGTAAAACTTGCAAGCTAGATGTGTTTTCCACGAAAAATGAAAATATTTATTTGCAGATATTATGCACATTCACTGTTTGGTGCGACGTGTTCCGCGTGTGCCTCTCTAAATCAGAAGGAGGGCAAGACCCTCCGCTAGCAATAGTGTGGCTGCCTTCTGTTTGAGGGTGGCCAAAGTCTGCCAGGGTTCTCGGGGACTTCCTTCCTAGGGTATACTCGAGTCCCTTGCAATAGACACACTTGTGACGGAACACCGTGTGGTTTTAGTCGGTTCGATTCCGACATACCATTTCACCAATAGCCATGGCGAGGTGATGACAAGTGGGGGTTTCCACAAGAAAAAAAAAATGTACATTCACTGTTTATTGCAATAATTAGGTTAAGAAAATAATAGTAAATTTAGAATTTTAGACAGGTATAATAATGCACGTTCTACTTCAAATCCAAATAACTTATCGACGTCTGATACAGCTAATGAACATTGCATGAGTGATGCTAACACAACTTTAAAAGTAAAAGACAATTGTAAATACAATACTACAGAAGTTAAAAAATAATGATTAATTAGTCCATATTCCATATACATAAAAAATGGTTAATCGACGAAGTTAATTGAAAAGTATTCATACGATTAATTAATGATGCAGAATACATTTTTGTAAGCGATTTTCAAGAGTTTTCATATAAATATCTTTCAAAATAATATCGTTTTGAAACTTATGAAAATTTTATTCGTATCTTAATATAAATTTATCGGAAATAACTATCAATTAAATTTTCTGTGTTTGAAGTAAGAACAACATTGAAAATCAATCCAGGTTTAGCAAAACAAAAGTTAATTTCTTTAAAATTATAATGAACAATAAAAAAAAAACTTAAGTCAGGGTAAACCATTTTAAAGTGTCATAAATATGAGGTATGCTTCTATTTTGTAAATTTTAGCTTTTTTTATTTCTTTAATTTGTCTTTTCAGCGAGCTTTGTAATCACGCCGCGTTTGAACTAGTTTGTAATTAATTTTAAAATGGTTTACCCTGACTTAAGTTTTTTTGAAGTGAAAAGTTCTTTAGGCACGTTTGTGCACTTTTGCTATGGGGAAAAAGCACTGAACTCTTGACTGTCACGCTAATAATACATAAATAGATCCACTACAGGGCGCTAATTTAAACATTGATTTCTGTAAGCTCCTTATTAATTAATGTCACCAACCTGCTAATGTGACGTTTTAAGTTCGTCGTTTCGTTTAAGTTTTCACTTCTGTCAGCAGTCCCATGACCAATGACAGTTGATTTATGCAAAATACATTGCTCCCAATGTCTTAGCCTACAAATCATGTCAACTAACCTAATTAAGCCTTTACTTCAAAATACCTCAACCTCATCTTTTTTCTTGTGCGTGTGGAAAACTACTCGGGCCGTCACCCCGGGTTTTCGGTGGGGCGGGGTGTTAGAATCAAACCAACTAAAACCACACGGTGTGCTGTACTGCGCCTAAAAGATCAGGGTACAGTTTTTATTAAGACATCCGGATCACTCCTAGTGCCAGCCCGCAAAAGGGCGGGCACCACCTTCAAGAAAAACCTCTCAATTAACGACGTCAGGGCACACGTGGACGGCATGAGGCGCTGGTCTGTGGCGACATCATCTCGCAGAAGGAGGCGGCGGAACGGGTCCGGGAGGACGATCTACACTCGGATTTAAAGGTCATCACACACTATACCGTCACGGTAACGGCACGGCTCGAAAACAGCAATTAAGTCGTCATTCAAATCTGAGCATTAAAACGTGGTTGTATAATATATTTCATAATGTCAATACGAAACAGCCAACGGCGGGCAGTAAGCCCGCTTGCTGCAACCATACTACTCGACTCGCAGTCGGTGCGCAGTAAGCTCGCTTATAGCGCGCGATCCGCGTGCTACCAGCGCGCCGACTGCGAGCCGCCAGCGAAAAAACTTCGCGCGGTGTCGCACATGAAGACGATGAAATTAGTTTGCACCTCGCGGGCGGCGCACGGACTGCGAGTTTGCACCTCGCTAGCGACGCGTGGCGCATGGTAACGCACGCTGGCGGCTAGCGATAGCCTCAATTTCAGGCGGCGCCGTGTTGCAGCTGTGCCGTTGCAGTGCCGTTATAGTGTGCGATGACCTTTAAATCCGAGTGTAGATCGTCCTCCTGGACCCGTTCCGCCGCCTCCTTCTGCGAGATGATGTCGCCACAGAAGGTTGCGACAAATTCCTCTCGCTACCTTCCATGGAGCATATGACGGCCAGTAGCGAGAGATTCCCTGCGATGACTGCAGTGAGGGCCTGACGCTGCGTCGCCCAAGCGAAGCAAACCGCCAACCGTGCTGAGCCGAGTCCTCACTGGAAT
Organism: Euplagia quadripunctaria; assembly: GCA_963859945.1. Taxonomy (NCBI): domain Eukaryota; kingdom Metazoa; phylum Arthropoda; class Insecta; order Lepidoptera; family Erebidae; genus Euplagia; species Euplagia quadripunctaria. Next base: position 6,107,900 of record OY982572.1, read on the forward strand.
GGCAGTGGTGACAGGCGGGACTCAATTCCCTCCTAGCGACCGAGTGCATGTACTTACCGAAGCAGCCGTACTCGGAAAGAACCTGCGTTAGGCGGAAGGAAAGGGACCCGTGCTGCTGCCCTGCCCACTCGACGATAACCTGCTGGAGCCTCCAACTGGGACGACCAACGAGCTATGGTGGCTCGGAGAGCGGCCTCACGCCATTCGCGTACCTCTTCGGGCAGGGGCCGACTGCCACTTCCTGTTCGGAACTCAGCCGCCCGCCGATATACTTCGGCAAGCACTTCCGCCTCAGTATAAATGAGTCATTTTATTTATTTAAAAATTGTGTATCGAAACTTCATTTATGACCTAGAAAATTTCGAAAACAGGGCGGCATTTTTTACAGTGCCCAGGGGCGGCGCTAAGGCTAAATCCGGCACTGCTTATAACCATAATATAGCGTATGTAGATGGGCAAGTTCTTGGGATCCCAACGGGGATCAACCCTTGATAAAGGGCCCCCGTGGGATCCGAAGTTAGTCGGGCATCTCCGAAATAGACACGTGAGTAAAACCGTTATCCTTAATAAATACAATATTGTATTATAGTTACATTACATAAACTTAATTTTGCATTCATGTAACCGAAAAGAAAAAAAATTATAAAATTTCTTCAAATATTTGATCTCTTTCGAATATTCGGATAAATATTTCAGCTGAAACTAGTGTCAGCAAGTTCAAAGTGCATTGGCATCCGATAAAACGCCGAATGAGATAAGTTACTTGTTATCCAATAGTTTCACAAGCACACCCTATAACTTCACAGACTTATATAACATTTTATAAATAACTATAGTCTTTTATAAACACATCGCATGCACAACACAATTTCAATCTATAAGATTGTAGAATGTTCCACTGTCGGCTGGGGCTCTGATGACAATAATTGATTTAAATAATTCGGTCGAATGAATACAAAAGACAAGAATCGACATCTTTCAGAGCAACTTTACATACTTACTTCGTTTTCCTAAATATTTTTTTAGGCAAACTGGGAAATAAGCTTTCGATTTTTGGAGTAGTAGCTGATTTATTCAAACAGCGAAGTATGGGTTTTTAGCCTAGAGCTACATGAGTAAAATTGTATTTCCTATTAGTTAAATATTTCTTAATTAAAAACAATCAAATTGTTTGTTTTAACAGTGTTTTAAAAATATGACAAAACTCTTTCAAAGAAAGATTTCTTTCGCCTTTTTAGAGTTCCGTTCCTCAAAAGGAAAAAAAACGGCCAAGTGCGACTTTGACTCGCGCACCGAGGGTTTCGTAAGCAAACAAACTTGTATACGTCCATCTCAGACTTTTGTCCGTCTTTTTCGAGAGACAAACCAACCGCAAAATATAAGTTTGTAATCATAAAAAACGTTTAATATTATCTAATTAATTTTCAAGCTGTGCTTTCAATCACTAGTACTACATATTATAAAACAAAGTCAAAATAAACTGAAAAACTACTGAACGGATTTTCATGCGGTTTTCACCAATAGACAGAGTGATTCATGAGGAAGGTTTAGATGTATAATTTGTTAACATTTTGTGTAAATTGGTTGAAATATGATGATGATTGTTGAAGATGTTTCTATTACCCGTGCGAAGCCGGGGATGGTTGCTAGTACATTACTAAGATAAATAAGATAATAAACTACACGAACTTGGATCCAACAACACAACTGATTTAAGCTGTAAGAGGGCTCTTAAAAATAAATTATTGCTTTGTTAAATTGATGTATTGTGTCTAAATTTTAGATTTTTACCATAGTCACAGAGTATGACACACCGGGCAGTTCTATGTATTTCGTTTTCCACAAACGGCCTTACCGATATAACTTCACTAGTTCACGCAGATAATAACTCTTCTCAGAGAGAAGCTGTGAACCCAACCAATATCCTATCAAAACATTAAAAAAACTGTTTTGCACCCAAAAGACTGAAGAAGAATTAATAGGCATATTTATCTATTATTGTTACTTCTGTATAGGTAGTGGTCCCTAAAACAAGTTGAAGTACGATAATATAATCGATCGCCCACAGATATTGATTAAGTTTTAATTTGATGTTAAATGATTTTTAAATACTTAGTACACGAGTCAGGAGGATTTAAAAACATGGAGAAGATTGTTTTTAATAAAATATAGTTATGACATTATATATGTTATATTATCATAATATAATTAGTAATAATAAAAGCAATCTTTTGTTTCAATAGCATAGAACTACGATGTGTTATTGAAATATCCGTGATGGAAAATTTCGTAACGCGCCCGCCGTCACAAAACAGTTGTCATTTTCATAATTGAAAAAAGGGGTAACGCAGAAGGAAGACAATATGTAGGTACTTATATAATAAGTATATTTAGCAATGTAACATTAGAAGGGTATATGTATGCGCCCACTTTTCAAGCTGTTACTCTGCTCATAAACTTAAGAGTTATTTTAATTTAATGACCGGCTTTAAAAGGTTGCCATTCTTTTTAGTGACAGCGTGGTGCCCAAGACTACATAAAGGAAGGAGAGATTGACAACGCCGTAGGTGGGAAGACAACATACAAAGAGTAGCACGTAGCACGTGGCGAAGAAAGACACATGATCGCGCCCTGTAGCAAGTTTTAAGGGAGGCAGGTCTATGCTGGAAAGCAAGATAAACTTCGCGAAATTGGTGTCAATTGATATTAATTAGTCTGAATTAGTATTTAAGTAAAGCATATTATCTTTAAGTGTGATTGTTAAATAAAGGCTATAATTATTTTATTATTCTTTTAGTCAAATATCTAACACGCTTCTCTTTTTTTCTTTTATATTATTTTCCAAAATAATACCAACGGTAGGCCGTCTTTGGGTAGGCCGGGGCCCCTAGGCACACAAGAACTTGGGGCCCCAATGGAAAGTATAAAACAGTAAATGACGAGAAAAACAGTTTTATTGTTATGATTTTATTAACTATGGTTAATGGATACTAATCAAATAGAAAAAAAAACATATATTTTAATACCTTAATTGTCATAATTTTTTTGAGTATCTCAACAAGAATAAAATACTGATTTTAATAAAGAGATAACGGTTGGTCTACCTTATTAAAGCGTTTTCTTTAGAAATTTTCGATGTGCGAAATTTTCTATTATTTCTTCAAAGATTTTTTGAAGAACGTCACTTTGTATTTAATTTCCTTACTGTAACTTTGACGTTCGTATTTCATTTTTTATTATTTTAAATTGTGAAAATTGGTACTTGTTTTATTCATAGCCCCTAAAAGATCACACCATATCTCCGTTGGAAGAATAGTCTCCATTTTTTAATTTTTTAGGGTTCCGTTCCTCAAAAGAGAAAAAGGAACCTTTAAAGGATGGCCTTGTTGTCCTTCCTTTTTTTATGGTATAGGGGGCAAACCAGCAGATGAGTCACCTGATGGTAAATGACTACCTCCGCCCATGGGCACCTGCAACTCTAGAGTCACAAGTGCGTTGCCGGCCTTTAAGGTGGGAGTACAGGAAGGATGGAAGAGGGGGAGGGTTAGGGCCTCCGGTAACCTCACTCACTTAGCGAAAAGCAATGCAAGCATTGCTTCACTGCACTCCGGTCAAGCCGGCCCATACGTGCCGAAGCATGGCACTCCCACAACAAAAACCTTCTGTTTATCAAGACATTCTTGTCAGGAACCCGTATAGGTGTAAAGTTGAAATTAACATATTTATGTCTATCTATGTGCATCTAAGTCTAGAAATAGCCATTTAAGCCACATATTTTAACATTTCGCAAGTAAATCAAAACCTATAGGGTAGGTATCGGCTTAAAATCATGAAATTTGGCGAGAAGCAAGATGTCAAAGCAAAGAAATTCAAATATTGTTAATTTATAGTTTTACCACCATTTTTTTTGCGTTACAAACTTATATTTTTCGCTTGTAAAATTGTAGTAATATAGAACGGTAAGTCAAAAGAGAAAGGCAAAATCTTGGACAATGACTCGATTCCCGAGATAGACCAAAGTATGCCGCTGCTTCTGAAATGCACTCGAACGAATGAGCCTGAACACTTACCAACTAAATTTAGTGAATTTGCTGAAAAAATATTAATTAATATAAATTTATTTTATTTTACCCTGAAGCAACAGAATGTTTTCCAGTCATTTTTGATGCATTATCGTAACTTTATCTACGACAATCCTTAACAAAAAAACCAAATAATATCATCGGAAACAAATAACTTAATTAATTCAATTACGTACTACTTGAAAAATATGAAATGAATGTAATATTAGAATACAACACAGAAACTGTACTTGCTTTTTGCGATTTTATGTCATACTTTGGGGGCCCTCCTGCGGTCGGGGGCCCTGGGCACTTGTCCCGTGTGTCCTTATGGTAAAGACGGCACTGGCCGTAGGTACTTTAGCGATATGGTCTAGTGGTTAGTGACCCTAACAGCTGAGCCAGAGGTACTAGGTACGATTCCCACCCAGAACATGTAATTGTGTGATAAGCATAATTATTTGTTCTGTATGGGTGTATTTATCTTTGATATGTATGGAAAATATATAAGTATGTTTATCAGCAGTCTGGTTACCACAGTACAGGCTCTGCCTAGTATGGGATCAGATCGCCGCCGTGTGTGAGATGTGTCAAGTTTTTATTATTGTTATATTACACCTCAGTCACTTAGATTTTTTAGACCACATTTAAATAAGAATAATAGGTAATTCTATTTGACAGTGAATTATATTAAGAGTCCATAACCAATGCTACTTGCTTGTTAAATATATCTTTGCAGTTTAGGGGTCTTTGAAATGTACAAGGTTTTCGAAAATGTTGATCATGGATATTCAGAAAATTTCCTACACCATTACAGAGTAAATCTGAATGAATCTTCTTAGATATTACTAGGGTTATCCACTTAAATATACGCTACCTTACCAAGATACGCAAAACCACTTAAAAACGATTCCAAAACAGCAATCATGTGACTGTGATTTAATGGTTGGCGTGCGTACATTATCTAATATCACGATGGGAACAATAACATGTGAATGCTATATTGTGGTATCCTCATTTTATACCCACCATATTGTACAAATTGCCTGTGACGTCAACAAACGTCAGCAGTCCGTATAATAAAGGGATGTGGCTATTTTTGTCACAATCATCTCTAAACTCGAATGGTAACAAGTACTTGAACTTGTTTGTGGTTCAGCTTCCAGAATGACTCGCAGCGTAACAAAATGTAAAAACATTTTAAAAATTGTGTTCACTCAACAGAAGTGACACGTCAAATTGTAGTTTTATCAAAAGTCTTCATTCAAATATAAGTAAAATAACTTGGGTGTGTGATGAATTTGACATAAATAACATTGATACGCAAGGTTAATGACCGTACAATGTAATGTTTGCAAATAACAAAAGGTAACCTAGTGATAATGATTTCATAATCATTTAATGTATCTGTAACATATACGTAATTTTAATTTATTATCTCATAAAAGTTACCCATTCCGAATGTTGTTTTTCTTTTATTTTTGTATAAATGGTTTGGAATTATTATTTGACTAAACCATTTATAACATTGGCAGATGATGCATATTTGTTTAGTGTAAGCCGAATAGTAAAATAGAGCGGGGTACCCTCCGTTTCGCCAAAGTCAAGTTGTATAAATACAGGTGTGCAAACTTACGTCTACAATTCAATACAATATTCTTTATTGTACACCATAAAACAAATCACAATATTAAAAATAAAAGTCTACAGAGTTTTATATTTTTTAATAATTTCTACCTGGTTTTCTAACATCAGAAGTGGGATAGGAATCATAAGATCCCTGAGATTCTACCTCATGCGTCTACCTATTAGTAAAGTTCTTGTCACATATCGTTTTACTGCCCTGGAAGATAATTCAACGTTTGGTATGTTAAATTAGAAAAGTGTGGGTACTTCACGCGACGAACAACTTCGAGTGTGACACCATCGTGCAGGCAACGGAAACTAAGTCGTACGCTGCAATTATCGAAGTATCCGTACCATGTACATACGGGCACTATTCAGTCCAGTAAGTGCCAAGGTGGTAATGAGTGAAGTGACCTAAAAAAAATGTAAGTATTTATCGAATTTTGGTCTTATTGAATAATTTTGACATGTAGTGATTGATTACGACAGAGGTTGATTACGTAAGGTATGGGTTAATAACGATCGTAGTTACTTCAAGCGGTAATTCAAAACGTTGTGTCAGTATCGAACAGATATTACGAATATTTTGATCGCCGTAATGATAACAGATTCCGACTACTACCATAAGGATAATGCAGAAGAAGTTACATCCAGTAAAAGTGTGTACTGTTCCCGAAGAAAAGACTTTAATGCGAGCGAAACCTTTGAGCACTTTTTATGATGAACTACTATTAATAATGGTTTTATGATGAGGAATCAAGGGCTTGCTATACTAACATTATTGTGGGCTAACTTATATACTTACTGTATTTAGTATCCTTACTAAGTACCTAGTCTTGTCACTTGGCTTAGTTTACAAAAACTTACTTGGTGTACGCTCACCTGACAGGCGTTTAGCGCGCGTTGGGTTGTGGTATAGGCTATAGATCTGGAGGCAGTGCCCCCGCCAAGTCGAGCAAAAAACAAAAAAAGGCACAGCCGTACCCCCAGAACTAAGAATAAGTACGTACCATCATCTTTTTCTCGAAACCATTCAAGAGATTTTCTACCCCCTGTAACTTCGTGGTGAATAAAACTAGACTCTGACTTCCTTTTCTGACTCCTTCTGACTCTCACATCCAAGTTTTCTTATATTTGGCTAAACAACGTATCTCCTTTATTTTATACGCAAGTTACTACATAGTACTGTATTTATATTGTAAGGTCAACATATTATCTTACTCTTCTAAAAGATGGTGTGCTGTAAAAACTAGCCAAGTCAAATCTTCAGGATTATCTACAGAACTTGGCAATCATTTAGATCTCAATTCTTTTGTTGGCATAGTCGATAACCACATATATTCTTAGTATTGAACTTGGCTCCCATTTTCACATTTATGTTTTTGATGGGATATCATTACTTTTTGTAAAGAAATTATTATGATTCATTTAAAAGTGATCTGTAATATATTTTTTTTACATTACCTACTATTACCGATTCACACTATACATAGGTATTAATAAAAATCAATTGTTTGAAAAATATTTTAAATCGTAAAAATTCATTGTTTTCTGATTTTTTCCTTTGCATACACACAAATCCCCAGCTGGACGCCAAATTTCAACTGTCTAGGTCATCGGGAAGTGGGTTAAGTTTTTGATCTATGTGTCAGTCAGTAATAAAAATGCCGATTTTTAAACGATAATATCTCGATGTGTGTTTAAGCTGTATTTATTAAATTTGGGGTTCTAGTTTATAGATAAAGGGTTTTAATAAATAAACAAAAATTCAAGTATTTATGTAAAATAGATTATGAGTTATTAAGAGGTCAAAAGTGGCTGGTTTCTTGAACTTGGCTTGACACGCTGCCGCGTGTCTAGATATCAGCTGATATCACGTCACGGCCCCTGTGGCGCGTACCAAAGCGGGGATGGCTTGTGAATGAATGAATTGTTTGAACTTCTATTATCTTCGATCTTATTAGAATTTCAACTTTTTTATTATAACCTTTTTTGGTAGTACTAATCATTATAAGTTACCTCGCTTCGTTTCAAAAACTACTAAAATGTCACGATGTACATAATTATATCAATGGTAGCAGTAGATATTTATGCCCAGACTGTGTACATATTTATTCCTCTGCCACTGCACATAACGATATTGCAAACCTGATGCTTATAATTATAATCAATTATGTTTCAGTTACTGATCGTATTTCTGTAGCATGCAACTGTAAACAAAGTCTATTCAGTACACAATCGGAGCGTCCTTGTATTAATTGCTGTTTGCAGGTCGTAACCTTTATACGAAATGAAACAAATTAACTGTGCCTACCTACCAAATAAAACACATATGGAATTGAACACAATATTTTATATTTGTTTCTTAAATTATTGTATTTCATTTTAATAATGTTTCAGTCTATTGAAATAAACGAACGAAATTATTTATTATATGTACAGTCAAAAATTACTGAATAATTCTGGTATATACCTGTACCCACCTGTACCAGAACTATTCAGTAATCTGTGCTAACGTTGTGTTGTGTAGTGTGAAGTGTCATACTTAACTGACCATTGCACATTACATTCATCTTTCCTACAATCACCAATACATTCTGCTGGTGAGTAAAGTAAGAGCGACACTATTAAGCAAGCAAGTTCAGGCATGGATAGATCCGTTGTCATGGGTGAACCACAAGTTTCGTTCAAATGTACCATAGATACTCGTTCTCTAAAAAAATTATGTTAAATAGTGGCACCAGCCTACATATAAGCCATCGTAATAATAAACCGGACCATACAATGAATTCCCCTGTAAATATGCATATGTTGTAGTTTGAAACACAAACATCAATAGAAAGCGTGGTATATATGATCGAAGACTACAAGTTGTTTTCTCGCTTAGCATCCCACAACAAATTGATTTTTTCTTTACACATCTTCATCGTCACTTTTATCTTTAAATCGAAAAATAAAATGAAACTTTTTCAAAGTACTAAATAAATACTACAGTAAGACAGTTGTACGCAGGCTTCTTTAACAAACCGAGTCCACGACTTGTTCGAACAAGTTCATCGAACACTTTTAGAGAGCGAGCTCACTCACGTTCAGGAGGTACTATAAGACGCAACGGAGACAGCTTAAAACGAGGACAGAGTACTTGCCATATATGTCAAAAGAGTGACGGACAAAATTGGAACTGTATTAAAGAAGTACTCAACCCCGAACCCTGAAGGATGTTTTTACTCTACAGACGCCAGGTGTGTACAAGGTAGATTGCTGCTGATAGTTCGTACATTGGACATACCATACGTACGATACCAGAATGGGTCTAAAAACACATCACAGCTGTAAAAACCGGCCAAATTAACAAATCAGCGATCGCGGAGCATTTGCTGGAGTTAGGTCCAAACCACTGGATTGAACTACACCAACCACAGGTCCTTTCAGGCCACCGTCACTGTTACTCCAGAATAGCACGTGAAGTCGTTGAAATAAAAAAAAACGTAAAAATTTTAAGCGAGAAGATGGGTACCGCTTATCATCATCATCAGGTCATCCCGTCATTTATTATTGGGTTCGGGGGAAATGTAGCCTACGGTTTGTTCAAGTATTTAGGGAGAAACATACCTATGTGTTGTATAGTAGGCAAAGACACATTCTCTCTCATTATTTAAAATACCTTAACTGTCAGTACTGCTGTATAGTAATATAGCAATGCTGACAGCTAGTTAACGTGAGAAAATCTTTACGGCTTTAAAAGTGTTTGGAGCGCCTTAAAATTTTTGTCATTAATGGCCTTGAACTCTATTTATATTGGTTCAAGATTTCTACACCACTGAAATATCTAAATAGTATATCGTTCGATTAAGTTACTCAAGTATAGTAGGTGCGCAAACTTCATGCCAAGTAACGTAGGTAGGTACTTTCCTGTTATTATGCTTGCAATTTACCATAATTTTCCGACAATCACTTCAAAGAAGCTATTTAACTGTGTAATAAGTTTTTAAGGTCAACTGAGTGACGTAATGAGGAAGTTGTGCTCGTTTTAGGCACCTTTCGAAATATCCTCCAGGATCCACATTGTTTTATCGAATTAGCATAGGTTAACTAACTTGATATAATATTGAATGAAAATTTTTATCGCTAATATTTTGAAGCAGGGAATTATAATAGTTACTTAGATCCTGTAACCCACAAAGAATGAAACATTAGCACATATAAATCCCAGGCAAACATCAAAAATGCAAGACCAGCAGCTGGAGAACTGGGGAAAGGGAGTTTCAGAACCTTATTTAGGTAATGTATTTGATATTAAAATACATAACCTTGGCCACCCTACAGAATCAGAATCCATTTGCCCAAAACGTGGCCGGGCAAATCGTCAAACGTTAAGCTTGGAACAAATCAAGATATGCCGGCGTATCGTGAATAATCGTGATGTGCCAAGGCACATCGCGATCCGCATAATTCAGCGATCCGCCTACTAGATATACACTTACTACTTAGCTAGAACCAGTTTTTACGACCAGTTTTCTTTGACGGAAGTATAACTGTCATTATCTTGTGTAGCGCAGGCCACATCAGCTACTAGCGTTTCTATCTCTGTACTGTCGTTAACACTATTAAATTCCTGGCCCCCATAGCCTACCAGTTACGTAACACGTATAGTATCATCATCACTAGATGACTCACAATAATCCGAGTGATTTATTCCTAATGGTATCCGGCAAGGAATAACTCCAGCCACTCCAGCCCAATTATTACCCGTGGGAGTAGTAAAAGGTGACTAATGGATTTGATACCCGACGACGTTGACCATACAATAAATGATAAATCCTTCTAATAGTGCTTAACGTCTGCTACGGCTCTAGCGTCGAGCTCCGTTAGTACAGCAACTCATCCGATAACCGTGAGGCTATAATCTGTAACTTTTGGGACGTACGGCCGTTTACTCCTCCTCCTCCGCTAAGGCTCCTCTTTTAGTCGTATCAGTCATCAATTTCACTGGTCACCAAAAATAATTAGCTGAAACTGCAAGTACTAATTTACTGTATTTCCGCGTTGATGATCCCTCGCAATAATTGAGACCCTGATTTTGATCAGCCCTACTACGACGGACACTGGTGCGGTGAGATTGAGTTGTTGAGCTATCTCGGACGGATCTTCGGGACTTAAACGAGAATGGAAGACTGACTCGACAGCTCGTAAAAAGACACAGCAGAACGTTTAGGGATAACACTGTTTTGTTTTTGAAAAAAACATTGGATTGGAATACACACATTGTTATCTAGATGCATCTACTTAGATGGTTGTTTGACGGACGATTAATTATTATGTCTTTAGCGAAATATTGTGCTTCTCCAAAAGACGTTACTTGTAAGGAACCAAATAACTGACATACCAATCTGAGAACTTTTTGCTGATGTTAGATGATGATGATGTTAATTATGTCATTGACTAAATTAGACTACTGAAACTTTACGCTTACATTTTACTCAAAAGCTGTAGGTACATATGTATGGTATAGACAATTCCAGATCATTTCTACACTACTAAAAACCACAGAACACTAACATCCTGCTACAAACTTAACTAGAACTTAAACAGAATATGATCTCATTTACCAGAATTAATCAAGTTCCGACCAACAATGTTCTCTCAACACAAATATTGAGGCCTAAGTGACATAATGTGAGCAACGGAAACAATGTTATCTCGGAAAAGTACATTTCGTTATTTACAAGCATCGTTGTACAATTCCCCCTTAAGAAGCCAAGCTATGGTTAACCCACCAAATCAAGGTTAATGCTTAAATTAGAGCACCAAAGATAAAAAATTAGACACTCCTTTCACCAAACCTAAGCAGTCGAGACACGAGAGCAAACAAAGCGATTTGGACACCGGTCTTAATAACAACTACAATATTACCTACTTTTTGCATTTATTAACGTGTTTATTTCTCATTGAAGTGCATGGCATGTTGTGTTGAGTTTAGTATAATCTCGGATTGGTCTACATCTACATGTCCAAAGCGAAACACGCGCCAAATCTTTGTTCGAAAATCGTAACAGTTTTTTTGTTAATTACGTTCTGTTGTTTTTTGTCGATTTAATAAGTTGTTATACCTACCGGTGAGTTTCCCGGTGCCGGTCATCGTGCCATAATAGTATCGGATACACAAATAATATGAAGTTTGGCTTGAGATCATTATGTATTTTGGGTATGTACCAATTTAATTATTTCGTGTTTGTATAAAAATCTTGCTCTAAAATTATACCTACTTATTAGATACACGAAAAAAATTGATTCCGAAATCTCTTCTAATGTTTACCGTTTATTTTTAAATGTATTGATCGATCGAGTTAGTTACAGAATAAATAAAAGATGTTTAAAACCAGTTTGGTGTTAACATCGCGTGGTTCTTACGTGGTTCGTGTTTAAATAAGGTTACCTACCTATAGGTATAAGATGCCTAAATAAAAATCGATTAAAAAAATTGGTTGTCTGTAAAGTCGATTTACGGATGATAATTTTACGTGATAACCTCATAAGAAAACAGTGGAAGAGAGATAGATGCGTCACAAGCCGAACACTTAGGCCGATCGTGCCTCTTTATCACTCGTTCCGCGCTCTCGCTTGCACGCTCGGCTCAGGCGGAACGTGACAATGAGTCATGCTTTTTCGTGCGTGCAGCCGGCGTTCATCGATTTATAAGACGTTATCACGTCAAAAACATAAGTGCACATAATAACGACCCCAGGACCTATGTCGCTGTTAGGTGTTTTACGGAAACCTTATAAACCATTTATTTTATTCTAATGCCTCAATTTATAAATAAGTACCTAACCTGCTAAATGAATTTGTTTTAGTTCGGCAGCTCTAATTTGTGTTATTAACGCCATATAATATTTTAGAGTACTGTTTACAGCAATCTCACCACTGTTGCTATAAACTATCGTATATTCACTAAATAACCGTAACCGCGATATTGTTCGTCTATAAACTTTGTATGACCCCACCATTACCCGCCATTTATCAGACGGACCAATGGCGTAGCGTCACTGGTGTTATACAGGTGGCGCTAGTCATTTATTAAATAGTGAACTGTTTTATCATATAATATAGTTTACCCTTAATTTTAATAAAATGAATACGAGTTTTTGATATGGTTAGAACAGTAGGTACGTATTATTGTGAAAATCATTTTTGTTTTTAAGTAAATGTTTTTCTTAACATAAGAATTATGATTCTCGAATACTGTATTTTTATTGTTAAAATATCATTTATATACACAATGGTACAGTATTTTTATAAAACAATATATTATATCAATACATACATACTGTTTATAGTGAGTCGTAACTTGGATATACAATTTACTTTACTACGATACCTATTACCTACCCGCGATGAAACAGTCTTGGGTACATTTTTAATTAAAATGAAATGGAAATCCCGATTGGATGCCATTTTTTTTTTTTTTTTTTTCCTTGTGTAAACCCCCACGGGTCATCACCTCACCATGGCTATTGGTGAAGTGGTATGTCGGAATCGAACCGACTAAAACCACACGGTGTTCCGTAACAAGTGAGTCTATCGCAAGGGACTCGGGTATACCCTAGGAAGGAAGTCCCCGAGAACCCTAGCAGACTTTGGCCGCCCTCAAATAGAAGGCAGCCACACCAATGGTAGCGGAGGGCCTTGCCCTCCTTCCAATTTAGAGAGGCGCACGCGGAACACGTCGCGCCACCATCTCAGGCCTGCTTCTGCTAGAGTAACGGGCAGCCTCACCCGTTACCCCCAGGCCAGCGCTCATGGAGGCCGGAGATCATTCTGCGCTCTCCGGCGCCTGGTGCCTCTTCTTCGGGACGGGAGAGTACTAGTCCTCTCCCGTTCCCTTTCCGCCGCCTCTTTAGTGGACATCACTTCCTCACAAAAAGAAGCGGCGGATTCCCAAGCACTCTCACTTTGGACCATGGACAGAACCATGGTCTCCAGCGAGAGGCTTCCCACACTGATAGCCGCCGCGAGGTCGTGGCGCTGTTGCATCCACGCTGAGCACTCCACAAGAGTGTGGAGTGCAGTATCCTCGCGACAGCCTCCGCAGTGATGGCACGCAGACGTTGGCTCCCGGCCTATGCGACACAGGTACTTTCCGAAACAGCCGTGGCCGGTCAGCACCTGCGTCAGCCGGTAGGAGAGGCTGCCGTGCTGCCTCTCCAGCCAATCCTCCATGATGGGTCTTACCGCCACAATTGTGGCGTGCCCTGCGCTCGGTCGCTCAAGTCGCTCTTTCCACTCTGCCATTAGGACCTGACGGAGCTGAGACCGTTGCACCTCAATTTCCTGAGGAGTGGGCCCCAGCTCTCGCTCCTTGCGCCATTGATACAACGACGCAAGTGTCTTCGCCTCGAGGTCCCATGGTGCAGTTCCGGCTAGGAGACTCGCCGCTTCGAAGGAAACCGTGTGGTATCCCCTTATGACTCTGACGGCCATCGCTCGCTGTGGTCGCCGCAATATGGCAGCATTGCGGGCCGTCAGGTTCTCCGCCCAAATAGGGGCCCCATATAGGGCCATAGACCGCACGATACCATTGTAGAGCCTCCTACAGGAGGTGTCGGGCCCCCGTAAGTTGGGCAGCAGCCGCGAAAGCGCAGCTGCCGTCCTCATAAGTTTGGGAGCCAGATTCCGGAAGTGGTATCCGAAATCCCATCGACTATCGAGTATAAGCCCAAGATATCTCATCGAAGGCTCGATGCCGATGCGAACACCTCCCACGATAAGGCTAGATCCAGCTGGAGGCCTTTTCCGAGGCCCATGGAAACAAAGGGCCTCGGATTTATGTAGGGCCACCTCAAGACCTAGCCGCCGGATCCTTCCAACGACTTGAGCGACACCGGCCGTGGCTTTTATGGTAGCCTCGCGGTGCGTCTTGCCTCGCGCCATCACGAGGGTGTCGTCAGCGTAGCAAGTGACGGCTACACCTCCCAAGAGCACTCCGCGAAGCACCCAGTCGTATCCGATGTTCCACAAGAATGGCCCTAACACCGAACCTTGTGGAACACCGCACGACATCTCTCGCCGACCATATCCTGCCCGACTCAGGTAGATTACGGCTCTCTCCGATAGGTATGCCCCGACAATACGGCGAAGGTAAAGAGGCACTCCGTGAAAAACGAGCGCCTCTCTGATGCAACTCCAGGGCAAAGTGTTGAATGCGTTGGCGATGTCAAGAGACACCGCCAACATCACCTCACCCCGGGATACTGCTTCCTCCGCCAGAGCCCTTACGCGCATGATTGCATTCGATGCGATTGGATGCCATCGATAATCTTGCTAACAGGTCAATGCATCTGCCAAGAGATTAATATCTTAATGTTTGAGGGTACACTGAATTGCAAATAATCAAGGACCTGCAACCAATTGAATAACGGATTCTATGCAGAAATCTTGTACTAATGAATTTTGTAACTATCAAAATCAGTAGAAAGTACAAGCGTAACGCAAAGAGTAGTCACGTTAGTCTATGGCCGGGGGCTGAGGTATAACCTAAGAAGGAACTCCCTGGACCGCCGACAGACTTGACCTGACCACCCGTCCACAAAGCAGGTAGTCTTACTGTCGTGAGCGGGAGCCGTGTTTCAATTTATAAAGGCGCGCGCAGAACACGTCGCGCCACCGTCTCAGACCTATTTTCTTCTGTTTCGGTACCGGGCTACCCTTCCCGACGCTTTAAGGCCAGCGCTCACTGAGGCCGTAGGACATATGCTGTTGCAGACTTTTTTAGAACTTTTAAAGGTACATACATGATTTTTGCGTAACTTTAACCGATTACGCAGCGCATGCAACGAAAGCTCTCAAAAGTAATATTTTTTCTCGTTTTTGCAACATTTTTCATTGATGCTCTGCTCCTATTTGTCGTAGCGTGATGTTATTGTTTAGGCACTATTGTGGATTGGATCCTTTTCGTATAACGACGGTCGTGAGATGTATAAAACGAATTAATTCGAGATACAAATAATTAAAATGCTAATCGTTGTCATAAATAAATAATTAAACTCAAATTTAATCATATGCATTTAACTTGATTTTTTTATTATTTCTTATTTTTATATTATAGGGGGCAAACGAACAGACGGGTCACCTGATGGTAAGTGACTACCGTCGCCTATGGACACCTGCAACTCAAGAGTCACAACTTCACAAATGCGTTGCCGGCCTTTTTTCACCCTTTGACTTTACACCTATGAATCGATTTTGTAGAAACTTAGCACACATATGTAGTTCATGTATTGATGTATTCTTTATTGCATTCCATATGTTACATAGGTGGTATATAAAAAAGCAATTATGATCAATATGGACCCTGTCGGGCACAGCAAAATGTTATTTTGTAATCAATTTATCATCTAAAAACTCCTTTACTGTATAGTATAATTTTGATAACAGAAATTGTTTCAATTTATTAATAAATAGGTACATTTGTTTTGCTTACATCTCTTATCTCGTTCGGCAAATGATTATAAATATTTATAGAGATAATTAAAGGGCTGGTTGAGTGCATTTTGAGTCGGGATTGAGGTTTGTGTAATTTGTTTTTGTTGTGTCGTGTAATGTATCTTGTTTGTGTTTCTTCACAAGTAGTATAAAAATCTGTTCTAAGTTCTAATGAAACTACAACATGACGGAGACCTGTAATTGATTTGATGATGGACGCGGCATCCAGACAAGGGAACTCCTCAACGGTGTACAAAATCTTTTTTGTTTTTGTTACTATTATATATTTTTAATGGTATATGACTAAATAAAAAATAAAAACTTTTTAACAAAAAATTAAACCGACGAAAGAGGAAAGGAACTGAAAAGCGAAAAATAAACTTGTTAGCCTAACTAAACTCCTACACTTATGTCTATACCTTAATAATTTTGAGTCGGCGCCAAACATACAAACAAAAAATAAAATTCGAAAACACTTCGGCAAATAGAAGCGTCGCGTCACCACTGCCATCACTTCATTTATGTATTTATTAATTTGCTTGTCTCTATATTTGGCGCCGACTGATTATTAAGGTAGGTATTTACATTAGTGTAGGGGTTTAGTTAGACTAACAAGTCTTTTTTTCGCTTTTCAGTTCCTTATTTCTTTCGTCGGTTAAATTTTTTGTTAAAAAGTTTTATTCGTTCCGAACAACATGCTTCGCATTAATTAAAAAAAATGTTGGTGTTAAGATAAAGGATTTTGAATATGATCAGATAATAAGAAGGTACTTACCTAACTACTTTTAAAATGCTGAAGATGTGCGAGAGGCATGAATGCGAGATAGATATTAAGATTAATTAGTTCTTGTTCTATAAACTTTATTGAAAAAGCTGTAGGTGTGTTTTTGGTTTATTACTTAATATCTTCACACAATAAGCCAAGCACAACAACGCAAAGTACCTATCTTCAATTTCTTGTTATTTTTGAAAATCATTGATAATTATATATCTCACTTCAGTTTCCTCGTACAGTAATATACCAGCACACATAGTTTTCGTTTTGTATTACTCAGATATTATTCTACCATTTCTTCTATTTCGAATAAAATGAATGTTCTACCGATCATCTTACTATGTCCGAATGTCCAACTACTTTCGGACCCGACCGGGGCCCTTTATCAAGGGCTGAAAAGCGACTTCCGCGCAGGTGTCAGTTGTAAAAAATATGTTAAGGCAATTACAAATTGTTGACTGACGATCTGGAGAAGGTATATGGGATAGACTGGAAGCGGACGACGGAGGACCGGATCCTATGGCGAATATTGGCAGAGGCCTACGTCCAGTCCCTTAGAACTGATTAAATTGAATTACAAATAAGAAAATATTAACACTTCTTCGTTTTCACAGTATGTATAGTCTGTTTACAAAATAGAATAATAGTATTTAATGACGAGAGTCTTCTATTTCAGATTTGGGTATGTTTTCACTTTTCATTATTATTTTAGAAAAGAAAAAAAAAATCAATACGTATTGCGATTCGTGTTACAATTAGATTCTCTAACAAAACGTACCACTATCAATCCCATTTTTTATGGATCCAAGTACGAGCACATTCGAAACGTAAGAAATGACATTTGGTTGACATATTAATCTAATAATTTAAAAAGGATGGCTGAATTTAGTTGTAGCTTTTGTCTTTATAACTATCTACATTAAATCGTATTATAATGATCTACTGAAAATATCTATAAACTTTGAAGGCGACGTGAAACTGAATTCTATAGTTTTATGACTTAAAATCTATCTAAAATGTGCATTTTAATGCTGCGATTGTAGGTTCAAAGAGCCTAATTAAACAGTATGCCTAAATAACATATAATTATAATTTATTATAATACCCAATCATCACCATTGCCTACTGCTTATTCGAGGTAGGTAGACAAGAGCCCTTTGTCTCCATTCATGTAGTTCACATACAATTTAACATTGTCATTAGGGAAAATTTCACAAACTGCATTGTTTTTCTAGCTTTTATAATGAGTGACGACATATCTGCAAAGAATCTTAGTTTAGAATCGTGGATGAACGATTTACCACCGCAACTAAAAGAAGTGCCATTGATTTATCTTGCCATTCCAGGTATGTACCTAGATATATAATATAGAAATTTTTATACTTCACTAATAAAGAGTGACACAATGTCCTTTCTTGTTTAAAATCGTCTTACGGTTGAGAATTTACCTCACTCTATATTTCTAGCATTCATTAAAAGAAATAAATTATATTTGGATCTTAATTATGTAGGTACTTATTTTATTTCCATTCATAGTGTAAAGGAAAAAAGAAAATAAAGTAAGCAAGGAAAAATGTTTATGCACTTTTGATACTACTAAGGTGACAGACAAGCACACACCCTGCCTGATGGTAAACATTCATCCAGAACAATGTGTCTAGACCTCAGGCAGCCTCTAAGTTTAAATTAGAAACTACATAATAGCCTACTCTTACATTTAAAATGACAAAAGCTTTCCCTATATATGTCTAATCTTAATCGTGTTTAAACTTTATGTTTACCACGCAAATTTCCAGGTTGCCAGGTTTTTAAAAATTTGATCCTGATGATGAAGGTTGGTGAACAGGGACCATAAAGAACATGAAAGAACACTCCTTATATGAACTTATCTTATATAATTTAGATCTTATAGACTTAGAGAATGTCAAATACTTGTGTTTTCTTATTATCATGTCTTTATTAATTTCACTTAAAAAATAAGTAAAAAATTCACTTATAGTGTTCGTTAATTAACTGAATAAGCATACGAGATCGTCAACTGCCCCCTGTCTGACATACAGTTGGTTCATATAATTCTCGCTAACTGTAGTAATGCGTAAAGTAGTATTTCTTCTCAACACATTTTTGTACTATTTCAAAATATGGATATAATAAATAATTTCACAAAACCCTGGTGTCTCTACTGCAAAACCAACTTTAGGAATTGCTGTTCTAATGAATAGTATAATAAGCTGCTGGTGTTTCAGTCCATAAATAAATATTAACTCTTTTATGAAACAGATGAAACTCTCCTGCTGGCTATGAACAAAACATTACAAAACAGTAATTACAGATGAATATGTAAGTGTATGTTTCTTGCTGGCATGAAAGCCTAATGGAGTGACTAACCTACAAGCCCCAACCAGTACTAGCCATCGTATCTTGTTATTAAATAAAAAAAACGTGGCATAGTACTAGAAATACCCAAATTAAAATGTTTGGCCTAAATCAGGGGTCGGCAACCTTTTGAGATGGAAGAGCCAAAAGTTAATTTACAAAAGTTTGACGATCGTTTTTTTTTAGTCCGCATAAAAAATATTTGCAGATAAAAATTGTAATTAAAATGTTGTTTACCGTAAAAGGAATTCGATAACCCTTTTTTTTTTAGATAAACATGTGAATCAAAATGTAATTGAAAATCTCAGTCATACTATATCATAGTACTCAATTACACGGTTTAAATAATATTTTTTTACATATGGAACTGGAGAGCCACAACTTTACATCGAAAGAGCCACATGTGGCTAGCGAGCCACAGGTTGCCGACCCCTGGCCTAAATTCTTATTAATACATCGCAGTCTACATCTACTGCTGTACTAAAATAATACAAGCTATATAATTTAAAGCTAGCAAAGCAATTTTAAGCTATATTAAGCAATCAATAAATTACATGCAATCTTGTAAGGTCGAGCAAGCTTTGTTGTTAAATGGTTTAAACTATGTATATGTATGTACATATAATACATATGTATAATAAAATCTATAATAACAAAGCTCGCCAGTCAACAGAACTACCATCTGTAATGAATAGGCCAATGGAATCATGGTAGCATGGTGCAATGTCATCTCTAATATATACATAAATAAAAAAAAGATTTTAAATGCTTAAAACTAATCACAAAAATGGTACAAACAAAAAGAAAAATGGCCGAAAACTTATGCATATTGACACAACATTGAAACATCTCTTCGCTGACTGACCTAAAACTTTTAGCACCAAACAAAGAGTTTTGTGACATACTTTTAACATTGATAAATCTCATTTCAGGTAGCCATGACTCAATGACATATGGCATAACACGGTCTAGCAAAGTAGCACCGGATGCTGAACCAATACTTCATCGACTGTACCCATTATTTCGAGGTACGATCTTACGATGGACTATAACGCAAACCAGTGACGCTTGGCACCAACTTCTCATTGGCATTAGGTATCTTTGAAGTAACTTTAGCACATCTGCACTACTTTATCATGAATTGCTTGTGTATTGGCTAATGTGTCATGCTCATGTATCACTCAGATAGCACTTAAATATTACTTATTTTACAGTCTATATTTTTTAAACATTTGAAGAAATTAATGAATTTTTTCATTACTAATTTATTATTAGATAACTAACAAAAAATCCCAAAGTTATAAGCAACAGCATATAAATGTATATTACGGTATATTTTGACATCAATGAATGAATGGCTCATGAGCACCATAAATTAATTTTCTGAGTTTAAATAGTTTCAACAAATGTTTAAAGTAACTATACTTTACCTACTATTAACTATACCTACTTTTATGATTTGTGTCTCCCACTTTACAGATTCGTCTTTATATTAAATACTTAATGTTTTATTTTCATTATTTTACATACACTTTGTGTCGTTATATTTCTAAGGTACATGCCTATCTCGATCTTGTGTATTAGACACTGCCCGCAGTATTTATGTTATGGTAACGTTACGAGGTTGTCTTCCATTTATTGTATATTGTCATATAGGTCTTCTACTAAGTCACACAATTTCCCGAATTTGCAAAAACCTTTTAATGAAACGGGAAATCGAAATCCATTATTTTGTAAAAACACCCAGAGAATTTAATGTCGAGAGGAAAACAATTCCTCCTTTAGTCATTGGCTTCTCTGTTCTACAGTAAGGAGGCCAGGCCTGGGAACAGGCCGTGTGTGATGTATCTGAACTTATTATTAAAGCAGTGAAAGAATACTTTAGGTAGCTTGGGTAACCTCCATTGGGTTGATTAGCCATAAGCTGTATTGCCCTTAATTCGAATATGTATCCTATTACCTGGATGCGCCTTTAATTGTTGGAAAAATCAATTTGTCTTCCCAGTCCTTATTTGATAAGAAGAAACATCGATTCCTCAATCCAAAATTGATGATTTTTTTACTTTTCCTATGCAATAGTATATAATATATATAAGTATATAAAACTATAGTATATAAAACGTAGTTTAAACTCCTACACAATTTCGGCATATTTACTTTGTAAGCCCAATAGACTGTGCAGAGATATAATTAAAATTAAATCTTCAGGTACCTTGACCTGAGGCTGGCTACTATGCCAAATGAAGAAAATTTTTACTTCACCCATGGTTTATATGGAGAAGAAATCTCAGGAGCCCTGACTCAAGTTAAGGAGTTTGTTGACACACATCCTGGCGAGGTAAGTTATTACACACCGTTATTTTCAAAATTGAAATATTATAATTTGGTAAAAACGTTTGATGTTGCGTCGTTTTATTTAATTTGTTGTTGTATCTGATACTACAATTACCTAAACCTACACCATTGGGTCGTATATCTGCAATGATTTTGTCGAAAGTCCTTCATTCAACCCGTATATGGTGACATGGCCAACAATGAACCAGTAAAAGTTAGAACATTCAAAAATTCACCCTACGTGACTGTATTAAAGATCTATTTTGATTAGACGACAGGAGATATATTACAGATTTGTTTTACATACAAAATTCAACTCTAATTCCTCTAAAATTAGATTTATTATCATTTTTTTTAAAGATGGCGATTGGTCCATTGTGTACAACCATAGGCACACAGTGAACCGGGGTGGTAGTCGACAGTGAACCACTATGTACACAGTGAGCCATCGTTTTAATTACTTTTCTTTATTTATAATTTAAAGAGAATTTTGATAAGGAATGTTGTTCAGAACAATAATATATTTATAATTGGTTTTAAAAATTGTTTATTTATTTGCATTTAACAGCAATAATCATATAAACTCAGAATAAAAAACACTTGTTAGAAATCTAATTAGGAACTTTGACTATATTAATAAAGCTTGGCTCTTTTAACTCTACCTATAAATTTAAACAGCCTTTTAACCAGTCTTATAATCAAATTTTTAAGATACTAAAACTTATAGAAAGAATCAACATAGTACTGTAACATACCTAATAGAAACAAAATCACTATAAAATTATAAAGGAAAATACAAAAGTGACAAATTTACTGGAAATGTGTATGTTCCTTGGCGACGACTACTGCCCTCAACCTTGGGATTAGGAAGTATAAATTTTATGTCATTTAGCATAACCCCTGCCATATCAGGTTCCAGCGGTTCAGCAAATTTATGATAAACTTTACTCTTCAGTTTTAAATAGGATACAAAGTAATCATATTCCGGTTCCACTGACTCTTCTAAAATCTTTCCAATATAATAATATTTTTTCTTCTTATTTGTTTCTATCAAAATAATAACATATTCACCCACTCTTGGGTTTCTGGGCAGAGGCTTTGCAATAATTTCATCATCCAGTATCATATTTTCATCATCTTCACTGTCAGTCACAAATAATTCTCCTCCAGAAGACGATCCACTAGCACATAAAGTTTCTCCGTCACTACTGCTGGTGTCACTATTACGTACTTTTTCTACTTTCTCTAGTCTTTGTTTTTTCTTTGGTTTTTTAATTTCATCGAAGAGTTCATTTTTCTTAATTTTCTTTATCCCTTTCACCCCTTTTTCCTTTTTTTCTCCTATCTTGTCCTTCTCTGGGGTATCTGTCGCTAAATCACTTAACAGTTAGGTAAAAGTTAATTAATTTACGCAGTACTACATTTTACACTACTACAATTTATTGGTACACAGTGGACCATAGTTCACTGTGTACCCTATGTTTGTGGGCCACTGTGTACCAGGAACGTTTTTTCACGTATAAGGTTATGTAACTATTTAATAAAACAAAATCAAAGGGTAACAAAATATCTAACATATTTAAGAATAGTCACTTTTCATGTGTAATTGGTGAAACATAATGAAAATGAATATACAATGGCTGTAGAAAACAAATAAATGGACTTACGTTTTCTTACTTTTTTCGACGCCAACCGTAAAACAACGCGGCACACGTGCCTTTCTGGCGGGAGTGCGCCGTGGACTGGGGAGAGCGGGAGGAGATGGAAAACAAGTCGAATCGAGTTCGTAGCACGATTTGGTAACGTCGGGTTCATACCGAATGAGTGTTGGTTAACTGTGTACCACTGGCTCACTGTTGGCCACCTGACCCTATATTTTTTTTTAATGTACGACCACAACACACCTTTTATTACAGTGTAGTCCGATTTCGATAATTCTTTTTTTTATTAAATCAAAGATTGAGACGATCAGTGCTTTTTAACGTTTTAGGCTATCCAGATAAAATTGTATAATTTGTGTCAGCGGGGTAACTACACCACCTGAGGCCCGTGGCTTATTCATCGGATGGGGCCTCCCTTATGGTGCCACGACACACATCGATCGATGATAGAATGTTCATCATCAGTTATTACCTCACCAATCGGTCTGTAAAAGCTACCACACCACTCTATTGATGATGGCATCCATCGATTGGTGTGATGGCACTCATAATGTAATAAAGCTAGTAGGTTCATTTTTATAAATTACTAATTAAATTGTAAACAATTTCTTTCATTGCAAGGACACGCGATCTGAGTTGATTAATAATGATGTCCACCAATATACGATAGAATACGTTTCTTTTATAGAAGCTTTCGGGATCTTGGAAACATTAACAATCGCAAATTCCATCAAAATTACCTTTCTTTGAAGAGTTTAAAAAGGAGGAGGTTCTCAATTTGACTCATTTTTTTTGTGTGTTTATATTACGCGATATATTCGCTATTTGGTCCCATTTGAATTTGAAGAAAATATTCCACCTCTAAGGGTGGAAAATAAAGGGATGAAGAATACATCTTATTACAATTATTTATCTTAATATAATTTGGTCGCATCGAAGTCGGTGATACTTTTTTGAACATTTTATTATTTCTACGCTATTGGTTCCCATTTTTTAATTTGTCAATTCATATCGGTACGTTTCCAGTTCTGCAAGATAAACATGCAAACACTTTAAAAGCATAAAACATGGCAAAAGAAGGCATTTAAAAGATCATTATTTTTGGACTGGAGTACTTGGAGGCTGCGACTATATTCTACAGAATTATTTGGCAATGGAAACCAATAACGTCAATGGTCTAAAATTCCGATGGTAATAAAATAATCCATTTTGTAATAAGTGCATCCTGTGTACTTTGGACACCTGGGGCCCCCTCGGGCCGGGGGCCCATGGCATTTTGCCCGCTCTGCCACCCTACTGTTACGCCACTGATTTATGTACTCGGTGGAAATATCACTCTAGGTAATTTTTATTGGTGTAAGTAGGTACAATACCATGTGGACGTTAGTCTTGAGTACTTTACATGATATGTGGTACGACATGATAGATGGCATCTTTTTTTTCAGGTAGTCATTTTAGACTGTCAGCATTTCTACGGGTTCACTCCACGACACCACCAAATGCTGATGCTGTACTTATTGAATCTCTACGGTGCGAGACTTGTGCCACGACAAATCGACCTCAGAGCAATCACGCTCAATTCTCTCAATAGATTGAAAATGCAGGTCTGCGCTTTACTAGTTGCCTCTTTATTTTAACTGTGACGGAGGTATGGTCATCTATTCAGTTAAATATTATGTAAATGACACTACTGCTGGCGACCATTAATATAACCGGTAACATTATAAAACGATTCCCCTTGGTTGTAAAAATGAAACTTATTTCAAGATACTCTTTAGTCCTTAATACTTAAATTTTAATTTACTTTTTGCTTCGCACAACCAATCTGATACAAATTGTCACCTGCGGTATTTCCGGACCTTCAAACCTTCAAGAAAAAGGCGTAGTCCAATCTCAAAGACCGAGCACTTGTGACTCGTGAGTTGCAAGTGTCCATGCGCGGCGATCGTCACTTACTCTCAGGCGACTATAACTTTAAAAAAATGCAGTGGACACTCCTTGTGACATTTATTTTTTCTATTATATTTTTCATTGATTAAATGTTTTATTTTATAACACACACCTACTTTTAAAAAAGTTCTAACCGCTCAGCGGCCCTAATTCAGTTTATAATAGAAACTGCTATATTTTACTTTTAAAACAATTTTATGTACCTAGTATAAATATATTTTTACACAAAGAAATATTAACGTTTTTATTATGACATAAAGAAGTGCGGATCATAGGTAAATTGTAATACAATGAGAATAAACTGGAGAATTGAAATCGCCCTTTTGGCCGTGTTCCAACTGGTTGAATATAGCATCGACAGCTTCGACTGCCGTCGTAGTGAGAATATATGATTAAAATTATTTGAAGTTAGCAACAAAAGCTTTGTGAATCACTGCAGAAAAAACACAGGTATACTTACCTTCGTGTTTTGTCTTTCAATAATATGGTCTCCATAATTTCTAATACTGACTAATTTAATGCACTTATCAATTCCAGGTTATAGTTGTATACCGCAATGAATCCGTATACGCGACAGGCGAGTTCTGGCAACCGCAGATGTTGCCGTCGCCTTGGCCGCGGCAAGAAACTGTGAACGGCCTCATCAACTTCCTCGACAATGTGAGGAGACACCCCAGCACGGGCTTCGTGCATCAAGCGGTACTTACGCCCACGGCTACGTTTATCGTACTCAGGTACAGCTGCTATAGAGTTACTAACTCTTGCTCGCGTAATGTAGGTGACAATCAATTGAGGTGTTCCTCGGAACAGTTGGTATTTTTTTTTTCTGGATGGACGGTAGACACCCTTTTGTATCATTGACAAAGTGTGTGTAAAATTTCATGTTGATCGGTTAACAACAACAAACAAACAAACACATTCACGTTTTTAATATTAATTAGGGAGGATTAACCGACTGCTGGAGGAGGGTTTTTCTGAGCGTACGTATGTTAATTCTTCCATATGCTTTACAGCTTAAATCATTTGACGGGTTCCCACAGTCCTTAGATACCTTTCTTAGTTATGAGAGGGACATAGTGAACGTTATTTATCTTTTTGACGTGATAACGTCTTATAAATCGATGAACGCCGGCTGCATGCACGAAAAAGCATGACTCATTGTCACGTTCCGCCTGAGCCAAGCGTGCAAGCGAGAGCGCGGAACAACCGATAGAGAGGCACGATCGGCCTACTTATTACGTTATCACCTAAAATTATGGTGCGTAAACCGACTTTACAGACAAGCAATTTTTTTATTAGGTAGTAGGTATTTTATCTTATTGAATAATTTAGCTTTGGATATAAGATACCGATACTTAACTTTTTTATTTTAAACCTTAACGCTATCCCACTAATATTATAAATGTGAAAGTTTACATGGATGGATAGATGTTTGTTACTCTTTCACGCAAAAACCCCTGAACCGATTGTGATGAAACTTGGTATGTAGATAGCTGGAGACCTGGATTAACGCATAGGCTACGTTTTATCCCGATATTCCCACGAGATCGGGACTTACGCGGGTGAAACCACGGGGTGCTGCTAGTATTACATATTCAGCTAAAGCTATTATATTTTCAGATGGATATCCAGTCTCCGGGAAAAGTGTGCGGTACCAGTACAAAAAGAAGTGCTGCCGAAACTATCAGAGTTCAGTCCGGGGCCGCCATTGCCCGGAAGTTCTGCCGCCGGGGTCCGCGCCCCCGTCAACGTCGTTATCGGTGACTTCGTTGATATGAACGACGCCTTATTCCCACGCACAATTATAGACCTCAATATGAAGCTATTGAAAAATTCCGTTACTGTATATCATAACAGCGGGTAAGAATAACTTTGTTTAAAGAACTCTTTTGTATGGTTTTAGATTTTATTGGCAGTGTCTTTTTTTCACAAATGTACCTGAACATTTTTTTACAAAGTAGATTTAAGCTGTAATCACTGTTCACTTTAATACATTTTAGTAGAATCAAGGATCTAATTTTTTTCTATTATTTTATGAAATATATATATTTTAAGAAGTGTTAATACGCAATATACATAAAAAAAAGTGATTGTCTTCAACAAAAATCATTCTTAATCCTCCAACTGCCTCACTAAGAAAATGTAGGTCTTGATAGTCTCACATTATTTGAAGTGCAAAAGAACAAAGAAATAATTTTAGGTTAGAGTTATATAAAATGGAGGATTTTTCTCAATTGAGATAATTGTTTTTCCTATAAAACAGTGTAAAAACAGTTATTTCGCTTATAGCTGATGGGTACCTGAAATCATTCCGTTGCTATAAATAAGTGTACAATATTAATAAACATATCGATGCAATACTCTGTTGTTCTATATAAAAAAATATACCATTAAAGTGCCTGTAATAAAAAAATATATTTTTGAATTCAATTTGTTTTAATGCAAAACACGCTAAAAACTGGTTTTACCAAACACATTGTTGCAAAACTCATCTAACTTTAGTCTTTCGCACAGATCCTTGAATGACCATTTCTTTTCTTGTTCTAAAGATAGTTCAGTGTTATCCAAACTAGAAAATAATTGGTCAGATAGTTCATCAGAAATTTCTATTATCCTACAAATCTTGTCTAATCGTGACAGATCCTCTAAAGAATTTGTTAAATCTGTTATGTTTAGAATTTGAGATTTTCTTTCGTTGATTTGGAAAGAGTTGTTAGAGTCAGATGTACTAGCGCTGTCCAGTTTGTCGTAAAGATCTTCTTTGACTCGAGTTCTGTCACCGTTACTGATAGTAGTTACAGTATTCGCTGGGCTTCCATACGGTGATACGCTGTCTGCTATGCCTTTTTCGGCGACCATTCTCAAGCCAGCTAAAATCTTTTTATTTAAATCTAAGTTTTTACGATCAGAATCTGCATCTAAAGCTGCAGGTTCGCTGCCAATGTTTAAAAGGTTTATATTTGAGCCAGAGTTCATTAATATAATATTACGTTTTTTCAGTTCTTCATCAATTATACGCATATCCTGAGTACTGTTTCGCAAATGCTTAGTCAGGTCTTTTATATAATAATGCTCTGTCTTTTCTTTATTGATTGGCAGCTTACCTTCTAACTTCTGAGTGTCAATTATATCTTTTGTACTGAATGTATCTTTTCCGGGTTTAAAACTAATATTATGGAGTCTATCGTCTTTACAGCTTTTCTCAGCTATTAACGGAATGGGTGTATTTAAATCATTAAAAACATTTTCAACTAATTTGTTGGTAATCGCATAAGTTAAAGATTGTATAGCTTTAACCACTAATTGTGGATTAATGTCGTTGTTATTTGTGTCAGGATTTGCATTTTTATCGATCTGTTCAGTTCTTTGAGTATGCATAGGTAGAATATTTGAAGTATCGTCAGTTTTCAAAATCCTTGAATTTTCCTTCAGAATACATTTTTCTTCATGGGGTTCTTTTAACCTTGTCTTTTCTAATGCATTTTTCTTAATTCGATCATTTAAAAAAATCTTGTCTTCAAATTCTGTAAAACGCGTCACATTTTTTGGTCCATTACGGTCACAGACCTTAATTTCATTGTTCTTGTTGTTAATTGTGTCCTTATTTTTGAAATCCCCACAATCTTTAACTATGGGACTACTTAATTCCGAATTTGTGTAATTCTTCTTACTAATATTGTGCGTTTCCAGTAAAGATTCTATCTTTAGTTGAGCGTTTAGGTCACCTTTTGTCATTTCTTTGCCCCCACACTGTAATTTGTTTTTGCTAATGTAAGATTTTTTAAGCAAATCTTCGGTTATAATCAGCATTTTCGAAAATTCTCTTTTAACACTCTCCAAACGCTCTTGAACTTTCAAACAGTCAGTTTGTTCCAAAGGACGTTTGGGACCGAATGTAATGCAACTATGAAAGAATGAACCCCTATTTTGTGTAATAGGATTTTTAGGTGAATTGTAATCATCATTCCATACTTTGAATATTTCATTTTTCTTTTTTGTGTCACGATTTATTAATGTAGTAGCAGTAAGGGAGCTTTTTGAAGACAATGGTTTTCGAACTAGTAAGGTTCGAGGCTTAGGAGCTGACTTTGCTTTAATACTTTCATTTGAATTGATAAAGAAAATATCATCTGTAGGTGGAGGAGTAACATAGTCACATTTTATCTTTTGGTTAGAATTTTGTATTGGTATCATTGTTTGTTTAGGCAAATTAGCATGAACGCATATTGTATTACTTATATTCAATTGATCGAATTGCATTTCCGAGTAAAAAACTGCATCCACCACTCTACATGCATAGGAGAACTCGTTTTCATACCAACAGATGATTTTAAAAAAATCTGGACGGAGTTGCAGACTTGATTCGACATCTAGAATACAAGAGTGACTATCGCCAATGAAGTCTGAAGATACTGCATCTTCGTTGGATATTCTTATGATATTTTTAAGTTCTCTCCTGCTTGCTTTTTCTACGGATTTAATAATATTTTCTTTAGACGTGTTCGTGTTTAACCTGTGTATTAAAAAATAATTCTTTAACATCCCTGACATATATTATGTTAATTTGATTGTTAATTTCTAGATAAGAAAAAAAAACCGAAATCATTGACGAAATACTAATACGAAGGCAGTGTATTTTAAATCATGATTGAATAAGTTAATCGGCATGGACATCAATAGACAACACAGACTGTCTTATGTACTGTATAAGTAGAAAAGTTCCACTCAACGATATTTATGCACCCAAGTACATACATGTTACTGCTTGAGGACCTTCTATAGATATTGTCGTCAACACACTATGCTATCCAAAATCGAATTGAAATCGAATTTAGGAGATCAACACTAATCCAATTGAGAAACTGAGCTGACTCCTACGGTTATTACCTGACGGGTACAAAAGCTTCAACAGTGGCTCAAAACTATTTGGTTAGATCCATTACCTTAGAACAGATATCGTTAGAACATAAACAAGCTAAGAGTTGACAATGATAGAGAAGACAATGACATACTTAATAGTGATGTCTAGCACGGACACGTTTATTATGGGCACTCTGAAAGCTAGTCCAGTCATTTTGTCCTTGACCTGGGGTAAGATTTTGCCGAGGGCTTTGCAAGCACCTGTCGTTGCAGGGATTATATTTTGATTGATGCTTCTGTGATCTCTCCAATGCTGGCAACATAACAAAATTAATATCATTGAAAGGTGTAGAAATTTTATGTGATTTACCTATTAATGGTTTAAAAACTTAATGTCTTAGGTATTAAATTAAATTTGTCAGATTGTTCCGTAATACGTAAGATGGTTCGTAAAGTAAACTTCAATCATGTTGCAAAAAAAAAAATTTTTTTTTTTTCCTTTTTATTTATTTATTGGGATCTCTAACAAGGAATACACCTTACATGCTATATTAAATTTACAAAAACAATGATTTAATGTGCTTCCGTAATTACAGGAGACCACATCATGCCAAAAATTATACAACATCCTGAATGTTTTTTTTTTACAATAAATTAATAAATGCACCCCCCCAAAACACCCCAATTAAATTAAACATTTATAGACTCAAACTTGTTTAAAAATAAGTTATAGGAACCTAATGGTTTTTTTAAGGGTTTTTTTTTATTATATCACTATTATTACCTTTCCTCGCAAACAGAGACCGTCCAAAGGCTTGAGTGAGGGTGTCATAGCATGAATACTGGTTATAAAACCTTCAACTACACCGTAATATTCATTCAACACTTTGATTATCGGCGCCAAGCAGTACAGAGTGCTTGATGCACATGATATTACCTTATGATCTGAAAAAAAGAACACCATTGGGATTCACAGTCTTCAGATAATGATGACAGAAGCCTTCCTGCGGTAGAGCACTTCTTGGTACTATGTAATCTGTACCTTACCGCAGACAGAAATAAGAAATGTCAACTAGCACGTCTGGTAAATTATCTCAAACGCCAAATTTAACATCTTTCACTTTCTCCCCGGAGCGCCGTTGTCGAACCAGTGGAATGTCAAGCGCGCGCTATGTTATGTGGGTGCGTGTGCGTGTTTGTGTGTGTGTCGCTGTGTTATGTCGGCGAAAAGCAAATTGCTTCACTGCCGGTTTTCTGTAAGGCCGTGGTATCACACCAGTCGGGCCGACATATACGTGCCGAAGCATGGCTCTCCCACGAATTTTCATTTATATGGATTTTGTACTACTAATAGATAAATAACTTAATCGGACTTTGATGGTGTTGAGTACTCGAGGGTATTGCACAGGCGCTACTGTCGTTGATAACTGATTTGTAATATAACTAGGTACTTAAAAGGTAAGCGGTAAGTACTTTAAATGCAAATGAATCAGGGTATTGGTTATATGTAATGTATTCATTGTTTCTCATTCACCGACTCATATAATTTATGTATAGGTAGCTAATGAAGCATAGTATAATTAATGGCTCAGTATTAGAGTTAATGTAATTTATTTTATTATGTTGATTATCACAACATTGATTAACACGGAAAGGATTGACAAGATGTCGGTTATTTACGAGAAGATTCGTCAATATCTCAATGCACATTACATTTATATGGAACTAGCTGCGCCCCGGGGTTTCACCCGCGTAAGTCCCGGTGCTGTTTGAATATCGGGATAAAATGCCTATGTGTTAATCCAGGTCTCCAGCTATCAACATACCAAGTTTCATCGCAATCGGTTCAGTAGCGTTTACGTGAAAGAGTAACAAACATCCATACATCACAAACTTTCACGTTTATAATATTAGTAGGATTACATAGGTAATTTTATGTTGTGTGTGAACGTAAAGAGACGGACCGCAGAATATTTCGATTCGATTCGCAGTGAGCCAACTGGGGAGGCTCCACATCCTTACAGAAGTGCTTTACCAGAGTAATGTTGTGACTTACACCAGGCCAGGCCCTCTCCTCACTGTAGGTATGAAGCTAAAAGTACGAGGCTGCGTCGACGGGTCGGTCTAACTCAGTGGATTTTCACACTTTCAAAGGACCGAAGAAATGTAACCCTAACATCGTCAGAAGAAATAAGAGTTATACGATAGAAAGAGAGATATCATCTAGGTGAATATAACAGTAAGTGATTAGCGCTGTGCGACCTGAATTGCACTTTATTGTCTCGGATCAAGAGTCGCTATTTATTTAAATGATTTTACTCAGTGGAACTTCTGCACTAGTAGGTACTATTATGTATTCTGTGTACTTACACATCTATAGATGCTAAAAAATTAAGCTGAAGGGTTTTTGTTTGATTATTTGTTTGTTTAAACGCTAATCTCTCGAACTACCTGTCGGATTCGAAAAATCGTTTTGTTTTTTGATAGAGTATTCATTGAGTAAGGTAATAGGCCATATAACATCACGCTACAACCCTTAAGAGCGGAGCATATCAAGATCGTTACTAGCAATTAGATCGTCCAACAAACTTAGTAATCAGTTACCTGTATTGCACATGTAATCATTCACTCCCAGTATGACCATAGGTACGTCCACACTTGGCGCGGTCACTATAACTCTCTTCACACCTTCGCTTGCTAGGTGACCCTTATAAAAAAAAAAAAAAACAGTGAATTTATTCATAGCGGTCACAGACGAAGATGAAGACTAATGAAACGGTCCATAATTAAGAAATAATAGTGAAAGGTTTAAAATTGTGTTTAATATATTTATTTTTATTATTATTCGAAAATCCGAAAATATTCAGAATTGTTTAGAATAATTGATAAATTTAAAACATCCTCGACTCGAAAATTCCTTCAACGATTACAAAATGCCTTACATCATTTTGGAAAAGAGCTGATACTCTTACACTGCTGGGCCGATATTAACTAAACATAGCTAAGAACCACCGCAAGGAAACTGGCTTTCAAATGAAAAAAACCACATCGAAATCAGTCCATCCGTTTGAGAGCTACGATGCCACAGACAGACACACACAGACATCGACGTCAAACTTATAACACCCCTCTTTTTGCGTCGGGGGTTAAAAAGGCGAGGGCAAGTGCTGTGTGTATTCGTGAGTCGTGCTTACATGAAGACGTCAGGACGTGCGTGCATTTGCAACAGGTTTGAAATAATATTCCCCGCGATAAGATATTTAAGGATAGGTAGATAAGGATACCTACCAAAAGTACGTGGTCGTACGTAGGTACACGTATATTTACGCTGTACGATATTTGTCGGTTTGGTTAATCCAGTAATTATAGAATGATTAGTATCACTTGCAACGACCTCTTATCTGTTACTTAATTTCATGTATTTTATATCCTACTAGCTACCCAGCCATAGGCGTTGCTGTGGTTAAGTAATTTGCAATAAAAAATATTATGACTATAAATTGAGATAAAAATACCCTATCTCTCAAGTTGTACCAAACTGCACACAGTGTGAAAAATTTCATTAAAATCGGTTCATTAGTTTAGGAGTTCATCGCGGAAAAACAACACATGGGGGACGGGACACACAATTTTTATATAACTTAAATTCTGCAATAAAAAATATTGTGACTTTAAATTGAGATAAAAAATATCCTATCTCTCAAATTGGTACACCTTGAGAAACTGCACACAGTTTAGGAGGAGTTAGTTTCAACGGAAAAACATGACACGAACTCTTCATATAGATACCTATGTAAGTAATTAAGGTGACGGATATACCTACATAATCGATTGATCAAAATTTCAGGTTATTAATTATAGTTCTGATGGCGATCGTTATGTAAATATCAAGAACATACCGAGGCTTTATCCAAACAGGTAAACATTCCAGATGCCTCGATGACATATTGTACGCCAGCTCTGTGCCACGGTATGTCAGGTGGAAACTTTTCTTGAAATACTTTAATCGTATGACCTATGTAACATTAAAAATATTTTTTTATTATGTAATATTTACATTATATAATATTATTTCACTTCTACGTAATCTGCTTTGAATTGTTTCATAAGGTCAACGTCGAGAAAAAAGAAGCATGCGTCAGGCTTGCTGTGTTTTTCTCGTATTAATAATTTATCACTTTACCAACAATCAAGTAATGAAGACAGTTTGTGGATCATGTCGGTAAGTTTGTCCTGTGTTGGCCTCGAGGCTGGCTGCAATACTTGGCAGAGCAGTAATTGACGGGGGTCACCCCGACAAAGAAGTCATGCTCTGCATGCGTCAACTATATCATGTTTCCCAAAAAGTTGTGTTAAGATGTGCTGTGCTCTATCCATAGACATAAAAATATCGTGAATGTACATAAAGGGTTAATTATAGAACATATTTATTAAAAAAAAATGTTTGTAGAAAAAGATAATACTTACATGTTATTATATTTGTGTTTCAATGTAAGGTGTGTTATATTATTTAACACACACATAGAACGTTTATTATTGGACGTAATACCAAGCCCACTCTTTACGAGGTACGTAAACTTAAAGTATTATCTCCTAACCTTTATACCCCAATTGACAACGATAAAAAAGAAGGCGTTTTCTTAGTAGAAGAAATATAAATAGTAAACAAGTTGAAGATAAATCTATCTCATTAAAAATAAAATGCTCACAACGCAGTCCTTTCACCGCATGAAGTTGTGTAATATCATTTAAAACTAAGTCAATTATTAGCTACTAAGTATACTATTTACGGAAGGACCTATTCAATGTCTTTGCCATAAATTGTTATCTAATTAGTTACCTTCCAAAATTTATAGGACTGCACAAATATTGGACATCTCTATTTCTATAGTAAATTTATTCACTACTATAATAAATATACCTAATGGCTTGCCAATCGCACGTATGGTAATCTTAGGTCGGTCACATCATGTGTCTTAATAACTAACATTTTTATGTACCTACGTATTATTGGAACGAAGTTCCTTATGGCGCGTTGCGAAAGGGAGCTAGACGGAAAAATTTAAGACCAAAAGTTGTAACGACACTTTTTGCTATAGTAAAAGAAATAAAATTTTATTACAATTCCTTCACTAATTGATCGAAAGGAACTTCGTTCCATCCGGGTGTCCCTTGACACCTCTCATTTTTTATTGTCAGTAAACTGGCCTACAAATGGTCCATGTGATTAAAAAGAAACTACCGAAAACAACAAAAGATTGTAACATCAAGCATGTTAGTCAATGGATGTCCTCTTGCAACATCACATCCATATTTTAAACCCTTATCTTGGGTACGATGGAGCCAGTGAAGGTACTGACCTTAGTTATCTTCTTTGCACCCTCTTTTACCTCTTTTTTATTAAAAGTCTTAAACAATACATTACATTTTCGTGGTCTTTATGTAATTCATTAATAATTCTTACTATTAATAATGATTTCATCGTCTGTGTGTGTGATATTGCCTCTAAATTTGCCATGCGTGGAATCGAATTTTATCAGATAGCAAATATACTCGATGTCAATCGCCGGGTCATTGATAGCAGTTAACTGCAAAATTACGAAATGTAAAGATAACATCACGTAAGGCCTAATAAAAACACTTGTTAATAACACAGTAAATAATAATATTAATAATGCAAGAAGAGAGAAAATGAGTTTATTTAATTAAATAATAGGAATTCTTTCTTAGTTATTGAAACAAATCCTCAATATTTGAGTTGATTCTTAATTCAATGTCCAGAAGTTAAGGACCCCGTACAGCCAAGTGACAGTAATCGCACCCTACAGAAACAATACTTATTTAGATTAAATGACTAGTATTTGTCGGGACATGGAGAGACTAAGAAAGGGTCTAACTTAACGTTAATCCCCTAATTTGTTCTGTTTTTTACGCAATATGAATAAACAATTAAAATATTGTTCATACCTTACCTGTATTTCCGAATTTTGGAAACACGTTCTAAACGTTATTCTGCCAATGCGACCAAAACCATTAATTCCTACTTTTATAACCATTATCGACTAATTCATTTTATAGATTTTGTTATAAACACAAAACACGAAGTAAAAATAATTTCATTATAAATGTGACATTTTGAATTACCCGCCTCAATAAATCTGAATGATTGTATCCGTTCAGAACACAGAGTTTTTTAAATAATCTCCAATCACTGACTAAATAAATGAACCGAAACGAGGTATTATTTACACAGTATGATTTTAATGTAATTAAGTAAAATCACAAACATATTAACATACCCAAAAAAACCTAAAACACTAATGCATGCAATCGCTAGAGATCATAGACAATAGAACCTCCCATAGAATAATATAAATGAGACCTGTGTAGGTATTAAGCAAAAGTATTAGTAACATGACATGAAGCACTTGATGTAATAAAACTGAAAACATTTCGCTGTTAAGATGAGATAGATATTTATGCGCCAAGAACATGGTACATTAGGTGAAGTAAAACATCAAAAAGCCGCCCGATATATTCGCCTATAATAGGCATGTAAAATATTACTTAAAACTATTAGGTTTTATAACTAACAAAATGAGTATTTTTTTTAGTTAGATGGTTTTATTGAAAATAAGTAGGTATAATAATGATTTAGAGCATTGATCAGACAAAAAAATTGGTTGTCTGTAAAGTCGGTGTAAGGACGATAAATTTTACGTGATAACGTCATAAGAAAACAGTGGAAGAGACATAGATGCGTCACAAGCCGATCTCATAAGCCGATCGTGCCTCTCTATCGCTTGTACCGCGCTCTCGCTTGCACGTTCGGCTCATACGGAACGTGATAATGAGTCATGCTTTTTCGTGCGTGCAGCCGGTTTTCATCGGTTTATAAGACGTTACAAGTCAAAAAATAAAATCGTGCAATGTACTGTAAAAATATTCCAGTTAAAATTTCTCCTCTTTAGGTTATCTATATGCTGTTTTCTTAAACCTTTTCACATGATTCAGCGGTGGATTATAAAAAATGTTAAGTCCTAAACTTAATAGCAGTATTTACATTTCATTACTTCCCGTTAAATAATTTCTTTATCCAAATACTGGAAAGACCAGAGCTCTACGCCTACGTGACCATAGGTAAAATCAGAGTTCTACCGGTCTGATACTATTAATCTGTGGTTCATTGATCTACTAAAAATTGTCTATTATAACCCGGCCGCTCTCATACTGCTTTGTGTGGCTTTGTCCTTCAGCTGACATTTTAAAATTACATCTCGTGTTGAGCGTACGTGGTGTCATATATTTATTCGCATCTACATAAATTTATTGCAGTAAGTATTCCTAAACTATTTCCTGTTACTTACATTTGCATCCTATTGTTTCAAGTGGTATATAGAATTAACTAAACGATATTGTGTATTATGAAGTGTTTATTCCATTGATTCCACGTTGCGGTGCTTCGTTTGCCGACTGTTGTAACATGTACTTATTTTTAACATTCCGTTTGTGATTTTAAGCTGTAGTTAAACCTTAAGATACATCGATAAACTTTTTTAAATGTTACCTATCTTAGATCTTCTTATTTTACGGTTTTTATAGGTGACCTCTAAGTCACCTCCATACCGGCCAGTTTGTAGGCATCATCACTATAACGTTATTATTTGTATGAATTTCTATTTTTTTTCTTTTAAATTGCAAGTAACGTGTATAGTAAAACGAAGCGGCGTTATTATGTCACTGGCTTCCCGTTTCTGCTATTTATATTTTAGTAACTGACCTACGTGCTAACAATCGTGTCACCACAGTCTAACATCTATTTAGACGTGCATTACAGTCATTGTAAGCCTCTTAATCATGCTTTTCTTGTAGTATTGTGTACTTGAATGCTGCCTTTTAAACTTGCATTGTTTGTGTATTTATTTAGGAACAAAAAATCACTGCTGTTTACTATTTTATGATAACCGGTTCATAAATATGCAACAAGCGTGATAGTTTTAAGAAAGGACCAAAACTGTCCGTGTATCCTGTTTACTTTTCTCTGACCTTGGAATGCACAATAGGGGTCGGTAACTAGGCGATACGTGGTCAAAGAAAAGCTATTTGTTATGGTAGACATTTAGGTAGTTTGAAGTAGTGATGCAGTAAAGTTGAAAAGATAGATACATTATAATTTCGGTGTAAAGATATATATCACTCATTTAGCTCGAATAGCTCACTTAGCTCAATTGATTCAATTCCTCATCTCACTCGTTTAGCTCAGTATTTATCACTCACATGCAACCTCTCTCGCTCAAACGAAGCTATCACTCATACTATTACACTTCTCAATCTCATCAGTTAAATTAAATTGTCGTATCTTTACGGTGTACATAAATGTTCTTTATCTTAATAAATATTAAATAGATTTTTCTTCATTAGCAGGCTTTTGACTGTCAACCTAGACATTATTATTTAAGCGTGAACTAAAAAAATAACTAGTTAACTAGTTTTACAAAATCTTTGAAAATATTTAAAAATCATTTTTTATTGTTTTTAAACTTTCGCGACTTTGATACGAACGAAAACGAAACGTCGGGTTACCAAGAGATATTGTACCTTTTAAATATTATCGCGATTAAGTCCCGAGTTACACATTTAATAAATTTTTATGTACAATAATTTTCATACAAAATCTTTTTTCATAGCATTATTATAATTATAAACAAAGTAAGTCTTTAAATCATAATAAAAGAAATACAAATAAAATTTTCTACAAATAAAATCATGTATATTTTTTTCTGACAAGCTAGTTACATCGATACGAAATTAGCATGTACTGTACTTTCACTTTCTCACTCATTTGTTAGTACCTGTCACTCGCTCGTCCATGAAACTAAAAGTCGGAGCATTGGTTTAGCTCACTGAGCTAGTGAGTTAGTGAGCTAAAGAACTGGGCTACTGATATATTCGGAGCTAGTATGAGTGAGTGGTTATAGATCTTTTAGATCACTCACTTAGGTCAGCAGGGAGATCAGCTACACAACTCTAGTTTGAAGACGATTATGTATTATACATACAGATAAAAACAAAATAGTATGAGGTACTTTAAATTTCAAGGTTTAATAAATAATTATTATTCGGAGTTAAATCCTTAGCGCAGGATTAGGAATTATGTTCATAATAAATGTAGTTTATTCCTATGTATGTACGGTTCCTGATAATTTCTATAGGTACTACTTTTCAAGTGCCATACAATATATTGTGAACTGTTATAAAATTGTCATACGATTATAACTTTATCAGTCGTGATGATTTGGCGAGCCGGTTTTTTTCTCTTATCTTCCAATAGGTATAATTAGATAGGTACTAGATTGTTTTCAAAATTGTGGGATCTTTTTAGTTAGTTTGTTGTTATAACTAGTGACTGATAAATTAGTTTGCGTGAGATAATTACATAATTAATTTTGATTTGTTATGTTTTTACAGACATGTCCAAGATCGGAATCAACGGTTTTGGCCGCATTGGTCGTTTGGTTCTCCGAGCTGCCATTGAGAAGGGTGCTCAGGTTGTTGCCATCAACGATCCCTTTATCGGCCTTGACTACATGGTATACCTCTTTAAATATGACTCCACTCACGGTCGTTTCAAGGGCACCGTTGCAGTTGAGGGTGAATTCCTCGTCGTCAATGGAAACAAAATCTCTGTCTTCAGTGAGAGAGACCCTAAAGCCATTCCATGGGGTAAAGCTGGAGCTGAATACGTCGTAGAATCTACTGGTGTGTTCACAACTATCGATAAAGCATCCGCCCACTTGGAGGGTGGAGCCAAGAAGGTCATCATTTCTGCCCCAAGTGCCGACGCTCCCATGTTCGTTGTTGGTGTTAACCTGGACGCCTACAATCCTTCTTACAAGGTTATTTCCAACGCATCTTGCACCACCAATTGCCTGGCACCCCTCGCCAAGGTTATTCATGATAACTTCGAAATTGTTGAAGGTCTAATGACCACAGTGCATGCAACCACTGCTACCCAGAAAACAGTTGATGGACCCTCTGGAAAACTGTGGCGTGATGGTCGTGGTGCTCAACAAAACATCATTCCTGCTTCTACTGGTGCTGCTAAAGCCGTAGGCA
Organism: Euplagia quadripunctaria; assembly: GCA_963859945.1. Lineage (NCBI taxonomy): Eukaryota > Metazoa > Arthropoda > Insecta > Lepidoptera > Erebidae > Euplagia > Euplagia quadripunctaria. The sequence goes on from OY982572.1 coordinate 6,148,141, forward strand.
AAGTAATTCCAGCTTTGAATGGAAAGCTGACGGGTATGGCTTTCCGTGTTCCGGTGGCGAATGTATCGGTTGTAGATCTAACAGTCCGCCTGGGTAAGCCCGCCAGCTACGATGCTATCAAACAGAAGGTCAAGGAGGCCGCTCAGGGTCCTTTGAAGGGTATCCTCGACTACACTGAGGAGCAGGTTGTATCTTCTGACTTCATTGGTGATACGCACTCATCTATCTTTGATGCTGCCGCTGGTATCTCCCTCAATGACAATTTCGTCAAGCTCATCAGCTGGTACGATAACGAGTATGGTTACTCTAACCGTGTGATTGATCTCATCAAATACATCCAGACCAAGGATTAAATGATTGAATGTAGAAAAGAGATTAATGTTGTTATGAATGTTAAAGAATTATGATTTGTCGAGTTTTATATATTTAAGCTTAAGTCAATCTAAATTATTCAGCTACTTTGACAGTAGTATAAATTGTAAAAATTATCACATTTATTTTACATAATGCAGCATTGCAAAACCATGTAAGAACTCAAATAAATTTAGTAAACAAATAATATAAATCACAGGATTTTTATTTCACATTTTATCTGATATATAATAAAAAAATACTACTGGTATTGGATTTTTTTCTCAGAGGTACATAGGTAAATTCACAATTACGAGTTTCTATACAAAAAACTCGCAATTACCGATAAGATCTTTTTGCATTATCTTTAGGCATGTGGTTGAAATGTGTATCGATCTAGCGGGGCCACTCGAACTAGACCGAAAAAACTAGTGGCAATGCCTTGTTTGTTCGATGTACCTCACGAATTTATTAACGAGATCCAATGTACCTCACTACCCATTTTGATAGAAATTACAATAAATCGCCTGATCCATCCAGCGGGGCCCGCGGTAGTATTACGCTCCGAATACATAAAAATAATACTGATCGAAACTTGTGCCAATGTACCTCTCAATTCATATATATTATAAACTCCATGTGACTCCACTCCACTCCTGTGTGCGGTGAGGTTCGGACCCGCAACCACTTGATCGCAAGTCCGACGCCTTAGCCATTACGCTACCGTGTTTTTAATTTTTTCATGAGGTCATTTTCGGACACCATTAACATCCTTGGTATTAAATACCTTATTGTATACTTCCACACTTCTCACTATGCAGCGTTGGTGGCTTAGCAGATTGTACATTTGGGTGAACCCAAGAGTGCTTTTTGTATCGGTTCATCAAAGCGGTACATGGCTCTGTCCATGTTATCGGTATTCCACATGGAAGCCCTTTTTGTCCTTATTGACTCTAATATCGAAGTGACTCAACTTTGTGTGGGGCCCAAAATTTGTTTTGTTGTCGTAAGTTGTTTTCCAAAATATGCCCGATAACTTGGTTTTACAAAATCATTTATCGGAAGAGTAATGGTCGGGGTTACGTCAACTATTTTGTGTAACAATAAAGCACAATAAATTAAATAATATAATGAACTGGGCTTTTTTAACAATTAAAAATGATGACCAAGGTACTATTTGTTAAAATATAGGACTAAGATAAATATTTGTCGTGTTATACTTCGACAAGTTGATGAGGGAAGATTACGGAAAAAGTGTAATTTTAAACAATAGTTTATCATGAGACCGAGTTAATTCAAACAAAATAATTTATTAAAATCTGAGTAAATACTTCATAATCATTAGATATGCGCAAACCATGTCGGACGTGGTGGACCGAGGTGGAACGGTTCCTTTCCTTGCCGGAACAAGTTCCAGGAAACGTCTCCGAGAAACTATATCGTTCCTTAGTTTTACCCGGACATTGTAGTTAAGTTTTATTGCGATTCAGACAGCTCCTCGGACATACATGATGGTTGTAAACTATATCAATTGATTTTCCTTCATACTCGCGTAGAGGCGTAGCACTGTCAACCAAGAATGTACAAATAACAACCAAGAATGTATAAAGTAGCGCAGTTGCGCTAAGTCCAGTTGGACTTAAAAAAAAATTAATTAATGTATTGGCTGGGTCTTTAAAAATCAATTGATAGTATATATACATAATTAAGTAATATTTACATTTGTTCATACATACTTAATATACCATATATGTAGGTATTTATCTATAATTGCTAACATAAAAAACAGCTCAGGCACCTTTAACGCCTTCAATCGTTGCCTTCTGTCCATTAAAGTAAGTAAGTTCAAAATACACTCTTGCACGGAACAAAAGTAGCGATGGACGGCCTGAAGCGCAACGCTCGCGGTATACGGCCATACGTCACACAGACAGTTCCCTATTCGATCCACCATTCAATACAATACCGCTCCGGCCGCTGCTCCAATCCGCGTGATCGTTCCGAGGAACTGTGGAACTATTAGGATGAGCAAGTCGGAAAGAACTAACATGGTTGCGACTGCGGACATAGTTCTAGGAATTGTTACGCTCCGGAACTACTACTATCTTAATGGACTCCATAAACTATGACACAAAATGAATTGTTTGTTCACCAGTGTAATCGATCTCTTCCAAAAATCGAATTGATTAAACCTGTGTTGTTGACGAGATACAATGCGCGGGATTTGCAAATCGGTTCCAATAGTAGCTGCAGTTCTATTTGATATGTTCTATCTACGTCACTACAATTATCTTCTAGTACAGAAATTATTTTTTTAAAATGATTCATGCATTTATAAATATATATATATCAATCTAAATAAACGTCGTTAGACAATATCGATAACACTAGTATCTGTCACTGGTCATGAAACTTGTTCTGAAACGTCATTGATAATTGATAACACACAGCAACGTTGACGTATGCCATTAATAGTCATTTTTCGTACCTAGTTGAATTTCGAAGTTTGGTATACAAGCATCCGTGAGCAGCACAGCCGGCAGTCAGTATAAGTTAAAGAAAGTAAAAACAAGAGAAAGAGGGAGCATGAAGGAAAAGAGGTAAAGAGTGTTAACGTCACAGTGAAGCTACGTCTACAGCGACATGTAACTCAGTCCAGGCGTCTGTTTATTTGCGTGTGTCTCAAAATAAAGCATTGTCTCAGCAAGATAGTCATTTCCTACCAATCCCGTACCCATTTCCGTAACTGGTGTCAGAAGTTTTGCATAGTTCAAAGGTTTTTTTTTAATTTTTAAAATTTTATTACTTAGTAAATTTTTCGTTGAGATCTGAATAGCTGGTATCGGTATAATCAAGAACTTTTGCCAGCCTCCAGGCTTGAGGAGCCTACTAATACTCGATACTTTACGACCGAACATGCATTACTTTTTTTTATAAAAATGAATGTGAATGCAATAGAGTACATTATTTTGTGTATTTGATTGTGTGTGGTGCGTGTGTGTTAGTGTGTATGCATGCGGATGTGTCTTACACGGACCGTGCCAGCATTCCTCGTTCAATTGTGTTAGAGAGTCGCAAACGACTACTGTCAAAATCGAGAGTAGTCACCTAGGGTCTCTCAGTCTCAAAATCTAGTCTGTTCAACCTCACCAAAACACAAGTCTGCGCGATCACCTCCAAAAAAAACTATTCACATAAACTATGTAAATTAATATTTTTTACATAATGTAGATACAATTTCTAGTTTTGTATAAATTTGCATGCCAAAACAAGGCAGAATATGGCATTGATCCAAAACCACCTATGTAATACCTGGTAGTACCCGTATTCTATGCAAATAAACATATTTCATTTCATTTCATTTTTCATTTCATTTCACTGTGACCCCAAAGTTCCAAAACATAGCCCTTACAATCTCCGAGAGTATTGGGATTCTTGGTATTGACATTTCCAGCTACGTCCAGTTTCGATTTGGAAGGCAAAAGCTAAGATGGTATTCAAAAAGCTTGGAGCGCTTAATAGAGCAAAGCGGTACTTCAACCCTGGGCAAAGACTTTTATTATACAAGTCACAAGTCCGTCCCATATGGAGTACTGCTGTCATCTGTGGGCGGGGGCACTTGGATGCGAGCTTGGGCCTTTTGACTTGGTCCAACGACTTGCTGTGAAAATCGTCGATGACCCCAAACTTATAAGCGGTATTGACTCCTAAGGAGATACTTTGCCTCCCTGTGCGTGTTCTACCGCTTGTATAATGCGTTGTGCTCCAAGAAATTGTTCACATGATGCACACAGCTGCATTCTACCACCGTACCGCTTGCCGCTACCAGGGCATTCATCCTCCTGGAACCTTGAGACCTAAATGATCCTCCCGCGAATGCTCCGGCTTTGGAACAAGCTCCCTGCCGAAGTTTTCCCGAGGTTACTACTATATGGGGTCTTTCAAGAAAGGAGTGTATAGGTTCTTAAACGGTCGGCACCGCGCATGTGAGTCCTCTAGAATTACAAGCGTTCATAGGCTACGGTAACCGTTTGCCA